>JADLZN010007297.1:0-243472 GCA_018155175.1 Sinocyclocheilus anophthalmus | reverse complement strand
AAAAAAAAAATTTTTTTTATATATATACAGTGGGGAAAAAAAAAGTATTTAGTCAGCCACCAATTGTACAAGTTATCCCACTTAAAAAGATGAGAGAGGACTGTAATTTTCATCATAGGTATACCTCTACTATGAGAGACAAAATGAGAAAAAACAATCCAGAAAATCACATTGTAGGATTTTTTAAAGAAAATTTTTTGCAAATTATGGTGGAAAATAAGTATTCGGTCATAACAACATTTCATCTCAATACTTTGTTATATACCATGGCAATGACAGAGGTCAAATGTTTTCTGTAAGTCTTCACAAGGTTTTCACACACTGATGCTGGTATTTTGGCCCATTCCTCCAAGCAGATCTCCTCTAGAGCAGTAATGTTTTGGGGCTGTCGCTGGGCAACAAGGATTTTCAACTCACTCCAAAGATTTTCTATGGGGTTGAGAACTGGAGACTGGCTAGGCCACTCCAGCACCTTGAAATGCTTCTTACAAAGCCACTCCTCCGTTGCCCGGGCGGTGTGTTTGGGATCATTGTCATGCTGAAAGACCCAGCACGTTTCATCTTCAATGCCCTTGCTGATGGAATGAGGTTTTCACTCAAAATCTCACGATTTCATTCTTTCGTTTACACGGATCAGTGGTCCTGGTCCCTTTGCAGAAAACAGCCCCAAAGCATGATGTTTCACCCCCATGCTTCACAGTAGGTATGGTGTTCTTGGATGCAACTCAGCATTCTTTCTCATCCAAACACGACAAGTTGAGTTTTTAACAAAAAGTTATATTTTGGTTTCATCTGACCATATGACATTCTCCCAATCATCTTCTGGATCATCCAAATGCTCTCTAGCAAAACTTCAGACGGGCCTGGACATGTAATGGCTTAAGCAGGGGGACACGTCTGGAACTGCAGGATTTGAGTCCCTGGCAGCACAGTGTTACTGATGGTAGCCTTTGTTACTTTAGTCCCAGCTCTCTGCAGGTCATTCACGAGGTCCCCCCGTGTGGTTTTGGGATTTTTGCTCACAGTTTTTGTGATCATTTTGACCCCACGGGGTGTGATCTTGCGTGGAGCCCCAGATCGAGTTAGATTATCAGTGGTCTTGTATGTCTTTTATTTTCTAATAATTGCTCCCACAGTTATTTTTCTTCACACCAAGCTGCTTACCTATGCAGATTCAGTCTTCCCAGCCTGGTACAGGTCTACAATTTTGTTTATGGTGTCCTTTGACAGCTCTTTGGTCATGGCCATGGCGGAGTTTGGAGTGTGACTGTTTGAGGTTGTGGATGGGTGTATTTTATTTTGATAACGAGTTCAAACAGATGCCATTAATATAGGTAATGAGTGGAGGACAGAGGAGCATCTTAAAGATGAAGTTACAGGTCTGTGAGAGCCAGAAATTTTGCTTGTTTGTAGGTGACCAAATACTATTTTACCGAGGAATTTACCAATTAAATCTTTAAAAATCCTACAATGTGATTTTCTGGATTTTTTTCTAATTTTGTCTCTCATAGTTAAGGTATACATATGATGAAAATTACAGGCCTCTCTCATCATTTTAAGTGGGAGAACTTGCACAATTGGTGGCTGACTACATACTTTTTTGCCCATGACTCAGTTCCTTGCGAATCCCAACACAGCAACTCTGCTACCACCGAGCACTACTAACTATATATATATAATTATAACACATACTGTGCCCCCCCCAAAAGAAGTCTTAGGACCATTTGTATTTTCACCAGATAAAAATTGGTTTTAAGTCAGTTATTTGTATCTTTTGCTGTGGTGTGTCAGTAGGAAGTATCAGTTTACATTTCCAAACATTAATATTGCCATTAATTGTAATAAAGATGTTTGTTTGCACAAGGAGTCTGACAACAACCAGTTCTCCACACAGAGATCTGATCTCACCATCTCCAGTCGCTGGGATTACATGAAGACACAGAAAACAATGAGGCCGAATGAATCCAGAAGCAACTGTTGGAAACATCTCAAGGCTGCTCAAGAAGTAATATTAGTATAAGAAAATACTAAGGCCTTTAGGACTTTAACGTACGGGTATGTATAGTTATATATATATCTTATATTATATATCTATATATCTATAAATGAATTTCTTGGGTTAAAAGTTTTAGGTGTGGGGACCACTTTTCATATTAATAACAATGAACTGGACTTTGCATCAGAAACTACTATTTCATGATTATCAATAGTAGTAATGAGGGTAAATTTAGGTAAGGGGCGATTGAAGGATCTAGAATATGGTCATGCAGAAAATATGTGCTTTATAAGTACTAATAATAGCCAAAATTCTTAGTAATATGCCAGCAACAAGCAACTAGTAAAAAGTGAGAATTGGTGGCTAAACAAAGTTTACTTACATTTTTTTTTTTTTATTTACTATATAAAAATGTAGTTAACAGCGAAACATGTAATATGAATAACTATTGTGACATTTAACAAAGATAGTTTAGAGACTACCACATGTTATTTTGACCAGGACATTTAATTTACTTTCAATGAAATATTGTTGAAAGACTATATTTACAGTCCTCTTTACCTCTTTACGGTCAAAAATAAATAAATAAAAAATTGCACTGAAGAAAACATTAGATAATGTTAGTAATGATTGTAATTTTTTTATAAATTTCATTATTAATCTGTGGCCTTCTGTGCCACCAAAAAGTAAAGATGTAAAGAAAACAAAATTAAAAACATATTAAGTAGAATGATTAATATCTCCAATTAAAATGCTCTAAATAAAAATAATTATATTATTATAAACATTGCCAGGGGATTCAGGCCACCGATCTTTGGCCTTTTTTTTTTTTTTTGCAACAAGATGTATCAGTCTATGTGTTGTAGTTCTGTGTGCAAAGAGGGATGTTCTATGGTTAAAAATAAATATGTAACCTGAAAAAAACATTCATGCTAGCATCAGGAACCTGGACCCATTCAGCAATAGTTCCCAGCGCTGCTCTCCCCCTGCAGTAGTTTTAAGTGTTTGGTTCATATTACCTGTCGCCAGAGGGCAAATGACTGTCCTTTGAGAACCTGTTTAGAACATCCGCTTAAACAGAGTAAACACCCATCCACCTAGTGCCTCAGGTTAAGACACACTGTCCCACATAGCTCACCTGTCCACTTCTGCCTGCAGTCCAACCCATAATCGCTCTTATTTTCTCTCTCTCCTCACTTCTCAATCCAATGTGTCGTTAGGGCTAATAAGAACACGGATAGGTACTTACAATAAGATCACAAATACATAAACACACCTTAACAGTCAACAGGCACAGTCATGTGAAACCAGCCAGACTTTCTTAATGGTCACACTCCTGGCTTGTGACCTTTGGTGAGGGAGGGAAGATTTGACTTGCATGTTGGTTAAGTATGATTGGTGTATTTAAAGCGGAACTATGTGTAGTTTATAGCGCTTTGGATAAAGGGTTAGTTCACCAAAAATGAAAATTAGCCCATGAATTACTCACCCTCAAAGCATCCTAGGTATATATGAATTCTGCTTCAGACGAATCCAGCGGAGTTTAGATTCAAAATGTCTTTGATCTTAAACTGTTAAGGCATGTCAGCGTGGGGTTGCCGTTCATCAGTCCCAAAAGAATGAAATAAAAGCATCCACCCATATTAAACATGAACAAAAGGCCTCATTAGTTGAATCATGCGTTTTGTAAGAAAAACTAACCATATTCAAAAATGTAATAAACTTTATGTAGTGGCGCCAACAGGTACACGGGACGCAGCCGGGAGGAGACGTAAGTGCGGATCCTCCGGGTCATTTAAACGGTTTTTTAATGAGGAGGTAATGCAAATACCTTGTCGTTTGCAAAGTTCATATGATGTTTACAGTTATAATAGCAGGTTTCCATTGGATCACTTCACAGCATTTGTTTGGCATCATTTTTATTTATATTATTATTAAAACATTTGTGGTGAGTATATGTGTGTGTATATATTATAATTAGTACTGTATATATTTCTTTTATTTTTATAATCATATTTTATCGTGAAAATATAATGTATTTGTAAACTTTAATTTGTATATTAATTTTTAACTATATGTTATTACATTTCTTAAGAGACTTTTGAACGTATACCTGCTTTAAAGGAATTTACAATATATATATCTCTAATATATAATGTGTTGTGGTGTCTGTGTATGTATGTTATGTTATAAATAAAAAAAACTATTTCATGTAGTAACCCATGGCAAGATGTTAAAATGATCACACTTCTCTAATTAGGTGAGGAAAACCGGTTTTTCCTGTGAGGCTGATGTTCTGAGAAATTGACAAACGTTGTCCTACTCTGTTTGGAAATTAACGAATTCATGTTAATGAATTGTGAAGTGCAGCCACACATGTTTCAAAGGAGCCGCGACATTATAGAGCAAGAACATCAAAGGCGGCATCATCATGTAAATGAGTGTATTTATGAATGCGTTCTCGTATGTATTTAACTGTGCGTTGCACAAGACCGCGGTTTTGCGTCCATTTACAGACACGAACCGTGTTAGACTTAAATTGCGTTGTGTTGTATCTGTGTAGCTGAACTCGCTCTGTGGTGTGGCGTGGTCTGCAGAGACATGACGGAGGAGGTTCAACCTGTACCCAGGAGGGTAACGGGGTCGCAGAGGAATGAACAGAGGAAGAGCGGACCCTTCACCTCTTATCCCAGAGTTCAAGATGACACGGATAGTGACTTAGCTTCACCTTTGCGTTGACCTGCACGAAACTCACCCGTAGACTCTCTTTGTAATGTTTTTTTTTTTTTGTTTCTGAGGATACAGTAGTCCTGCATGTTGTGATCTTCAACAGTGTTCGGAGCAAACAGTTAGCTGGGCTACTTTATGGGCTATGAGTACTTTTGTACCTAAGGAACGCAGGGTCATGCTCATCAGGGCAAAGGCAACTGCTAAGGATAAGTTTAGGGACCTAATCACTTCTATGGTGTATTTCTCAGTTCGGTGTGCCTGCAGGCCCTGCGTGTGTTAACGTCAATCCTCGCCCATTTGCGCTTGTCTCTCAAACTCCACACCAATCGGTGTGAACTGTAAAACTGTTTTTTCCTAACCACACTATGACACTGAACAGCCCGCCGACATATTATTGTTAAAACGGATCATGAGCTGTGAACTCATGTGTAGGCTAGACAAGAGTCTGAAATGTCAGCTTGAAAAGGAGGGAAGGAAATATGTTTGGTAGGAAACAACAAAAAGACATTAGCGGATTGGAAGAAAGGAGCTTAGAAATGAAGTGAAAATTGCCGGCAGTCATTCCACAGGTCTGAAATATACTTGCGGTGGTAGGGAAGGTGAAAATCCTTCCTATTAACCATGACACACCAATGGGGTAACACTTTATTTTCAGGTGTCCTTGTTACATGTTACAAGTACTTTCTATTATAATAACAATTAATTATGCAAAATCACATGCAAGTAAACCAAACCCAAATCCTAACCCTGACCATATAGTAAGTACATGTAGTTAAATAATATTACTCAGTACTTAAATGTATAAACACACTGTAACAAGGACACCTTAAAAAATAAAGTGGAACCCCAAAAGGTTATAGATAAATAACAAATAATGTGTGATTTTTAACTATTTTAATTTATTGAAATTCATTTTAATTACATGGGGTACTATTACATTTAATTACATACTAATAGTATGCATTATTATGCATTGTAAATTATTCAAAATTACAGCATTTAAATGGTAGAATTCTCCTTGCTTTTTCATATAGTGTCTCTATCAGTGAATGGGACACAGATTTTACTGATACTAGAAAAATTGTTTTTTTTTTTTGTTTTCTGTTCTGAATATTAATAATAGGTCAAATATATTATTTGACTTTTTTACTGTGGGGAAGCATCCCAGCAGAAAATACAATAGTTTACTTTAAATTAAATGGAAATTAAATTAAAAACATATTTATATCCAAAATGCTAATAATGCCCAGAAAAAAAGGAAGAAGAAAAATACTCACGTGTGACTTACTATAAACAAGCAGAAAGCCCTGGCACTCTTTTTTGAAAGTCTATTACTATGCGAGTGATCATTAGATTGAGAGATAAAAAGAGGCGTCTTACAATGATTAAAAACACCATGAAATCATAAGTAGACATTGTCCTAATCTCACCTCAAGTATAAGCAATCGCTTGGCATAAATATGACTTTCTTCATTCTGTAGAGCGTGAAAGAAAATGTTTAGAAAAATGTCCATGCAATGAAAGTCAATGGAGTCCCATGTTGCCGGGTTCTGGATTAAAAATCCCACTTATTTTTTCCATAGGGGAATTTATATTTTAACATAACTTATAAATCTTTAAAAACAGACCAACTGTGAGCTACAAGGTTGTTAATCAATAGTATATGCTTTTGCTGAAGCCATCAGCCCACATTATTTCAACTTATTTTTAAAATAATAATGTTTAACAGTGGGATTCCTGGTGAAAAACTACATTACATTTTGATTCAAATCAAAGTTTGTACTGTGGGTTACCTCATAGTGCGTGCTTTGGTAATGGCCTTCAAACTTTCCAAGACTTTAAAAAAAACCCTATGGGAAAAATGAATGGGAAAAATACTTCCGTAACCAAGGAGGACTAAAAAAGTGGTTGGAACAAATGAATGGGACTTTTGGGACAACTATCCCTCAATGGGCTGTTAAAGTGACTCTGAGAGTCCTGTCCTGCAAAGTCGACCAGACTTAGTCTATAATAATACTCTGACTCTTGAAGACTAAACTTGCCTATATCCTTGATGAAGTCAGTGCAGAACATCTCACAGATAAAATGGCAGTCGATCAAAATGTTGGCAGAAAATAAGGAAAGCCAGACAGATGACCTACAGACAAGGTTTGTAAGATCCACTGTTCTCCAAATAAGGTCATTTTCTTGAGCCCAGCCAGGTGTTTTTGCAGGATTCTGTGCCCAATACCTGTCAAGATATCATCTTAGTGCCCAGATTGATACAGATGAAGGAGGGATGATCTAAGACCTCGTGAAATGTTGCTCGGGGGCAGGAATGGTGAGAATCCAATGGGAGTTCCTTTCCTGTCTTCTTTCTTACTGGAAATGCTTGATGTCATGTATAATTTACTGGATTCTTTCTCCAACGGTGTAAAAAAGAGTTTGGTGTTTTCGCTTACGTTATTTTGACTTGCTTTGTCATCAAATCTGCCAAAACAAAGTCAAGAGTCGGTGAAGAAAGATGAGGCGGTGCGGACTTTAGTGATGCATCCTTCTAAAAGAGCCACTTAAATTCCATCGAGAAGGGAGCCATGTTGGTTTTGGAGTTGGATGGTGTGGATGCTGTATAAGATTATTTTGATTCATTTGCACTGTACTGTAAATTCGGTCAAGACTGCTGTGATCAGATCACAAGCCAAGCTCTCGCTTTGATGGTCTGGTGATCCGTTTCAGCTGATGTTTCAGACGAACCATCAGGGTTTATCCTGTTTTGCTTTGACTAGATTTGTCTTGCAGATAATAAATGAAATTTCCTAGATATTTTGATATGATTAGTTTAACTAGGGATACACATTATAACGGTACCATACTGGTTATTGGCCAATATTAGTGTCTGTAATTTAATTCTTTTTTTTATAAATTTAAAAATATATTGATTTAGCCAATTGTATTTTTTATGTATTTTTATTTAATTTATGAGTGTATTGCCTTTTTAATAATTTACTATAATACATAAAACTATTTTAAGTAATTTAATTGTATTGGTCAGATTGGATATGAATCATTAATTTTTAAATTTAGATTACATAGCCGTTATCCATAGATCTATTAAAAAAATCTTAAAAAACTCCAGACAGTACAACACTTTTCAAAAGTAAATGCAAAATGAATGTTAATTTCATAAGTGACATTACAAATTTCACTTGTAATATGCCTAAATTCACTTTTAAAAATGAAAAAAAATCGGAACGTAAACCAGGGGGGTGATTTCATTTCTATTCAAACTGTAAACTGGTCCCATTTTGAGGCTGTTGATCTGCTTGCATATATACATATTGTATATGTCAAACCTTTTTTTGCAGTAAAGGAAATAGGACCGCCTCCTTTTTATATAATTTTGCATAGAAATACAGACACACCCTCAAAAATGACAGTCGTCTCAAGCATGTGGTGTCTGAATCCCCGTGTAGTTTTCCTGCCGGTGGAGGGATGTCCGTTTTTCAGGTCTGTGATGACTGCTACATTGTGTTTGACTGGGTAATTTGGCCAAGGTAGTTCAAACACGGCTCTGAAATGTGATCGGGGCGTCTCGCCCTGCAGAAAGGGGCTTAGGGACCAAGTCTGGACTGAAAGCAGAGACCTGGTCAAATCCACACCCACACACAGAGGAAATGTGCCATATTGCACTCTCACATCTGTGGGTCAGTGGGTTTCAGTCTTTCATTTCAATGCATATGAATGCCTTTGGTGTGAGGCATTTAGTCAGATCAGTTTACATTACTGTACCTCAAGGACTTCTGTATGTAAATAACCTGTATGTTATGATTGTCTAACCTCTGTCTTCCAGCATACTTTACACTTTAAGTTGCTGAATACTGAATATGTGTTCATTTGTAAATTATTTGTTAATTGTGTCGTGGTTGTGATGTCAAACTAAAATATTTAATATTTTAATATTTAAGTAGTAGTAGTACCTTTTATTATCCCCTTGAAGAAATTCTGTTTCGGTGGGTTTCAACATGCATTTTTTTTTTACGTAGTCAAACAATACAACATAACAGATACCAAACAATAGCAACAAAAATACTAAAAAAAAACATGGAAAAGAAAAAACAGAGCTATAATTCATTTAGGCATTTCACCTAAATATTTATATTCAATGCAAAGTACAGAAAAAAAATCTAGTCTAAAAGAAAACACCAAATGAAGATGAGGAAGAATTAAAAACAAAAAAACATTTCTATGGACCAGTATAATAAACAGCAGTGTTTATCTGTATATGTTTTACAGAAACATTTTAATATATGGAAAATTGCACACAGACACTTTTTGGAGAGATGACAAAAGCAGTTTGAACTGATTCACAGAAATTAATTTCGCTACTTGCAGAACTAAATCATCTGAAATGTATTGTGCCTATTCAGTATATTACACATTAAAATCATCACAAATATATTTTGTGACTCCCTAGACAATACCATTATGATTTCTGAATGAGATTTTTGTAGCTAAGATGTACTGAGGAGGGAGCTTTGCGTGTGAGTAGGCCTATGTATTACATAAGAACAAGAAAAATGATATGTCCCCTTTAAGCAGGATTTGATTTATGACTTACATTGCAACCTTAGAATATTTTTCCAAAGGCGTTTTACATGGAATTAAATGTGCTACTTTTCTTTTCCTCTCATTGTTTTTAGGTGTCAAAATAACTGAGTATTGTGCTGATTTCTTTAGAAAGCAGTTTTGTGTTGTGTCCGTGTCTGCCAGTGTTATTTGGCTGTTGATAAATGAATATTTCTGCCTGTAAGATTTGACTGGAAGTCTGCGGGGCTACAAGACCCTCAGTCTACACAAATGTGCTCTCCACCAGGAGAAAGACAGAAAAAGAGAGATGAGCTGGCAACTTGCCAACAAGCATTATTATTCATGATAGCCCAGCAGGTACAGTCATTAAGTGCATGGGACGGCTGAAAAAAAAACTCTCTCCACTTTCACGCTTCTCTCGCACCCCCGGCCCCTCACCACACACACACCACACTCGGCAGTAAGAGCGCAGTGGCAATAGTGTTATGGCTGAGACTGATTAGGATCTTTGATAGTGCTGATGTGTCTGGTTCACAGGGATCTGATATGTGTCCCTGTGATCAGCTGTAACTGTACAGTGCCAGATAGATATGGATGACAAGAGACCGAGACTGATTACTTGAGACTGATCACTTTGGACATGACAGACTGATCTAAGGCTCGTACGAGGCGGTAAAGTAAGCATGCTATTGAGGATGACAGCTGAAGTGTTTTTGTATTTGTGTGTGAGTGTGTGTGCATTTATTATAGTTGTGTGTGCCCAGTAACTATATCTGCGATTTATTTTGGCTGCTCTTGAACACTTCTGATCAAGTGTTAACATAGCTGTTTGTTATATCAGATTTTAATTTTACTTTTGTTTTGTTTTTGTTGTGAGTTTATTTTATAATGATAGATTTTATTTTATATTAGATAGATGATTGTGAGCTTGCAGAAGTGGGGATTGAACGGACTAAATGATTGGAGAAGAGCTGTATACAGTACATCACCATTATGAGGTCAAACATTTAAAAAAAATGAAACATATGCACAGATCAATTGTTTACAATCTATAAAAATCTATAAACCTATAATAAATATGCATTTAGAAAATAAATGGGGTTAATGTTCTAGCAACATCAAGTAATTGCATGTATTAACACATTATTTATGACAGGCCTAAATTTGTCGTATTTCTCATTTACATTTGCAAATAGCCATTGAAACTTGCTGGTCTATTATTGGTAAGTTTGTAACATGAGTGAATGAAACCCAGACAGTCATTTAAGTCTGCCAGCAGAATTCCAGCACAAAGGGAGAAGCAACCTCGGTCTATTGTCATCTGTTATGCTTAGTCATTAACCTCATCCATCGCCAAAACTGCAATGAGTGCAAGTCTGGTTCTTTCACCTTAAGCCCTCAGGACAGACTCAATGACAGCATGTGAAGCTTTCTTCGCTTTTAAGCTGCTTAAGCTGCCACCCGTGCAATTATTTTTTTATTGTCGTGTTGAGGCAAGATATTTGGAAACATAATATTTTGGTGGATGTGAGATAAGGAGCAAAAAAGAAAGCCAGTCCATTTTTGCCCTTGGACACGCTGGGATTGAGGCGAAAAGGATATGAAAGAGCGAATCTGCTTCCTCTCGTGGTTTAGGAGGTAGAGGTGAATGGACTCTGAGGGGGCTTGTAATCACAGCAGAGCGAACCGCTTCCAAAGTAAATGGATGGATGAAAAGACGAGAACTATATGCTGAAGCGGAGGAAACAGCTACTTCCTTACCGCAGTCTATACATACCAATGCATGTGGCAACCATGCTCAGGGTTTCAGCGACTTGGAGACGCAAGGTCTGGATGGTACATGAAATTAAGTAAAAGTTGCGTTCGGAAAGGTAGTTCACCCAAAAATGAAAAATTGCTCAAAACCCTCAGGCCAACCAAGATGTAGTTTGTTTCTTCATCAAAACAGATGGAGAAATGTAGTATTCCAAACTTGCTCACCAATGGGGCAGTCCAGAGAAAGGTCCAAAACAGCTTAAAACACAGAATGCGTTCCCGTAAATAATCTGCTTTCTCAGTCCCTGTGGTACCCCCAAAGCCACTGACATACGTTAGATCCGTTGGATGTTTCAATGGAAATGCTGCTGATCTGTGCATATTTCTCTCCTTATTCAGACAAGACAACTATTTTTACTGGAGAAAGTAACATTTTGGATAGAGGACTCATATTTTAGCCACTGGTTTGAAGTTAAAAACATCTTAATTATGATTGTTTATAAAAACAGCAACTTCACTTCCAAGTGTAATGATGGACTGGAGTTGTGCTGATTACTTGTGGATTATTGATGTTTTTATCAGCTGTTTGAACTATCATTCTGACGGCACCCATTCACAGCTGAGGATGCTTGGGAGCAAGTGTTGTAATGCTAAATTTATCCAAATCTGCTACAATAAAGAAAATAACTCTTGGATTGATGGCCTAAGGGTGAGTAAATATTTAGCAGTTTTTCATTTTGGGTGATCTATTCCTTTAAATGAGAACTCTGAGAACTCTTATAAGTATACTGAGCTGTGTTTTATTTGGGTCTCAACTTTCTCTCAAATTGTTTCTTTTCCCATATTCCTTCCTAGAATTATTTTGTGATGTTGGGATTTCTCTAAACTCTAGAGGAGACATGTGAGATCTTTCTTCCAGAAAAACATCTCAAACTCATCTCAAGTCTGTCTTAGAAAATAAAGTGAGATATTAAAAGATACCATTTGTGATTTTTCTTTCAATTGGCAACATCAGTCTTGGCTCGTCTGCATGACTTTTTTTGAACGAGAGAAGTTTTGTAGCTTGGTAGATTCTGAAAGTGTTCACGTGGACAATGTGATTGTTTTTGTGGGGAGGAATCGCACCTTCAACAGTGCTAAATGGATGCTTGAGACAATGATCTTAATCACTCGGCACAGCCATCACACCCAGTGGCTTATTCACATGCAAATGTGGTCGGAGAACAGGACGTAGGAGATGGAGGGACAGAGAAAAGAAAAGAAACAGAGAGACTGAAAGACAGAGGGAGGAGGATATCCATCAACACACGAGTCCTCCACCCCCCATACTACCGTGTGTGTGACAGAGAGCGAAAGAGAGGGAGAATTAGTCATATAAATGGATTCTGTATGCAGTGATGGGGAGTAACTGACTAAAAGTAGCAATGATACTCATTTAAGTAGCATTTTTCAGTAGCAGGACAGTAGCAACGTTGTTTTCAATATAGTTTTTCCTGCAAAAGCTTTTTTTCAGTAACAAACAGTGGTTTAATGTAAGAAGATGCTACGGAACACTGTAATTGTTTTGTTACCCACAAATTTACAGCGATAGACAATAATACTGTCTACTGTCTCATGTGAAGCATTGAGAAGATTTATTTTTGGGAATCTGTCCATTCGGATTGGTTCATTTTATTGAAAAAATCAGAGACATGGCATTTTATGGCATTATATTTATTATATCGTCTCTCATCTATCTATCTATTTATCACAGTTTAGCTAATACTTGAAAAGGGAAACTTAACTGTAGTTTTACTAAAATTATTAACTTGTAGGTTAACAAACTATAGTATGTACAGTCTATGTTGTGATGATCTTATTTATTTTGTTTTTGTGAAGTTATTTCATAGGAGATTTTATTCTGTGCAAAATTTACAGTTTTTGTCTACCAGCATGCATTGTCGCTGTGTGTATTCTGTGTGAGTGGAAGTCAGAGACAGAAAAAAGCAAGAAAAATAGAGAGTTTGTGTTGTTTCAGTGTGGCATGTGTATTTGCAACAAAAGAACACAGAAGCGAAAATAGTGGGATGGAAACACAGGAAGGAAAGAAAGAGAACAACAAAAGAGAAATAGTCAGTGTCCTGGTGGCTCCAACAGACCCATTTTAGCTACAATGAAGCTCTTCTTTGACTGTATTTATCTTATGTAAATTATTTTTTGCCATATTTATGAAGTGAGAACTGTACTACTTTTTCTACACACTTTTTCCCCTCCAACCTTGTTGTTTGCAAAGGCTATTGTCAGTAACTCTGCCCACAATTAGTCATGCAATTTACACTTAATACAGTGTAAAAAAAACTTTTAATCTCAGTGTAAATACACTAGCATCCAAAAGAGACAGCAAACCATTTATAATGTTACAAAATAATTCTAATTCAAATAAATGCTGTTCTTTTGCCGTTTCAGAGAGTTCGTTAGCCAGGGAATACTGAAAAAAAGTTTCAAAGTTTCGATAAAAGGTATTAAGCAGACAACTGTTTTCATAGATAACAATAGATGAAAATCGTTAGGTTTTTTGAGCATCAATTAGAATGATTTCTGAAGGATCATAAGACACTGAAGACTGGAATAATGATGCTGAAAATTCAGCTTTGCCATCACCAAAGTAAATTACATTTAAAAATATATAACAATAGAAGTGTACTTCAATGTAATATGACAATAGGTGTGTTAGTATACTGTTTGATGGTTTATGCACACATATGCCTTTCAAGCCCCTCTCTGTAGGAAAGCAAAGTTAGGTGTTGGGGAAGGTGCCATATGCTTGTACGTTTTTTTAACCATTTTGCCTTATCAACAATGAAATCATGCTCTGTGGTCCCGGGAAAACCCACAACACAACCACCCACTGTGTGAGCCTGGAAAAGTTGGCGTCTTTGTGATTGTGTGTTTAAATCATGTTGAAGAAGATGAAGGAGAGAGAGAATGTGAAGGAACTACTCTGAATTCCTCACGCTCACTAGCAGCTCTATCATTACAAACGTCTGGCGGCAAAGGTTTGGGCACGAGGGCTGGAATCTCTCTCTCTCTCTCTTTCTGCCACTGTGTTATTATACAAAGTCTCACACTCAAAACTGCTCTATGAAGACAGAAACCTCTGGTCACGCTGTATATATACGTTCCCGAAGATTTTTAGACATCTATTTGCACTTTCAATGGTTTTAACGCTAACAAGACTAGCGGCTACCTCTGTTTTTATGAATTTGTGTATACAGAAACATCTCAGACACTACATATATAAGGCCTTGTTTGCCCATAAAGTTTTGTGCCAGTGTTTGAGGCCAAAAACACTGTTTGCAACAAAATTGCATCTTATGTCAGTTAGCAGGATCGTCTACTAAGGATTAAGGCAGCTTGATCTTTAACTATGGGATGTGACCCTTAAAAAACTTTTGTAAACAACAGGGCATGAGAATGTGAAGCATTGTGGAATGAACTAATTGGCCAGGTTTGGTGAAGTATGTAGGTTAGTCACTTACTGACTTTATGTAACTTTAGCCACAAGCTAGCTGTACGCTAAACCCCAGACAGATAGAACTGTAAAGCAAAAATGGATTCCCACTCTCGTATCACGGTGGACTCAGCTTCCAAGCTGTAAAAACACACTTAAGCCATAACTTATCACAGAAGTTGGTATGCTTAAGAAGATTAGTCCTTCACAGACCTACACATACACACGTGAACACACACTTATTACTTACACACAAACACGTTTCATGTAGGAACTTGCCTTGCCTTAAACCTGTAAGGTCACCTGGCATTTACGACACAACACAGATGTCCAGATCTAACTCATGTGAAGATGGTGACTGTCAAACCTGTCCTGCTGAGAGGATAGACAAACTTTCAAAAACATGTTTGCTTATTTCTTCAACATGTTGTTCATTTTGTTATTGCTAGCTAAAACTGTTAAACATCATCTTCTGTAATTGAAATAAAGCAGAAATCAAATATAAACATATGTAATTGGACAAACTTAAAAAAAAACATTAAAATGTTGCATTTTCAACTAACTGAAATAAGTTTAAGTATGAAAATTACTAAAACTGAAATCTAAAAATAAATTAAAGCTGTATAGATATATTTAAACAAATAAATTTAAATGAGAAATGCACATAGCAAAGTTACTAAAACTCAAAAATTAAAAAGAAAATTGAAAATATAAAAATAAATGCTTATTCAAGATATCAGTAAGTACTATAATCAGGGCTCGAATTGAGGGGGGATGCAGGTAGTGATGGGAAGTTCGGATCATTTTACCGACTCGGACCTTTGAGTCTCGTTCAGCAAAATGATTGCAAAAAAGTCATTTTGTTCATTTCGTTCATTTTAGCAAAATACAATAAAAATGTTACGTGTTACTTCCCTAACACTTCTACTACTTACGCAAACGTTGATCACACGACAAACAATACAAAACTGCTATAAGAAACAGAAAAGATGAATTCATTGTTTACATGGGGGTCTTCCGTCTATGATTGCTTACCTCACTCTAATCTGACACGCTTGGGTTTGAGTCGTGCGTTCATCACGTGACAGCCCCATAAGATTAACCAACGCAGTCTGAGCCGGGGCAAGGAGAAAGATTAGTTAATCTCGCGAGTCTCGAATCATTCGTGCTTTGACCCGCATTGGATAGAGAAATTAGGATTTTCAGACTTCCTTACAACGGGTGCATAGTCATTATTATATTATCATCATTCTTATAATTATATTACTCGGGACAGTTACGTGATGCCGTTATGGTCTCAAATTGTGCTTTATCTTTACATGTTTATAAATGTGGGAATTTTCTGTCAGATGGTTGATTTCATAACACGTAAATGTTGGAACAAGAAATGAAGAGTTGGTTGATTATATAATCTCTTCGGTCAGACCTGCATGGTTAATATGGGGCTGTCACGTGATGAACGCGATCGGAAACCGAAGACTCGAACCAGGCGTGAACTACTGGACTATTCAGTACAGAACTTAATGAGCGCATGCCCCCCCCCCCCCCCCCCTCCGACTGAACGATCACCCCGAGACGACTCGTCTCTTCCCGATCACAGAAAGGGATCGTTTCAAACTAAACAGAATCGTCAAGAATGACCCAAACCACTAGATTGTAGGGGGGTGGCTCCCCTTGTTGAAAAAAAAAACCCTTACCATCCCCTTTGGATTAATAATATGTATTATGTAAAACGTATGCAAATGAAATGTTAAAATTATCTACTTAAGATAATTCACGAATAACGGCGATTAGCCAATCAGAACTCGGTTCTGTAACAAGCTGCGCACATGCGGAAGCACGTTTTCGTCATTTTTCGAGCAAAATGGTTCAAGCTCAACTTTTGAATTTCTTTCAAAAGAAGACAACAGAAAAGGTATGATTTTCCTTCATTAGAATTTAAAAACATTCCCCTGACATAATGTTACTGTGCTGTATGTGTAACTGTGAGGGACTGAGAGAGGAATGGGAGAGCGGAATTATCGAGGCATTCGACCTTTGCAAAAAAACCAAACAAAAACGCCTGAGAGTCCAAAAGCTTCCTGCGCGATGACGCCATGCATACAAGTAAAATAACCTTATAATTCAAGCAATTAAAGAAAAAAAGAACCCAAGTAGGAGTTTTGTTTAGTAGCAGTGCACAAGCAATGCACTTTTTGAATACAGTAGGCCTACATGCCGACATTTAATTTAGAAACAGAGGATAGTACTGGAATGAACAGTTTTTGACACACGAATTCAAGGGAGCCAGTGATTCAAACGACCATTCAGATGGGAACATCCCTGCGTCCCAGTGTGCATACTATCCACCCTATCTGCCATAAATAGTATTGAAAATGTATAATATCACATAGAATTTAGGATGGATGTTGTGCACATTGGGACGCAGGCTTGTTACGTTTCTAATTGAATCAGACGTTTTGAACGAGTCGTTTGATTTGAACGATTCAATAAATAATTTATCAAAACAAGGGCTTGCTGCCACCTACTGGTGGTTTTATTGTCATCATTATTTATCCATGACAAGCCTAAACCAGCCAAGGTTTCAGCACATTTAGCAAAATATTGTTTAATTATCAATATTGACCAAAATTCCTCCATTTCAGGCCAAGACGGGAAAAAAGTGCTATAAAAAAAAAAAAAAAAAATGTAATACATGTTAAAAAAGGCAAAATTTTTCATGAAAGAAAACCTTTTTAAAAATTAGACCAATATTTGTATCAATGTAACATAGCTACGGATCAAAACAATTCAACATTGTACAGACGTTTTTTTTTTTTTTTTTTTTCAATACGATTTTTTCATATTCACTAAAGTCAAGTCAAGTCACCTTTATTTATATAGCGCTTTTAACAATCCAGATTGTGTCAAAGCAACTGAACAGAATTAATTAAGAAAATAGTGTCAATAAAGCAAAATGACAATAGTAAAAACTAAATTTTCAGTTAAAGGAACGTCCTTCATTGAATTCAGTGATGTCATCATCTCAGTTCAGTTTAAATAGTATCTTTAGTCAACGATATCGCTGGAAATGAAGAGTCCCCAACTAAAGCAAGCCAGAGGCGACAGCGGCAAGGAAACCAAAACCTCATCGGTGACAGAATGGAGAAAAAAAATTTGGGAGAAACCAGGCTCTGTCGGGGGGCCAGTTCTCCTCTGACCAGACGAACCAGCAGTACGGAAAAATCAATTTAAGACGTAATAAAACAGACGATGAACAATATTAACAGCAATTATTATATGATGCAATCAAACTTATAGCAAAATGTGGTAGTTCTGTATGTTGTTCAGGGTTGGCATCATCTGAGGTCCAATGAGGAGTTGGCATCATCTCTTCTCAGATGTTCTGGATCCAGACTGAAGCTTGTGTAAATCCAAGTAGGCAAAAAACAGAACCAAATACAAACATAGTTAGCGTAGCTGCTGTTCCAACCAAGCAATATTGATTTGTTTTTATTCCAAGCTAAAGAATAATAATGTGCATTTGATTAGATATAACTGCAGTAAAAGATTGAGATGCATTATTTGAATGCTTGGCCAAAGAGATGTGTCTTTAATCTAGATTTAAACAGAGAGAGTGTGTCTGAACCCAGAATGTTATCAAGAAGGCTATTCCAGAGTTTGGGAGCCAAAAAAGCTCTACCTCCTTTAGTGGGCTTTGATATCCTAGGTACTACCAAAAATCCAGAATTTTGCGACCTTAGGGAGCATGATGGATTATAGCGTGGTAGAAGACTAGTTAGGTAGCGGTTCTACAGTATTATAGGCCTTAGATATATTTCATTAGCATTGGCCAGTAAAAGAAATAGAGTCTGAGAATTCTATTCACATCATTTAATAGATCGTGTTGGGTTTATTTACTACTTGGACAAAAGGTGGTTCTAGGTGCATCTGTGAATATAAACACGTGATGTAGCAGGTTTTTTCGACACTGAAACAATTTGCTTTTAGTTTAGGGGCTCATAACATTGCATGAATTAAACCTTAATTAACATCCTGACCTCTTCTAATCCAGCTCTGTTTGAGCAGTTTATAGAGTCAACACCATGCCTTGATGTCCTGCGGGTTTAAGACTCTTGGTGATCAGCTACCATTACCATCAGTGGTTTAAAGCGCTCCCTCAGCTTGTGGTGGCTGTGGGTTGTGTGTGTGTGTGTGTGTGTTTGGGGAGAATCGGTCTCTCTCTCAGAGCAGTGAAAGGCAGAGCGAGGGAAGGAGTGCAGTGAGCTTTACTCATGAAGCTGCCTGCCACCCAGCCAAACTTTAGCGGCCTCTCGCTGGCTGTCTCAGGATCAGGCTTTTGCCAGGGAATTCTGCACCCCGGCTCCGACACTCTGAGGTAGAGAGGAGGAATTTTCTTTGTTTGAGGATTTATGAGGTGGAAAGTTGCTTTGCCACGTGGGACTGTTTTTGTGTGAGTGCCAGAGTGTGAAAGAGAAAGGTGTGTGTTGACACCACTTTACTGATCTTACATTGATTTTTAAAAGTATTAGAATTAAAAATAAATGTTTAATGCATTATATACAAAATATTTTTAAAAATTAATACAAACAGTTGTCGTTAGAAAATAAAAATGAAATGTAAATAATGATTAAACGTGAAATTTAATAGTGTTAATATCTTGCAGCTGTTTTGTTTCTCATGTACATTTATTTTATTTAAAAAAACAAAGAATGCAGTGATTAAGGATTGGATTTTTGGAGCAAATGTCTAAGATGATGATTGTCCTATTGCCTATTTATACAGTATACTCAAATTACACCTTTGACCATTTGATCCACATTTTAGGGTGTAATTTGTGCACTCTATAACAGTCTACGAGGACTGTGATTGTTCTCAGTTTTGGTACATGTGTGTCAAGAAACATCTTCCTTGCTCTTTGCTCCTGTACAAGTCAAAATTGTGCCACTGTACAGCTTTGTCTGTATTACTGTTATTGAATACATACGGTTCGAGGAGTTGCTGTCAATAAGATTTTTAAAAAGAAACTGCATTTCTATAGCTTAATGATAACAGTGACAGGAACGAATGTATAATGGTTTCCACCATCTGTTTCAGCTAATACTCTTATTTTGAACTTTCTATTCATCAAGGAATCCTGAAAAAGTTTCACAAAAATACTACGCAGACAACTGTTTCAACATGTCATATAGAAAATGGTATTCGTGAGAAACTCAGTATATTAGTATGAGGACGTGGGCATGAAGGGACTGGGAGTAATGGCTACGGAAAAATTCAGCTTTGCCATTTAAAGAACAGAAATTACATTTTTAAAATTAATATATAAAAGTATTTAAAGTGGAATAATATTTACATAACGGTTTTGCTGTATTTTAGATTAGTAAATGCAGCCGTGTGAGCAAAAAAAAAAATCATTAGAAATCCTACAAACCCAAACTTTTGAACAGTAGTGTAACTTTGTCATTTCCCAACTTTTAAAACCATAGTCGCCACCACCACAACACAGACGTTTTTTTTCTCAAAGCAGCAAGCTTGTCAATGACCTGTGCACTTTTTTACTTGCTGTTCTTGGTTAAAGTACCTTTCCTGATCTCCCACAATGCCTGGCAGCAGGGCTGGGGTTGCTGTAGAGATGGAGATGGTTGCTTGCAGAACTAATTGATAGGCCACCCAAAGCAAACGGGACGGGACGGTGTGCAGTCGATCTGTAGCTCACAACTCCACGCTGCTCTTTTAATAACAGGTCTTTAGCACAAAAAAAACCCATATATGCTTTTACTTTTTCGGGGCTTGACACAAATCTAATGTCCCAGATAGGAGAGGGGGCGGGGGCCGGGACCACTGTTTCTGCATGCACGTGTTTGACTATGGCGGGGTAGGTGACAGGTTGTTTTGGGACGGTTTGTGTTTGGTCTTGTCACACCTGTGTCTTCTGTCACTGATAATTAATTACATTTGCTGATTCATAATATTAGCTTAAAAGTATTGGTGAATGTCATCAATGTTGGTGGTAAGAGATTGTGGGTGGAAGAAGAAAGCAGGTGAGACAGAGAGCGTTTCAACCGTTTTATTCAAAGCATCTCAGACGGGTGTCTGTTTATATGGAGATTTGACTGTATGATTTGCCTTTTCCTTGTTGTCACTAGGACGGCAATGGGAATCTTCACAACTGAAGGACTTAGTTTAAAACCATAGGAACCAAAGACATTAAAGTGATAGTTCACCCAAAAATGAAAATTGCCCCATGATTTACTCAACCTCAAGCCATCCTAGGTGTATAAGGCTTTCTTCTTTCAGACGAATACAATCGGAGTTATATTACAAAATGTCCTGGCTCTTCCAAACTTTACAATGGCAGTGAATGGTGGTCGAGATTTTAAAGCAAATTAAAGTGCATCCATCCATCATAAAAAAAAGTGCTCCACACAGCTCCTGGGGGTTAATAAAGGTCTCTCTGAAGCGATGCGAGGTTGGGTAAGAAAAAATCCATATTAAAAATAAAAATTATAAACTAAATCTAGCTTCGTAACTGTCATACGCACGTTCACGAGAGAGTGGTGTTCCAGCGGATGATGTAGGTGTAGCATAAGCTCCGGTGAGAAGTGATGAACATGGAAGCACAGAGGAGAGAGCAAAACAAAACACTGGTGACAAATTCGAAGTACAAAGCGAGGATTTGTAAAGAAAAATGTCGGAAGATTTTGATATAAGAGAGGAGACTGGTTTTCCTTTGCTAAAAACTTGGTTCTTAGAGAGACTACATATTCCGCTAGAGGCTTGACTACACCTACGTCCTACGTCATCCACTGAAACGCCACTGATGCGGATGGAGATTACGGATCAAATATAAGTAGTAATTCACATTTAATCTTCGTTTCCAGTAAGCTGTGATCACTGAGTCGGCAATTTGAACTCAAGAACTGAATCAGTTGTGAACAAATGGTTTGTGCATTGGCTCCAGAAGACCTGGTAAACAAACTTTTTGCAAGATTTTGCATTTTCTTTCTTTCTTCGCTTTTTTTTCTTCTTTTTTTTTAGGCTTGAAATAGTGATGTCACATGTCACAACTCAGATTTGCAGTAATACCAAATTCTGCAATCAAAACTCCGAAAACACAAAAATGCTCTTTAAATTCCTCCAAATACCAAATTATCTGATGTTAATCACATTAATTTAATGTCTCTGTTCTCTTATTGTATGTCAACAGTTGTTTCATTTTAAGTGAGAACTCATGAGATATGACTGATGGGCCATAATATTTTCCTCTGGGTGGTTGTAGTCACTCTTCAAAATAATTCATTAATCCAAAATGTTTATTTTCTTTGTCATTTTAAATAATTCATTTGTTTATATTCCATGGCTCTTTCTAAAGAGTTCAGAAGCAATATATTGCACACTCCCCTTCTATTTTGGGCTGGTTTGCACTTGGGCAAAGCAAAAGGAATGTCTTTGGATTCTATTGGAAAGAAAGAAACAGAGGGATGAATTCTTTGAACGTGTATAAAAGTACCACTTTCTGACCCACCTCTATCCTCTCTGCCACCCACAATCTCTCCTTCTCTCTCTTTCATGTCTGAAGTATTGTGTGGCTGTTCAGAACTTTGTTTTGTTGTTGTGAAGATCTGAGAGGTTGGCATTCTGATCAACAAGAAAACAATATGTTAGACTGGTCTTTTGTGTAACTTAAAAAATGGGACTAAACTATATAGGAATTGGACAGCCTGAGCTCATTTATTCAATGTAACAGATTTAAAAAATGAATTCATAAAGTTTTACTTATAGGAGAACTTTATATAGCACTTTATTTTAAGGTGTCCTTGTTGCACGTTACATGTACTTACTATTATAAGAACAAATTATGCATAATTACATGCAGTAACCCTCACCATATAGTAAGGAAGGTATGTCCTTAATATTACTCGGTAATAAATGGTAGAACTACACTGTAACCGAATCTTACAATTAAAGTGTAACTGACGTTATATGTTACCCGCTATAAAATAGTTTACTCTTAAGGGTATGAGCCTTTTGACATTATATTGAGATTTACATTTTAATGCCGTTTTCCCCCACTTATGACTTGTCATTACTATGCAGTCTGAAATTTCTTATGATATAATTAAAACAATATTTCCATTCTCGACATTGAGAATGTTAAAAGAATTTTAAACTTTATTGGATACTTTATTTACAATAATGCATATTCGGATTCCTATCATATTAATAGTTAATAATTCTGTTATAAATTAGACACGTTATTTAAAAATCTCGATTCTAAAATACACTACGTGGAATATAACTTTAATTTGTGGTATGTATGTGAGATAGATAGATATTTTTTTTTTTTTTTTTGAGATTTTTTAAGAATAATTAAATAAGAGATATATATATATATAATATTATACATGTAATAATTAAATGTTAATATTTAAATAATTAAATTTACCAAATCATACTCAGACGTGTCCATCTAGAAGCTGATTCTGTCGTGAACCGCGTTATATGGCCATATTATCGAGGTACAAAATCATTTTCACTGAATTTTTCATTAGTTCCCTTCTGGTGGATATGACACCGCCCAAATCATCAGAGCATTGGCGAGGCTTAACCATCGTAAGAAACGACTAAAACACTCTGTTCCACCTTATGTGACCCTCTTAACGCTAACAATTTCGTATTTATTTTAATTAACTTTATTATTATTTATCTGTTTTTTCTGGTTTTTTTTTAAACACACAAAAAAAAACACATTTAATTGTTTTATATTCTGTCTAAATGTTGTTCTTGTATGTGTGGGTGTGTGTGTTTGATATAAGATTATAGATATAGATTTCGCTATATATATAGGATATATATTAGATATATATAAATACACCTTGCTATGTTACTGCGTAGCTAATCGAGGGACTGTCATCGCACTTGGTATAGATATTGTTAATTATATATTGTTGTTGCTCTTTTGTTAGTTTTGAATGCTTTTATTGTCCTCATTTGTAAGTAGCTTTGAATAAAAGCGTCTGCTAAATACAAATGTATAGTTTTAGTGATTGCCTAGATTTCCAGAATTTTGAGAATCTTTTTGTCAGCTTTTAGCAGCACACTAGTATGTTGATAGCTTCAGATAGACTAAATGCATTTAAATGGATTTCATGGTGTCTTTAAAAAGGAAGAAGTGACTCATTCATGTCAGTTTTCCTTCCATTTCATTTTGGGGGGCCTTTTTGGCATTTGTTTGCATTTGTCATCTATAGTGTCTGACAGCGTATGGCAAATGATGAATGAAGCAGATCATTTAAGCAGAGACGTGCAAGCAGACAAACACATTAGCACAGTGTGTGTGAGAGCTCTTAGTGACAAATAGCCCCAATGGGACCAACTTTCTCATAGTTCATTAAAACAGGAACCACAGACGTCCTTCCACGCCAGTTATGTCGAGTCGGTTATGACAGACGTGAGCTATGGGGACTTTGTTCATATCAAAACAAGTATCTATTCAGCCGATTCACAGGACGTCAGGACTGCGGTGGATGTTTGAACACAAGCCTCTCTTGATTCATGACTGCCCGTGAATGAGCTTATGGGCTGGTTTGTTTGCCTGAATGATCCTGAGAAATGAGGAGGATTAGGTGGTATCTTAGGTGTTGATAAGGCGTTTTGTTGCCACACAGTGCTTAAGCTAGCTCTCTTAGCTTCGCTTGAGGCTGTAGTGTCCTAAACTGGTGGCTTGTGGGAGTTTGGCCAGTCTGTGTTTGGACTCAGCAATGTATTGTCGGTCTGTCAGACTGTTTGAAGGCCTTTGATTTGTTTGATTTATTTTACAACCGGGATAAAAAAAATATTTTTTAGCCATTTAAGCAAAAACGTACACTAGATTTGCAATATATAGATATATATAGATATATATATATATATATATATATTATAATACACCATGGATTTAAGGACTAATAAAAAAAGAAATAAAAGTAATTAAAAAACAGGTAAGTTGATGTGAGCAAAAGGTAGACAAATTGGATTCTGTTATTGATAAAGATACAGCACAAAGGGCATTGAATGAAAATAAAAGTTTTTGGCTGATGAGCACAAGCAACTAATTTAACCAAACAAACAACACTATATATTTACATGGATTAAAATGAACTAAGCCATTTTAAGCCTGATTATATAAAGAAGTAAAAGGGTTTTGTATTGTCAATGTTTGTAAAAAAAAAAAAAAGAAACAAGTTAAATACGATGTTAGCCAGATTTGCGCTCAACTAGCACAAACTGTTGATATGTTATATGATTTTGTAAAACTAAAAAAGAAAACATACTGATTTAGTTGAAATGGCAAATTATTATTACTGTCAGATTTTAGTTTAGACAATGAACGTACAATTCATGTGAGCCACACAATACGTTCTCACTGGCTTTTCTCTTATCCTAGTAGTGTCTCTGGAAATATGCTTTGGTTGAGCCATGCTGAGGCACCAATGGATTTCTTCAGTCAGCAACAGGTGGGAAAGGGGGGGAAAGCAAAGGGCAGGGGGGGGCGTAGTCGCATTTGAGAATTTGAGCACAGAGCTATATTAAACAAGGGGAGGAGCAAGAGGAGGACGGCCTCATGTTCAAGCATGATGGGAAGCGGTTTTATGCTCAGACTGTCCTGTGCGACTTCATGAACTCTCCACAGCTGCTGTTTTACTGACCTTCTTTCCATGGCTACTCTTTAACTATGCCTTTTTCCATATTACGTTGACATCGCAGCCATGAATGCTGTTTTATTCTCCCAGTGGGTTGACCTGTTTTTTTCTTTTTTTTTCCCCCCCTTTTTTAACTAATTGTATCATGTCCCTCAGAATTAGATAAATAGTTCCTCTCCGTTCTCTTTGTTCTAGTGGGGACGACCGCAGCTCAGTCAGCAGCGGGCTAAGTGACACCTTGGACACCGAGGATACTCGACACAGGTCGTCCTTAGTCTACGTCAAAACCCATCCTGTTCCCAACACAGAGACGTAGAGAACAGGTCCAGAATGACTTGCATAGCCGTTTGTTTGGGGGGGTTAACGAATAGAAACATCTGCAGAACTTCACACGAACAAAAAACAACTTCAAAAAAATAGATTTAACATGAAATTTGTTTGTTTGTTTTTAAGTATAGAAAATATTTCACTTTTTGTTAAGTTTGATTCTTTATGTGATTATAAGGAAGGGTTTTAAATGGTATAATCATATTTTAGACGATTGCATGTCTAGATGAAAGTTGCGCCTGGGGACAATGGTAAATCAAGAGGAAATCTATTTGATATTATTTTATTATACAATCACTTTAGTTGTCAATATAAATCATAAAGGCTGTAAAAAGTTTGAAAATGACCTTTAAATAAAATGAAATGTTGAAATCTGTATTTATTCATTAAAAAATGAGATATAAATGATTCACAATCTCTGGTGATCATTATATGCAATCAAAACAGGCCTGCACGTTTACAGCGCTGCTTTGGGAGCGGTTCTGTTGCGTCATTGTCCCTTTAATTCAATGAAATATTCTTATCAGAACTGGCCTGTGCCCGCTGTGTGCAGTCTTTGTGAGTGTGAGTCAGCGGACTGACTCAACTCTGCCCCGGTGATTGATCATCTTTACAAGCTCAAAGCAGGTTAACATATGCTAAGCAAATGGATCAGTACAGTGAAGCAAAGATACGGCGTCTGTCTCGCCTGTTCTAACAAGATGAATGCTTTAAATCCAGATGTGGCACACTGGGTTGTGTGCCGATAAGTTTGTCCACACTTGTGGCTTATTGGTTTGTGCATTGGTGTTGGTTTTTAAAAGTTAAATCCATGACCTTATTTATCTCCAGTCTTCCATATTTATCTCCGCAGATGAAAACACTTATTTTTGTCTCCATTTGTTTTTGATCTTGATGCTGCAAAAAAGTCCCAGATGTGGTTTCAAGTGCGCAGTGTTATTTTAGAACCACTGAGATACAATTATAGCTTTTTCTATATTTAGATTTTTTTTCATTGTAATTTTAGTAAAGTTATAATAATTTCTTATTATTGGTATTTTTGTAAAAACAAAAAAAATTCAAAAATGGATGCTTTGGCTTCTAGATGAAAACGAAATTAAATTTCTTTTCATTTTTTTTTTTTTTCAGTTAACGTTATTTTATTTCAGGTAACATGCTTTTCAAGGTTATAGTTTTAGTTAACTTCCATAACCCTGCCGTACACATGATTTCAAATTCAGAGAGTTTAAAGTCATGACCCAAAATTGCATCTGAACCGAAGCCAAATATCTGCCACCTTTCACTTCCACACCCTTGTACTTTTTCCCTATGTAGTCTCTCCTCATTCTTGGGGCTGGAGTGGAGGAAGGATTTATTGTATTGGCGTTGAGATAACAATGTTTTGGAATTGGCCTGATAACAACTGGAGGCTATTAACATTCTTTCCTTGGCAATAATTTTTATGAGGATTTTCAGTAGCAGCTGAACAACGGACTTTCTAAAAGGGGTTGATGTTATCTTGGATACATTTGTGGAAGGTCATGTAATGGACGAGTTGGCTCTTTTGTCACATAATCAGATTTTATGATGGCTGTTGATGGTGTTTCTGAATAAATAAGATGCAAATTAGCTGTCGGTGGTGATATTGTATCTGTCATTACAGGCATTATATAATATATTTGTGCATGTCAGTCCAGAGTCATTTACATTTTTCATGCAAAGATGTGTGTATGTATGCATATATATACAGTGGGTACGGAAAATAATCAGACCCCCTTAAATTTTTCACTCTTTATTATATTGCAGCCATTTGCTAAAATCATTTAAGTTATTTTTTTTCCTTTTTAATGTACACACAGCACCCCATATTGTTAGAAAAACACAGAATTGTTGACATTTGCAGATTTATTAAAAAAGAAACTGAAATATCACATGGTTTTAAGTATTCAGACCCTTTGCTCAGTATATAGTAGAAGCCCCCTTTTGATCTAATACAGCCATGAGACTTATTGGGAAAGATGCAACAAGTTTTTCACACCTGGATTGGGGATCCTCTGCCATTCCTCCTTACAGATCCATTCCAGTCGGTCAGGTTGGATGGAAACGTTGGGGGACAGCCATTTTCGGCTCTTCCCGAGAATGCTCATTGGGTTTTAATCAGTGGGTCGGCCTGGGGCCATTCAAGAACGTCACAGAGTGTTCGTAAGCCACTCCTGCGTATTTTAGCGGTGGCTTAGGGTAATGTTCTTGTTGGAAGGTAAACCTTCGGCCAAGCTGAGGTCCTGAGCACTCTGGAGAAGATTTTCATCCAGGATATCCCTGTACTTGGCCGCATTCATCTTTCCTCGATTGCAACCAGTCGTCCTGTCCTTGCAGCTGAAAAACACCCCCACAGCAGGATGCTGCCACCACCATGCTTCACTTCACTGTTGGGACTGTATTGGACAAGGTGATGAGCAGTGCCTGGTTTTCTCCACAAATACCGCTTAGAATTAAGGGCAAAAAGTTCTATCTTGGTTTCATCAGACCAGAGAATTTTATTTCTGACCATCTTGGAGTCATTCAGGTGTTTTTTAGCAAACTCCACTCTGGATGGTTTATGTTTATGGCCACTCTGCCATAAAGCCCCGACAAATGGAGGGCTGCAGTGATGGTTGACTTAATACAACTTTCTCCCATCTCCCGACTGAATCTCTGGAGCTCAGCCACAGTGATCTTTGGGTCCTTCTTTCCCTCTATACAGGCTCTTTCCCCCGTATAGCCTCCCAGTTTTTGGTTTTGGCCGGGCGGCCAGCTCTAGGAATGGGTCTGGCGACCCCAAAACGTTCTTCCATACGATTATGGAGGCCACTGTGCTTTTAGGAACCTTAAGTGCAGCAGAATTTTCTTTTTGTAACCTTGGCCAGATCTGTGCTTGCCACAATTCTGTCTCTGAGCTCTCAGGCAGTTCCTTTGACCTCATGATTATCATTTGCTCTGACATGCACTGTGAGCTGTAAGGTCTTACATAGACAGGTGTGTTGCTTTCCTAATCAAATCCAGTAAGTATAATCAAACACAGCTGGACTCAAAATGAAGGTGTAGAACCATCTCAAAGAATATCAGAAGAAATGGACAGCACCTGAGTAAATATATGAGTGTCACAGCAAAAGGTCTAAATACTTAGGACCATGTGATTATCTCAGTTTTTGTTTAGTAAATCTGCAAAAATGTCAACAATTTCTGTGTTTTTCTGTCAATATGGGGTATTGTGTGTACATTAATGAGGAAAAAAAAAAATTAAATGATTTTAGCAAATGGCTGAAAAATAACAAAGAGTGAAAAATTTAAGGGGAGATCCTAAAGACTTTCGTACCACGTATCTAACAATATATACGAGAAAGATATATTTATTATAACAATATTGATACTATATGTCGGACAAATTAGCATCACTGGGAATTTAATGCAAACTAACGTTTGTAAAAATTAATGCTTATGTTGATATGTTATTACAGCACACAAAAATCATATAAAATTTCAAGTTAACATTCTTAATATCTGAAGAGCCCATAAAGTGAGCCTAAACCAACATCTTTTTTTTACAGAATCTTTCCTTGCAACCCCTGTGTAAATATCAATTTTATGAATATTATCAAAAAATCACGGTGTCCACGACTCATAATCTGTTACGTACAAATAAACTTGGACAGCCTAAAAATCAAACATACGCCGTGGCCCCCTGGATACCCCCCGGTTAGTACAGAATTAGCAGCAGAACATAGAAAGCGATTTATATCGCTCTGTGGTTCAACAGCGACTGACAAATAATATATTGCAATAAGATTGGTGTTCTCTCTTGCAGATCCAGCGGATGCAGAGAAGCACTTCAGTGAACACACAACCCAACGGGTCCACAGCCGACATAAACGTTCAGAGGCGGCTTCGCGTGCCCCAAAAAAATGGAGACCACAAACTAATGCGAACACAAGGTCTCTCGATGAATCAAGAACGGCGCTTGAGGGTCGCAAAGGGACACCTTACCATTCTCAGAGGGCTCATGGAGGCGGGGAAACGAGCCGCCAGGGGCGCATCCCCAAGGAAGAAGGCTACAACACCTACGAACGCAGCTCCTCAGGACACATGTATGGTTAATGGTCAGTTCATGGGGCTGTCCAATTAGAATTTCCAAAACCTTTTTTGGAACACAAAAACAATGTATTGTTGATGTAATGTTTTTATCAAAATGAATCAGTGGGGTCCCAAAAAAAAGGTTTGTGTTCCAGAGAAAGAAAGTAGTCATAAAGTAGGAAAATGACTGGGAATAATAAGTTTCATTTACAACTGGGAAAAATGCTGGGTTATCTGCTCGTGCAAGAATAAGTGAAATAAAATGTAAAATTAAGTCAGGTATTATTTTAGAATATTATTTATAAAGACTTTAGCCATTATTGTGTTAAGTACGTTTTGTTATTTCTATGTATTTTTAATTGTAGTTGAAGTTTGAGTCATTTGTTACGGCGTGAGTCAGTTTGTTTTGTTTTTACTACGCTTATTTTTAAAGGACTTAAACTGAAGTTTATTTCAAATTTCTAATGTGTTTACAGTAAGTCTGATAGTCCTATATTGTTATTTCTATTTTATTTCAGTTTATTAATTAACAAAAAAAATTTTAAATAGTTTTAGTTAAGAGTAACAACACTGACTGAGCCGCGTCTCTGTTTTCATGTGGTTTCCTGAGGCATGACAGCCACAGAGATGTATTATCTGATCACATATCTCATCACATTGCACTATAACACCTACATTGTCTTATGTGCGGTGTGCTGCGTACCTTTTCTGAGACTTATGTTCAGACGAGTCCCGACATGGACCATGCTACTATATTCAAAACTGTTCAAAAACATGATTTCATTTTGCACTTGACAGTCCATGTCGTTGATCATCCCACAGGTAAGACCGATGATGCCAAAGTGTCGGAGAAAGGATGTTCCAACGGCACCCACTCCATAAATGCTGATGACTCCAAGAAACCTCCCCTCAGTTCGGCCTCACGCACCCCAACCAGCACTTTTGGCTTCAAGAAGGCCCCGGGTGCGATAATAACGGCGAGTGGAGCTGTGGTAACTAGTGGCTCTGCTACAGTAGGCAGGATACCTAAATCGGTTGGGTTTTCTGGGAGTCGAATGGTGGGTCGGCAGACGACGGTTGATGATGGATACCTTCCTCCAAGTGCTCGGATGACTCTTCAGTACCGCAGTTTACCGAGGCCTAGTCGTACCGGCGCCGCTCGCTATTCTAACCGCTCCAACAACTCGAGTCTTGATGCTAGTTTTTGCAATAAAGGTACTGCCACACTTCCCAATCCTAAGAGTCGCAACTTAGTCAAGTCCCCAATGGGAACTACTAACCAGACAGACCGAGAGAAGGGTATCTTTTCCGATGTGGAGAGCCAGGTACTTAAGACTAGCGCAACTGCCCAGATGGGGATACCAACTCAGTGCCAAGCTGGACGACAAGCAGGAGGAAAGTATTCAGAAATGTCCTCGCCAACCCTTCGTAGGTAAGTTCTCGCCATTCGCAAAGTTTAGCTTATGTAGACTTGAAAGACTGTTGATGAAAAATGAATTTGGCAAGGCATGATTTCTACTTGATGTGGATGAAAGCACCATTTTAGGTCCCTCAAATATTTACACAGCAGTTCTCAGCTGGGTTGTGTGAGTTCCTCCTTGGGTGCTGGATGACGTTCATAGGACTTACTGTTTATCTGAGCGATTTGGTGTTGGTTGAGATTCAGAGGCTTGCTTCTGGCCACCACAAGTGCATTTTCCTTGGGCTTCTTGATATTTCTCTAAGACATGGCACAGACCAAGAGGCTAGTGTTTGTTCTAGCTGATTAGCTCTGACTGATTGCTCTCCTAGTTAGTAGAACCAGACTACAGATCGACTGATGTTATCTGACCAGGCAGTCCATGAAGTAATGAGAAAAATCAGAGGTGCCAGACTTTCCTTATATCATATTTTTCTTTGTGAAGAACAGGGGTGTCCATCCTGGATGGCCAGTGGCCTGCAGAGTTTAGCTTCAACGCATCACTCCTTGCTTGTAGTTTGTAGGGAGTCCGAAGACCGAAGAGGTTAGGGTGTTTCATAGGACTGGAGCTAAAAGATAGTGCCGCCAGGAGTGGCCAGTGCGACACCAGGTGAAGACTGACATTGTGATTTGCTCTTGCGTCAATCATCAACAAAAGCACAACAAAATTATTCCTGTCAGTTTCATTATACTTGCTAATCAGTACATAAACATTTGGAGAATAGCTGCAACGTTTAATAAAGGTATCTGGTAATACCCATTTTCAGAAGAACCCAAAAAAACCAGTCTACAAACTAGAAGCCCCCCCGTTTTTGACAAAAAGCCAAAAATATACATCCATTAGTAAGTCCTAGGTCATTGTGAAATGAACACAACGCAAAAACTTGATCATGACAGTGAGGGCATTAATTTGGATCTTCAGTATGGCTGTCAAACGCTACCCACGGCAACTGGGTCTTTTGAGAAATGCATAATGGCAAGCCGCGTTGCGACGTTCATGAATCTTAAAAAGAACCGGTTCCTTAGAGTCTCGTGGGGAAATCGGTAATTGCGGGCTGTGCTCGAAAAAATTCCTCTGACTGAATGACTCGTTTAAAAAGAAACCGGTTCATCAAATATGTTTGAGATGGGAAGATACAGCGTCATTTTAAAAAGTTCGGTGAAACTGGCATCGCGTCTACTCTGTGAAACCTAGATTTTCAGTATTGTCCACAGGCTGTTGACTTTTGTTGCATTTGCAGACATGTACCAATTTTTATTAAATATTTGTTAATTCTTTCCCCCGTGCATTCAGACTGTTTTGTAGCAAATCTTGAACAAGCCAAGACGGTCACAATGGAGAATGGAAGACTCCACGTCATCTCAATTCCTCATGCCAAGCCATCCAGCAGAAAGGGTCTTCTAACCATCCAGCTGTTCGCAGTGGAGGCAGGCCGAGTGTATGGTGACCAGCGGACTGCCCTCTGGGGGTCGGGAGAGGCAGACATTTCAAATGGCTCAGCCCAGGATCAGCTTTCTCTCCTTGGGGAGGCAGGGATGGATTGGGCTCCAACCACACCAGTATTGACTCCATAGATGTTTCCTTGGGAAGGGAACATTTATGTCTTAATCGGACCAACAGTGCCCGAACTGGCCTCTCAGACAGGTGAGAAACTGATTGTTCAACCATGCTAACTTCATGTCAACACAAATGATTCTTCCAGCCGTTTGTGACTTGAAAGTCGGGTTTATATCTCTTTATCTTCCTTTCCACCTACTCCTCTTTAATCATTTCTTTATCTCCTCTCCCTTTTCTGTCACTTTTATCTGCCTCTTTTTGTTTTGTCTGCCCCATACCCTTCTCTAGCCCTCACTCCTCCCCCTCTGCTAGCCCTAAATGTACCCGCAACACACTCCCACGGAAAGAGGACAGGTAAAGCTATCTTTGTGGTCAAATGGTCTGTTTTGTTTTGTGTTTTTGTCTTGCTTGTGTGCTTTGTGATCAGAGCTCCTGACTGTGACTACAAAAAATACAAATTTGTAACAGTAATTTGAAGGGGGGAAAAAACTAGACAGGAAAACTAGTTTTGTTCCTTTCATGTTCTTCGTGTTTTTGGAATGACAGTAAACCTTCCTCGATTCCTTGAAATTACTCTTTTGAACTGGTTCTTTTTAGTGATTTAGTCAAAACAATTCACAAAACTGTCTTAAACTCATTTCTGCCAGTGAGTCGTTTCTGAGTGCACAACTGTGACTCCCTCACTGAGCCACAAATCAATTATTATCATATCAATTATGAAATATTTTAATTCTATAAATCTAAATGTAATTTGTCAGCCAAAACAGTAATTTAACTCCTAAATGTTTTTTTGTTTTTTTTTGAGACAGTGGCTCCCTAGTTATTTTTTTTTAGTCTAGAGCCCTGATTATGTCAATAGTATACCAATATACTTATAATATGTGAGTGCAGTTTGTGTTTACTGGGTTTTGATTTGTTTAGTACACAATATGGTAATTATTTATACCTGCTGACCTGGTTAAATATTGTAGTATGCAAATAATCATTGGAGCTTGGAGCAGTGGACTTGGGTTTTCTGTTACCCACCATAGATTTGATAGCTGTGCTTATCCTGGCATTGTGATATTTATCTTGGAGCTGTTTTCATGAGAACTTTCATGCAAAAGAGAAAAACAACACTGCATTTCACAGACTCATATACACTTGTTTTAAACCTGCAGGTATGGCCATGTGCCTCAGGTCAAAGGTCATGAAGAGGCCCGTGATTGGCTACGTTCACTCGCAGCTGTTGGGCTCCCGGATTCAATTGGCTCTTCCCCCTACACACCTGCCTCTGCACTCACCTCACCCTCCGGCACACGCTTCAACTTTAGCACACTTGGTAAACACAAGAAAATATGCGTAATCACAGTTTTATTTTTGTTACTGTAGGGTTAACACTACTATATTGATTACTTTAATCGACCAATATTAATATTGGTGGGTGTGTTTATAATAATTATAATTTTTATATATCTCAACCGGATAATGATCAGTTTTATATATATATGATATTATTATATGAAATCGTACGGTTCATTTTGATTAAGATTGAATAAGAATTATCACATTAGATTTATATTTTTTACTAATTATATATTAAAAAAGAATTACCGCTATATCGGTATCACCCAGAACTTGAATAAGGGTAAAATATTATTTTAGATAATCTGTTGGATTATTACCCAATACTAGCAGCAGACTTAATGCAGCTCAAATTGTGTTTTAATTTAAGTTTAAGTTTTAGGTTAGAATTGTCAATTTTATTGAAAACTTTAATTAAAATATCTACTAGTCTCCCCCTTATTGTGAACTTTGAATGCACGTTCATGTCATTAGGTTCAATCGTAGTGCTTTTTTAACCTTGATCCCTGTGTTGACAATCCAGGCAGTCCCTGCACAGCTTCTCAGATAGCAACTTTGCGCGGCACCAATGGTCAGGACAATCACGACAACCCATGCGACCCACGTCTGAGGAATCTCTCGATGAGCCTGGAGGAAAAGAGCCGCACTATGAGTAGCTCCGGATCGTTCCGTGTGGGCCTGGAGGAAGGTGAGACTTCAGAATGATTTTGATGGATCAAAATAAACATTTGTGAATGTGTGCGATTTTGTATTAGAAGACTACGAGCTAGTATCATACGAATGTGTAATTTCTGTCTGCTGACAGAATTTACTATCACAGCTTAATCCATAACGTCATGTTTTTGGAAAATAGCAAATAGACCTGCATTGTTCTGTTAGCTAATAACTAAATGATAGGTTGTCATTAATGTTAGGGCTTTTGACAACGTCAGGCTGCAACTTGCGTCCTTGCTTGCGCCAAAAACATAAACAAACAAAGAGCGGCTTTGTTGGCCTGGCAGCCTTTACCCCACAGTTAATGTTGATTTGATGATTAACTCGCCTGCATTGGCTCAACACCACTTGTCCCAAGGCTCTTTTGCTTTCTGCGTTTATGATTAATGTCTTTGTAAGGTAGTGATGGTGTGTTGATTTCAATGTGCCAGTGAACTTAGCCAGTGGTGTTCAGGCTTGTTAAAAGAACAACAGTTGCTGTTCGCAATGATGCATGTCCGCAATTTTGTGCAGTTTTTTAAGGGTTAATTTTGCCCAAAGTCTGTTTGTTATTGGCTTAAAAAGGAAAAGGTTGGCTCAGAGAGGAATTACCGTTAAATAAATCAGTATTTGTTAAAATTAATGTGCACTGCAGACCTTTAAAAGCACTGTGGTGGCACCATGGTACAATGTTGGTATTATGGTACTTTGATATACCATGGTATTGAATGATTACTATATTCATGTACCATGACATTTACATGGTATTCCAAGGTATTTTAATAAATACCATGGTAGTCTGTTAAAATTGAGACATTAATGCATACATTTATATTAAGATTTTATATTTAGATTATTGTACTACATAATTTGATGTTTTTACAATTTATCGAAGTGATTTAATTAGCTTTTTTGCTAATTAAAAAAATAATTACAACTAAAAATACTATTAGGTATACTATTAAAAAATTTGAGGTCAGTAAGATTTATTTCTGTAATTAATATTTGTCCGGCAAGGGTGCATTACTTTGATAAAAAGTGACAGTAAAGACAGTGCCAAAAAAAGTTAAGACAATGTTACTAAAGATGTCAAATAAATGCTGCTCTTTTAAACTGTCTATGCATCAAAGAAAATAGAAAAATTAGCTTTAACAGCTTTTATTTAAAAACAGTCATTCTTGTCTAGGCTTTTTGTCTGGGGTTAAAACTCCCCCTTAAGCAATATCTTTGGACCGTGAAGAAACCGTTTGTTCCTTGGCATAAAGATTAGTCATAAAGACTGATCCCTTTTTGCAACCTCAAAAGCAGTTTAGTTTAAGCACCACTTGACATAGTTATTTTTTCATTTTGAAAATACAATGAGAGGAACACACTCATAATTCTTTTCGAGATTTATAAACTTGTTATCACAATGGCAAGTTGAATACCTTTTCATCCACAAATGATTTCATAGTATTTTTATTTTGGCACACTTTTGTTGCCTTTTGTTTTTGCTAGGGTTTTTGGTTTGGCAATAACCGATATCAAGAAAAAACACACTTGAACATATAACTTATCAGAAATATTCTGGCCATAAAGGTATTGTTTACTTAACAATAGCCCATTTGAAGGTGATAAGCACTTCGTGGTGTTTCAGCTTATGTTAGTTTATCCTTCTACTTTTTCATGCCAATTTTTCAGTGGGTCACGTGCTACTGCAATACAAAAATGGTTTTGATTGAAGTTATTTTGACTATTTTTCTTCTTTCTACAGTTCATGGCTCATCTTTGTCTCTAGTCTCTAGCACATCGTCAGTTTACTCTACGGTGAGTCAAACGATTGAATTGATGCTAAATGTTAAAGTTCAATGGTTCTTTCATATGTTCGGGCCGTCTTGTGATTCTTTTGTTAGTTTTACAAACATACAAGTTAGCTGTAAAAACTTAAAGAAGTGTGTAGAATTTTCACTGTTAAAATCAAGTACGCTTTACGGTCATAAATGTCAGACTTAATGAGAAATAATGAGTAATCGCATTACAGATAGGAGAAATTAACCATTGTTTAAACTGAACGTTTATCAGGTAAAGGTAAAAATCTACTTGAAGACTTCTCTTGCTCTTAAGTAGCTTTCTTTACACAGATGCTCAAAAAACTTAATTCCAAACCATTAATCTTTGTCTTTTTCTATCTCTAGCCTGAGGAAAAGGCTCAGATGGAGGTGAGAACAGCATCCCTCATTTCTTATAATGTAAATTATTGACTGTGTTGCACATGGGAGCCTGTAGACTGTCCAAAACACTGTTTTTCTCAGCTGGTTTGTAATTTTAAACACTTTAATGTAACTCTCCTGAACCTTTGAAAATGTCTGTGTTTGTCATGACAGTCTTCGTGGTAAATGTTCTTGATATCTACTCTTTAGTCTTTGTGTTTTATGTCTGCTACCATAGTTTCCCTTTCATGCTGATCAAGGTTCTAGTCTCTCCTCAGCACATTATTATACGAGAAACTACAAACTGGTCTCACATTAGCATCAGAAGTCAGCTTTTAGCAACATGACTTGTGTTTGAATAACTGAATTGAATGCGTGTTTAGATCCGTAAGCTGAGGAGGGAATTGGATGCGTCGCAGGAGAAGGTCTCAGCTCTCACAACACAGCTCAGTGCCAATGTGAGTACACTGGACAATTACCCACAATACACCTGCAATAAACACTGAATTGCTTCTTTCTTTCAACTAGTTTTCATTCATATTCAATTCAAAATCTGCATAGCATAGCTTTTGAGCAATATATATATATATATAGTAACAATTTACAATAAGGTTCCATTTGTTAACATTACTAACTTCATTAGTTAACAAACTTACAAGGAAAAATACTTCTAAAGCGTTATTAATCTTCGGTATGTTTATTCCAACCTCTACTAATCATTATTAAAATCAATAGCTGTATCTATTAATGAGCACGTTTACATGCACGTTCTTAAGCCGATTATGCTTAATAAGCCGAAAACGCACTTGGTCATGTAAACGCGGTAACCCGTTTTCTTTTATCGGAGTAAGGTCATAAACGGCGTAAGCATAAACCAGTCTACACAGGTAGTTTTCTGCCTCTTACCCCAATTCCGTGCGGCATATAAACGCAATAACCCGCTTTCTGTCAGCTTATTGAAGTGCGCATCGGTTCTGCGCAGTTACCAAGTAACGGCATTGTTAGTGTCCAACCGTAGACTTCTTCATGACAAAAATGATAAAAAATGTGTTCTAATCCTCTTGCAAAGAAAGTTAGAATAGTTCGACTCAGCCATTTTCCTCAACACTCAATAAACAAATAGACCTGTTTGTAAGTGGTACCTTTATAATTTTTGTATCTTATTTTTTTATTTATTTTTTGAAAAGTCATTCTATGAGATATATATATTGAAATGAAAAATCAATCACCGATTGAGCTGATGCTGATGTTAAGTTTGGGTTTTAGGGAGGAACGAATGCGCACCACTGTGAAGGGAAAGAAGTTGCACAATACGAAAATCAGCTAGTTTTTAATAGCTTTACCTCATGTCTTATTTTGTATAATCCTTAGAAGCCAAAATCGAAATAAAAAAATAAAATTAGCTTAATAAAACAGCCACAGGCCTAAAGTGTAAGCAGATGTTTGAATGTTTAGTTCTCTCCTCTATCATAATTAAGCAGGGCTTTCATGTTGCGCGTGCTGAAACTCCTCCGCGTGAGCGCGATCTCGCTTCTGAATTGCGAATAGCAAAAATGCATCATAGACAAATGTTTGAAAAACAGCTGGCGACTCTGATGAGATTGAATTTGCAAGATAATGTATATATAGCAATAATAAATGTATGTGTGTTTTATTAATTTCTCCAGTACCGATAGCAGAACCGTTAACGTCAGAGCTTATCGATACTCCGGTCTTTCATAATTTAGCCCCGGGACCGATTAAATACTGAGTTTCGGTACTCATCCCTACAAATATGTGGTTAGTAGCTGTTGTCTTAACATTTGTATGTCTTTATCAGCTGGTAAAACAGTGATTTAGCCTTTGTTCTAGTGTTTTGAAATTTTTCCAGCTGCCTGCATCATATTGAGTAAGACGGTGTGTAATTGTGTGTGTTTGCGTGTGTATGTGTGTATGCGAGAGAGATGCACCTTTAAGTGGAATTATTTGCTCAATAACAACAGATATGACAGCCCGCATTTGGCCTACACAACCTAATGAATCGTCACATCCTAAAACCCCTATCCATCTGTCAGCTCTCATGCAGGCTTCACAAACAAAACTAGAGGCTTTTGCCCTTTCTGGGTATTTGTTAAAGCGTTTTGCACACACACAAATGCACCGACTGCTATTCTGCTTGGACGAAAACCCTTTGAGGACACTATATTGAAGGTTATCTGATGTTTGAAACAGCACATGCCCAAACACAAACCTCTGACTCCCTCTGATAGAAGTCATCCAGATCTCCAGTCCCTTGATTATCGGCTCATGTTGCATGTGATATGCTTGTTGTGTTGTGTACGAGTGTGGTTGCTCATTTTTGGCAGCTACAACTTAACAGAAATCTAAGGTGCACATCGTCCTCGGTGTCTCAGTACGTACACAGTTCATCACCTCAAGATGTTGACAGGCAAGGCTAACCCCAGTCGAGCAGTTATCTGGCATCCTCGGAGTCGGAATCATTACCCATCTTTGAGGAGGGTCTGTGAGAGGTCTAAACCAAAGCCTCTCAGCAGTAGCAAGAGCCACGGCAGCAGCTCAAAGAACCAGAGTAAATGGAGCAAGAGAGAACTCACTGAGGTTGGCTGAAGATCTTGGACTGACTGCTCTGTTTGACTTTTTAGAGCTGGTTGTTTAGTATGATTTTACCCTGAGGGAGTTTGGGATGCTGCTTGGTTTGAGGATTTTGTTTGGACTCTTGAGTTTAATCTGTTTTGTGTATATTGTGTAATATTATCACAATCTCTCTCACTTGCAGTTCAAAGTAATATTATATTATATTTATATATATATGTGCGTTGTGTGTGTGTGTAATATTAATTGTTAGTATTATTATCTAAAATTATTATGAATATTTTTATGTTACCTACAAAACCCATATCTATTATAGACTTCTTATAAAATATTTAGTGGTGTTGCTTATATTTATGTCTGTGTGTGTGTGTGTTGTATGATACTTTGTTGGTGTGTGTGTATATAAGATATATATAGATATATATATCTATAATATATATATATATCTATACTGTTGGTGGTGGTTGTATTATAGAAAATTCTGTTAGAATATATACATATAGTTTCCCAGATTTGTTTGTTTATCTAAAAAGTACTAAATAAAATAGAGTATAAAATAGTTTAGTATATTTATTACTTAATAGTATATTCATCCTTTTATTCAAAAAAATTCTTTGGATTTTGTATTTATTTATAATGAAAATTTTTTTTTTTATATTTCCTGTATTTTCTGTCCTTCGGTTTTTTGTTGACATTAGATGAGGTTGTTGGTCTTTAAACTGGCAATGGCAATTTCCTTTTTTTTTTTTTTTAACAGTTTCTGTTCCTCTAAAAATGTCAGCTTAACAACCTCAGTCTTTTTGCACGCTTGTCTTTATCACAAAACTCAGTCTCACAGACATATTTGGATCCATTACTGACAAGCAGCAGCCCACATTTTTCTAGAAATGTGATCATATTTTAGTTGACTGCTCGTCATCTGGTTTAACTCTACTACTGCTTTGTCCATTTTTGGCATTTTGCTTATTAAAATAAATCTGATTTACTTTGTAAATGAAATTGTGTTTGTCCTCAGGCTCATCTTGTGGCGGCTTTTGAGCAGAGTTTAGGAAACATGACCATCCGGCTGCAGAGCCTGACGACGACAGCAGATCAGAAGGTGTGTGTGAGAAAGATTGTGTTTTATTATTTTTGTGAGAATGAGAATTTCTGAAGTCTTCATGAAGATACTATAACCTAAAAAAACACTCCATGTTGGAATTTCCCCACGAAGAAAAAGCTTCATAAAGAGTGCTTAAATTGTATCTCATTTGGTCTCTTAAAATGTATTATTGTTAAATATCATTCAAATTGTTTAATATCACTTCTTTGCAGGACACAGAGCTAAATGACTTGAGGAAGACCATTGAACACCTTCAGAAGCAGAACTCAGCGACTCAAGCCACGATCAATGGAGTCATTAACACACCAGATCCAACATTAACAAACCGCAAGGGTGAGATCTCAATAACTTTAGTACAATAAAATAAACAGCATCACATGTATTGCCTATGCTTCATTTTTCTTTTTATTTCTCTTCCTCAGTTTCTCTCGACTCTGTCAACGGGTCGCCTCAGTCTCAGCGAGAGTTGCGGATCCACAGACAGCCCTCATCAGACAGCGTCTCCAGCATGACCAGCGCCACCAGCCACTCCAGCATTGGCAGCAACCTGGAGCTGGACGCTAAGAACAAGAAGAAGAAGAAAAGCTGGGTAAATGTTCAAACCCATCCATCCAATGCCAAAATACTTTCTTTTCTCCTAAAACATGGTTCTCTCCAAGACTAAACAGACTAGATGGAGTTAGATTATTGGATTATTTACTTATTTTAACCATTTAAATTTTTTATTTTTTTTTCATTTGTTAATGTTTAATGTCATCAGCCTTCATGTGGCGGAAGAAAGGTGAATACCTATGAAAGAAAAAGTGTCTTACTTGTACTTTAGTGGATTTTACGTAGAATTGTGGGTTGATATTTCTTGGCGTTAGGTGTTTGCTTTTCTTGAAAGTGTAGAATAAATATCAGTCATCAATATCATACAATCATTTGTCCTCTTGCATTCAGGCTGTATCGTCTGGTGGAGGAAAATGACCTGATAACTACATATGCAATGCTAACCTTGCTAACCGAAGTGTTGATGTTGTTGTGCAGTTTTAGAGCTAGAACCAGTTTTTCATCACTAGATTTATCTGATTTATGTCACGCAGGTGATCTCCCCTCCTTCAGAATGTGTCATAGACTAGATCCAAACACATTTTATGATTATATTATAAACTCTGCTAACTGTTAAGAGCGAGTGGTGTTTTAGCTACATTGTATTGAAGTATGTTTTTTGTCTGATTAGCGTTAGAGCCAAACACATTGTGTGAGTTAGGGAAACTCTGCTAACTGTGTAAGAGCGAGTCGGTGTTTGAGCTCGGGCGTAGATTATGTGTCGTTTTGTTCCGGATTGTTTTCCCCTTTCGCATTCTTGCCAGGGTTTCAGGGGGATAGCAGGTACAATGGGATAAATATATTTTTAAATTCCTGGAATATTTTAAAGGGATAATTCATAAAGATAAACTTAAAAAAATGAAACTAACTACTAACAGCTGTGTGTTGAAGGTTTCATAGTAACAGATTTGTTTCTTCCACAGCTGCGGAGCTCCTTTAAACAAGCATTCGGGAAGAAAAAGTCTCCCAAATCGGCGTCCTCTCACTCGGACATTGAAGAAATGACAGACTCTTCTCTGCCATCTTCACCCAAACTCCCCTATAACAGCTCGACGGCCTCTTCTCCCATGATACGCAACTCCCACTCCAACTCCCTGTAAGCTCCTCACATCAGCAACAACAACAACTATAATATTAACAATTCATATTATTATACATTTATTGAATGCATTATTATATTATAATGAGTATTACAATTTCTGTAATAAGAATAGTTTTACAACAAACCCAGACTAAACCCATAATTCCTTATCCTATTTATCTCAGAATGAGTGTGCCGAAGCTACTTAAAAATTATAATTATTTACAGGTACTATTATTCTATATTACTTATTATAAATAGATTGGTTTATAATGTATCTCTTTAGTTGTTATTATTTCCTGTTTTTATAATAAAATTTTATTATTATTAATCACCGTATTATTATTTCTTATTTTTCCGTAGTAATAATAATAATAGTCCAGGTCTCGCTGGGTTTGGTTCAGGCAGCACACCACTAACCAGGAGTTTTCTGAAATATTAGATTTTCTGGAAACTTCTCATTTTGGACGGAAGAAAGATTTATAATAGACAAGCTCCATTTACAGTGTGATTTAGTCTAGAACTAGGTAGAGTTTTTGGAAAATACCACCCATTTTATGAACTAAATAGTTACACACACCCAAATTTTATGTAGCTACAGAGTAACTCTCAATGTGATGGCACTGTCGGATATAAAACTTTATAGATGATGCAACATGGAACACCCTCAGAGATTCTCTCATGGTTGATATATGTGTATGTTCATAGTCCTCAACTGTCCTCCCTGCCTGCACACGGGCCTGTCTGGGGCTGTAGCAGCAAGTCCATGAGGTCTGCCTCACTGGCACGGTAAAGGGAATGGCACAAACAATACCAATATTTCTCATCTCAGATTTTTCATCTCAATACATCTCAGATGATCAGTTCCCTAAACACAATGTCGCAAACAGATGTTCAACCAATGACTCCTAAATTAGTCATTCTGAGCAATTAACAGTTTTAAAACACTATGTGCCCTGATTCATAAATCAATTTAGTATTGTTGCTATTTCTGTTCCGAGGTGTTCATGCACTACTTCCACAGTTCATTGATGGAAAATTCACTTTCACGGTTAATCAATATTTGACGATTTGTCCAAATCACAAAACAATGAACTAATCTTAAAAACAAAACACCCCAATCATTTTATTTGTTTGTATTTTTTAAATATGTTTTGTGTTGTTTTTATCTTGTTTTATTTATTTATTTATTTTACTTTTTTTTTGCTTTGTATGCATTTTTTGTTGTTGTGTTAATTTAATTTTGCTTTGTTTTTTGTTTTTTTATTGATGCATTTTAAATTAATCTTGTTTATTTGCTTTTTTGTTTGATATTACATGTGTTTGTCACAGGATCTCTGAGTGTACAGACAGCGAGGCCGAAACAGTCATGCAGTTGCGCAGTGAACTGCGTGATAAAGAAATGAAACTTACAGACATCAGATTGGAAGCCCTCAGCTCCGCCCACCAATTGGACCAACTACGAGAATCCATGAACCGCATGCAAGTGAGCATCTGCTTTAATAGGACAATATGTTTAATGTGCTTGTACATAATTACACTCACATATATATTCAATATGTTTCATGCGGAGGCCAATTTTGTTACTTGTCACAAAATTAATTTGATCCTAACAGATCGAGATCGAGAGGCTGAAAGTAGAGAATGACCGATTAAAGATTGAGAGCCGAGGCAGCGGTAGCAGAGCTCCTTCTCAGATGTCCATCTCCCCTTCTTCTGTGGGCCTTTCATCTCAACTTAGCCTCACAGAATCCACCAGCTTAGGTATAAAAGACTTCCTAACTTCAAGAATTGTAGTGTTCTTTCAAAGTAGTATTATTGAAATTCTCTGTTGGATTATAGATATGTTGCTAGAAGACAGTGGAGATGGAAGTTCCTGGAAAGAGGGACAACATGTGAAGGTCGTGGTCAGTTTGGAGAAATATCCAGAGTGGAAAGAGGTACAACTCAAGACTTCTCAGCAAAAATAAAACTCGAATTGAAGAATGATCTCATCAGTGTCACTTCAAGCTCTTCTTTGTACTGCTTTTGGCAGGAATGCAGACCTTCTCAGTTCATGCTAGGCTGCATTGGTGTCAGTGGAAAAACCAGATGGGATGTCCTAGATGGGGTAGTCAGACGTCTCTTTAAGGTACAAGATACTTAGACACCTCTAAGCTGAAATCTTATGAAAAAACTTCTTCACAACACAAGATGTCATGTTCCTTTCACTCCAACAGGAATATATCATCTACATAGATCCTATCACACAGCTGGGTCTGAACACCGACAGTGTGTTGGAGTACAGCATTGGAGACATCCATCGCGCCAGTGATGCAGATACACCAGAACTCCTGCCATGCGGTTATCTTGTGGGAGAAAGCGATACTATCTCTGTCAAGCTGAAAGGTACAATTATTGCTCTTGTAGAAGAAACTAGTCTTGAAAACATGACACCACACCATTGCATACATTGACAACAGGTCTCTGACAGAGACTTTCTCTCTCCATCTACAGACTTGTCTGTTAATAGTGAGGACCGTTTGGCATTCGAGGCGCTCATTCCAAAGCCGGTTCTGCAGCGATACATCTCTCAGCTTGAGGAGTACAGACGAATAATCTTTTCAGGGCCTTCTGGCACAGGGAAAAGCTTTCTAGCCAGCAGACTGGCCGAGCACATGGTCCTAAAAGAGGGAAAACAGCTGGAACATCAAGCAATCGCCACTTTCAATGTTGATAACAAAACTACTAAGGTCAGTTAAACTGATTGAATTAATAATACAGAACTTAATAACAGATTTATATCCTATTCATTTAATAATTTTCAGTGTTAGTTAAATTGTGGGCTTTCAGCATGTTGCAAATTTCCAGTAATAAAGCACAATGTGTTTTATATAGGAGCTGAAGCAGTACTTGTCCAACCTGGCAGACCAGTGTAAAAACAATGTACATGCTGCTGACATGCCTGTGGTGCTTATACTAGATAACCTTCACCACGTCACTTCACTGGCCGAGATTTTCAACGGCCTGCTCAACTGCAAGAACCACCAGTGGTGAGCAACGCACACAACAGTTTATATATCAGTGAAAAACTGAAAATGCAGATTTCCCAGTAGACTTCATGTATATTTAATTGTATTATTTTCTCACAGTCCTTACATCATTGGAACCATGAATCAAACCCCATCACCCACTCCAAATCTACAGCTTCATCATAATTTTAGGTATCATCTCATTCAGATTTCAATTTGCTATCATTTTGTAATATTTTTAATATTACTATTAATTTACCATTTTTGCTTAATTATATACGTAAATGTAAAAAAAATATGTAAAATATAGGGGTATAACTAGGGTATAACTTGGAATTGTATCTATACTGTTTAATAACCTTTTTGTGCTATATATATATATAATCTATTTGAACGCTCCTATATATATATATATAGCAATATATTATATTCTTTAAACTATATTTTAAAAAATAATTTATTCCTGTGATTGCAAAGCCTATAGATATAGATAATATATATATATGTAGTTTGTATAATAATTAATATATAATTTATAAAATAAATTCATTTTCCTATTTTTATATCATATACAACTGGGGTTAGCTAGTTGCTATACCCCAAGTCTCCACAAGAGGTCCCGCAAGCATTATTTTGCTCAAGATTATTATACATGGATAAAGGCAGATCTGGTCTTGTACCTGGGCTCTTATTTCAGGTGGATTTTATGTGCCAATCATACTGAGCCACTGAAAGGTTTTCTGGGTCGGTACTTGCGACGGAAGCTTCTAGAAACTGAGATCAGCAGTCGTGTGAGGAACAGCGAGCTAGTTAAGATTATTGAGTGGATCCCATGTGTTTGGCATCATCTCAACCGCTTCCTGGAAACACATAGTTCTTCCGATGTCACAATTGGTGAGTGTGGAAACATGCTGTTATGCACAATTATTCAGATGGTTTCCTGAGAATTTCTCAACTCCTAATGATGTTTAATATAAGTAAAAGCACACTTTTCTGTATTATGAAACTTTTCTAAACTGTCTTAATATATTGATTTGTGTAAAACATCTTTTGTCCATCACAGGACCTCGACTCTTTCTATCCTGCCCAATGGATGTTGAAGGCTCAAGAGTGTGGTTCACCGATCTGTGGAACTACTCCATCCTCCCCTACATGCTGGAGGCTGTCAGAGAAGGGCTGCTGGTAAGGTGCATTACAATCATTACAATATTGGGACACTAAAGCAAATAAACAAATAACTGTACATGTGATCTGCAGATGTATGGACGTAAGGCAGCATGGGAGGATCCGGCCAAGTGGGTGATGGACAGCTTCCCTTGGGTGGCAAGTCCACAGCAACATGAGTGGCATTCCCTGCTGCGACTTCGGCCAGAGGACGTAGGGTTCGACGGGTACAATATATCTCAGGAGGGCAGTCCAGGCAAGCAACCTGCACAGGGAAAATCAGAAGAAGACCCACTGGTATGTTTTAAGTATGTTTTAATCGATATTTGCTCATATTAAAGAACCAAAAGTTATATTCTATTATTATTATTATTATTTTAAAATCTCTGATGTATGAGTTTCTGTGCAAGTAAAATAACATTTAAATGGATAATATTTATATATTGTAATTTATATTATATTTTCATTTTTTTTAATATCTAATAAAATATATAAGTGGTATCTACTTATAGTATTTTTTTCATATCTCATTTATAGTGGGAAGTGCATGTGTTAGACAGGTGCATCTCAATAAATTAGTGTCGTGGAAAAGTTCATTTATTTTAGTACTTCAACTCAAATTGTGAAACTCGTGTATAAATAAATTCAATGCACACAGACTGAAAAATCTTTGGTTCTTTTAATTGTGATGATTTTGATGTTCTATCCGACATTTAACAAAAAGCCCACCAATTCACTATCTCAACAAATTAGGATACTTCATAAGACCAATATAAAAAACATTTTTAGTGAATTGTTTGGCCTTCTGGAAAGTATGTTCATTTACTGTATATGTACTCAATACTTGGTAGGGGCTCCTTTTGCTTTAATTACTGCCTCAATTCGCCGTGGCATGGAGGTGATCAGTTTGTGGCACTGCTGAGGTGGTATGGAAGCCCAGGTTTCTTTGACAGTGGCCTTCAGCTCATCTGCATTTTTTGGTCTCTTGTTTCTCATTTTCTTCTTGACAAGAAGACAAGATTCTCTATGGGGTTCAGGTCTGGTGATTTTGCTGGCCAGTCAAGCACACCAACAACAACCAACTTTTGGTGCTTTTGGCAGTGCGGGCAGATGCCAAATTCTGCTCGAAAATGAAATCAGCATCTTCAAAAAAACTGGTCAGCAGAAGGAAGCATGAAGTGCTCCAAAATTTCTTGGTAAACGGGTGCAGTGATGTTGGTTTTCAAAAAACACAATGGACCAACACCAGCAGATGACATTGCACCCCAAATCATCACAGACTGTGGAAACTTAACACTGGACTTCAAGCAAATTGGGCTATGAGCTTCTCCACCCTTCCTCCAGACTCAAGGAACTTGGTTTCCAAATGACATACAAAACTTGCTCTCATCTGAAAGAGGAGTTTGGACCACTGGGCAACAGTCCAGTTCCTTCTTCTCCTTAGCCCAGGTAAGACGCTTCTGACGTTGTATGTGGTTCAGGAGTGGCTTAATATGACAACTGTAGCCAAATTCCTGACACGTCTGTGTGTGGTGGCTCTTGATGCCTTGACCCCAGCCTCAGTCCATTCCTTGTGAAGTTCACTCAAATTCTTGAATCGATTTTGCTTGACAATTCTCATAAGGCTGTGGTTCTCTCGGTTGGTTGTGCATCTTTTTCTTCCACTCAACTTTGTTAACATGCTTGTATACAGCACTCTGTGAACAGCCACTTCTTTTAGTAATGACCTTCTGTGACTTACCCTATTTGTGGAGGGTGTCAATGATCGTCTTCGGGACCATTGCCAAGTCAGCAGTCTTCCCCATGATTGTGTAGCCTAGTGAATAGCCAAACTGAGAGACCATTTTGAAGACTCAGGAAACCTTTGCAGGTGTTTTGAGTTGATTAGCTGATTGTCGATGATCACCAAGTATTCTAATTTGTTGAGAATTGAATTGGTGGGTTTTTGTTTAATGTGAGCCGAAATCATCACAATTAAAAGAACCAAACACTTAAACTATTTCGGTCTGTGTGTATTGAATTTATTTAATGCACGAGTTTTAATTTTAGTTTAATTACTGAAATAAATGAACTTTTCCACGACATTTTAATTTATTGAGATGCACCTGTATTTATTTTTATTTTTTTCCTGTTTACCATGTAATAACCTGTTCCTATTACCACAGATGAATATGTTAATGAGGTTGAAGGAGACAGCTCACTGCACAGGGACGGAGAGCTACGACAGTGATTCCACCAACAACAGTCACCAAGATGACATGCTGGACTCTTCTGAGACCTTTTAATATCAAATTCGGCTTGTATATTAATCTTGGTGCTGGTAACCTGCAAAACAGGGTGCTGGAAACCCTGAAAAATCATTATTGCTCCGTAAGTCACATCGCACCCTAATCATCACCTGAAATGCAAGAAAATAACATGTTTTAAAGTTAAATATTCATCAGAGATTGTCATTCCCTGAAATGGACACTAGAAAGCGGTATAAATGTGTTCAAAAAGGAGACAAACCTTGTTGAGCTGTAACAACTCCTTTTGAATTCAAAACTTGCCAATTCGTGTTTATTTTCAGTCATATATTAAACTTTCTAAATAGTATCTAATGTTGGGTGACTTTTATGTACTAGCGAACAACTTTGGTGCTGAACTTTATAATAATGCCTTACAACTCTTGTTATAAGTTGAGACGGGCTAGCTTGTCTTAAAGATTTGTAACTTTATGCAAATACAAATAATGCAAGGACATTATAGCCTTCGAATGATGCACTATCTGTGGGACCTCACCTGTCAGAGAAATATAGTGAAATATGAACTATATTGTGTTTGCCTTTCAGCAACAAAACAGAGTTTTGGTAACACACTTGCATAACATAAAGAGATGTTTGGAAAAGTCTTGATAACATTGAAAGCAAATATGATATGATTATCTTATCAAAGTTCTATCATTTTGTGCCAGGAGCATAGTTTGTGCCTCTTTATGAGGTACAATATTCTCTATGCAATATAGTTACATTCAAAGAATACAAAACAGAATCTCTCGAAAACTTTAGTCAACAACAGAAAAGGTTTTACCAAACAATCTCAATGAATAAAAACCATTACAGACAATACAGAGGCATTATTACCTTGCAATACTGTTGATATCAGGAAGGCTTAAAACCAAAACTGACCACACTTTTATAGATTCTTATAATTCTACAAGTACAGCATACAACGAGTCAACTTTGTTCATTGTGAGAGTATGTTTATCTAAAAATACTTGTTGAGGAGAGAAAGAACCTTCCATTGCATAGTCTTCAACCCTGCTCACTGGGACCCACTGTCCTGCAGAGTTCAGCTCCAACCCTAATCAAACACACCTGAACCAAATAATCAAATCTGCATATCAACTTCGATAAGCTTTCACACAGCGGCTCAGTGGGCTTGTAAGCGTGTTGGAAAAACGTTTCGAGCCTGACAGTTGGTCCCCAGGGCCAGGGGCTTCGATGGCCTATTTATGTTTTCTATTGATGTCAGCTACAGTCATGAGGTCTATCACATACTGTAAATTCCATACGTGTCTTGGTACACGATCCAAACGGGTCCGGCACAAGGATCTGTGTGATGTGATTTAGCCTGAATTGGGGGTTAGTGTGTCTTCCTAATGTGGCAAACATTTGCATGAAGTCCAAGTAGATTACTGAGAGTTGCTTTATTTGAAAGATTGCATTTTGTTTAACTAGAAAAAGACACTTTTTTTTTCAATGGTTCGTTTTAAAATAATTTACCTACACAAACCTTTTATTAAGATAAAAAGAGACCTTTGCCAGTATGTCTAATTGTTTGTTCGTGTTAATCCATCACCAACATAATTGCTGTGCTTCAGGTGACCGCCAATATAATTTGATGTGTCCCTCGTTGCATAATCACTTCTTACACGGTGAAAACATGTTGATGGGGAACATAAAGAACTCTAGTTATTCAGTATGACGGGTTTTGTGCTATGCGTTTAGTACTACTTAGAAATGTTCTGCGCGCTAAAATTCCGAAACAAGACTGAATTTTGATTGAGTTTGGGTAGATATATACAGTTGTACACAAAATTTGTAAAATTGTCCTACTCATGGTTTTATTGTGTGAGTAGTCTTGATGAGGTGTGGTGCAAACCAATGGACGTTGGAAGAGACTATTTTTTTCAGTCTCAACTTGATTGCATGTGACCCTTTTTGGAGTAAATGTGATCATTTTCCTGCCCAAATATGAGTCATGTCAGTTATTCAGTGACAAACTGTCAACAGTTGTGTTTTGTCAGAAGTTGGGGAGGAAGTGAACGAGTAGTGACATTGTTTCATTCACCTTTATTGGCAGGCATGGTAATATCGGGGACCATGAACTACTAGGAAATGTGATCCATTTTGGCAATAGTTTGTTGAAACGCCAGGCTCTCAGATATAAATTGCCAGATATTTTCAGTAAACAATGTCATCCGATTCCATTGCTGTTTAACACATCAGACACAGCTATTGTATACTGGGTCATGTAAATAACACAAAATGTTATTTTCAAGGAAGAAAAATTTGGTATTTTGCTTTGGGTTTTTAATTTGTAAAAATATTTTTTTCACATGTATATACACTTTTTACAAAAACATCAGTATACAAAATATAAGACTTTTAAGTTAGAATTGTGCCATCTACGTATTTAAGATTATAGACAAAGTATCCCAAATCATTAAGAAAGATTATAATAATCTTGGTATAAAAATTCCATACAAATTATTCATACACAACGCTATACAAGCTGCCAAAAACGCAGCGGCTGCAACGTTCTCTCTTCAACTGGAAGGTTTCCTATCAAAGTTCACACAGCTACCGTGTCAAACAAGTTTTTCTCCAGTTTTGTGCATAAACATAATTCATTGGAAATTACACAATCTGCTTAATGATTATGAAACGGTTATTTCCTCGTCCTCTGATTCTGAGAAGTCTGAGGGATTGCTGGAGATGGAAGGCGAAGTGAAATGTAAATCTACGTTGAGCTCGTGATCCCCGCGCGGCGGACAGAAAGGCGCGTGCGGGCTTTCTAGCAGAGCCACGTCAGTTTCAAACTTTTTTCCAACGTCGCTCAGGTCAGGGTTGGGGTTCATTTTCGTCGGCAGTGTTTGTTCCCTGCAACCTCCTGATGAAAGAAGCTCTCTTTCTTTGGAATTGCGCCATTTCATTCTTCGATTTTGGAACCAAATTTTTACCTGACGAGAAAGAGTTCGCAAGACATGAGCACACCAGTTTACCTCAGACACCCACAAAAGTACGATATAAAAAGTGTTTGTGGACAACATCAGCTTACCTGAGAATCTTTAAGGCCAAGTTTCGTCGCCAGTTTCTTTCTGTCTGGTTTGCTGATGTACTTTTGTTTCTGAAACATCTTCTCCAACGCTTTTCGCTGCACGTCAGAGAAGACGGCCCGTCGAAGCATTCCTCTCCTCGGCTTCCCTCGAGCCGTGAGTGGCCAAGCGAAAGTTCCGGCAATAGGCACTGCTGAGGACGACGCTATGAGAAACAACCAAACAGTAATTAAATTCAACGTTTCTCTCAAAATAAGCTATGGGTGTTTTCTAAGAACAGGAAGTAGGCTAGTCTTTGGCCATGGAATGAAAGTTGGGCTTTAATGTTTTTTAAATCAGTCCGTTTGAGTGATAGGCTACGGATCGAGGAAACTAATTAGCACATTGCTTGGTTCCCAAAAGCATTGGTATGGTAACAAGGGCGAGCAGTCATTCAGAGCGCTCCAGTGAAAGATAGAGGTGCTAATGAAGCGTGGACGGTAATTGTGTAGTAATGAACTGACTGAAAAAGGCTTAGGACAGGCCACTAAAGCCATATATTACGGCCACAAAAGAGATTTACACTTAAAAACTAAACATAACGGCATGCCAGGGACATTTTGAGAATACTGATGGCGGGGGACTATGTTTGCCCCCAAATATTTTCATTAAATGGACACGAAAAGCCATTCATACTGCTCAAGTTGTTTTGTTGACGTATTCACACCGCGGTGAAAAGAATCAGTCTATTATCGTCGGTCTGAATGAGTGCACGATCCACAAGGCTATTTGTAGCCTGCATTCATTGGATTGATGGACATGAAGCTTAAGGCAAAATAGACCCACTTTTATTGGTTTTATTTGAGGTATACTTATAGCTTTAACCGATATACGAATATAGTTTATAGTAATCATTACATTGTTTAGAATAAATTAAGCAACTTAAATAATCCATTTATATTGCTAGTGAACACAGTAGCCTAATTAAGACTAGTACACCATGTTACGAAATTTTCATGCTGCTACATGAGACCAAAACGTTTGCTTGGACATCCCGTGAAGACTCCCCAAACTATATGTGGTCTTGTGAGAATATTGAAACACTGAATAGAAGCTAATAGGGGAATTAGTCCATGACTGGTAAATGCCTATCAGCAGCATGCTTAAGTCAACGACGGGTCTGTGTGTGGCTGCCCAAAGGGAGCTGGCCAATTGGTCATGGTGCTGAAAGCATTGTTGTCAATCAGTAACTAAGTACACTGGCTCGGTGGGAAAAGGCAGCGATGAAGAGACGCCAACAGTTTGCTTGTGAGAGCAGACCCGCCTTAAATTGGGACCATGACAATTCCGGCTAATTTGTGGATTAGGGGAAGCGGTGCAAAATGTCAGCAGTCACTGCGTTTGCTAAATAGGGCATCAAATTAGCGAGACTGATTCCACAATGTCCTACAAATTCCAGAATTGGAAGCAAATTCTGAAGGCCCATCAGTTAGACCGAATTAAGACAGGACACAGCGATTTTTAGGAACCCACCTGGGAAATATGATGCTCTGATGAATGGGTGGAATGAGCCGTCAAAACATGGGAACGGGAATGTTTTCGCATTCATCCCTTGCACTGAAGGTGGTGGTGAAGCTATGACACAAAATAAAGTGGACTTTAATCAAATGAAACGTAGGCTACAAGTTGAATGTGACATAAAATACGTTTACAACATAAATGTCGCCAAGTTCTTACCGTTTCGTGTTGTTGACGCGAGAATCGCATTCACTCCAAACTTCAAGTAATTTGGATCGTTTGAAATTGATGTTTGTGGAGAGCTTGATCTTTTTGGCAAAGACGTAGACATGGCGACGTGGACTGCTGAGAAGTTGTTCAGAGTTGTGGCTCCTGTGGCCGGAGGAGATGCGCTTTGGGACGGGATGCTCCTGTGCATGAAGGTGGCAGGTCTGCTGATCCGCAACAGGTCCTCCACCAGGAAACTCGAGTGCATTGTGAACGCTGACTGTAAAGTTGGAGGCAAGGTCAGAGCCGCCGAGGGCCGCAGAAAGTTCGGGTATATAGAAGGTGGCGCAATAACACTTGGCAACATCATTGCACCGTCTTTTTGTTGAAAATGACAGCGAGGAATTCACGTGCAGCTACTCTCTCACTGCAGAGGCTCGCGTAGATTAGAGTCCAAGAGGACAGAATGAGGAGCTCTTGCCTGTCCTTCTCTCTTCCAGGGGTTTTATAGAGGACCGCTGGAGAAGCCTTTTCATGGGTGACAGCTCTAACAATGAAGTTCAACAAAATTCTCCACGTGAGTTCCGTTTACTCTAGAGGCGGCGTGTCCTGATTGGACAGAAGAAATTCGGATTGGATTAGACACCACAAGCAAACCGCAGGCAACGGCCTTTTAAGGAAGAAGAAGAAAAAACAGGGACTCTATATTTAATCATCATCATAGTCATGCCGTTACAAACGCAATGTATATTATTATTATTATAGGCATTCTACACCTTCAAACTAATAATAAATGAAAGGAAAACTAGGTTCTAAAAATAACTAATATAATATTGGTGGGCGGGGAACCCCAAAAACATTTTAATCATTTTATCTGAAACCTTAGAAGTACAAATAGTGTTGGGTTAATTACTAACGTTATTCAACCACTGTATTTTAAATTACAATAGAAAAAAATCTCTGAAAACTCATAAAATCGAGTAGGAATGACAAAAAGGTTAAAGATGAAGATATTTGACGGTGTATTTTACGCATGTAATGTCCATTGCTTGTTTGATAAATAAATAAACAAATGCTGGATTAGGATTGGATAAGGTTTAATGTGCTATGGCAAAGCACAGCCTTTCAAGTGTTGCTGCTGAACCGCAGGGGGAAAATGGCCAACGCCTACCGATCAAATATATTATAAAACGAGAAAAAGTGTGAACAAAAGGATTTCTCCTTGGAGGCTTTTATTGGGACAGACGCTCTTCTGTCAGATGCACCAAAAGAGGTGAATCCCAAAGCCTGTGGGCTAAGACCTGTGACTAACGGCGTTTGACCGCTGCTCTGTCAGGATTTGTGCAACTAACCATTCATTTTCTTGCAGCTACCTTCAAATTTATCTCCGCGAAGTCAACTCGTGCGCTTTGATTTGGACAGGAAAAAAGAGGAGGGGAAGACATAGTCCGCGTGAGCCCTGAGCGAGGACACGGCGAGGACATCTCCATGAAATTATGCGCAAGGCGTTGCTCTTTCGCACAAATGGATTGTGATACTGACACTTTAGACAATATTTCAGAACTTTTTAAAACGGCATCAGCTCGACAGCCGTCTTAGTCCATCTTAAGTCTTAGCAACCATCTTAATAAAAGCAGAGAAATCTTTGTTGGAGGCATCGCTGTGTGAGTAGAGTGGCATCTCACAAGTAATTTTGGGACAGCTTTAATTCCATTATTAACTTATTACGGCCCAGTATCCCAAGCTTTTTTAATATATATATGTGTGTGTTTGTGTGTGTGTGTGCATGTTTATGTGGTTTATGAGGACACAAATTTGTATAATAACATGGGTATGACATAGGTATTACAACGAGAAGGTGATTTATGAGGACATTTTCAGTGTCCCCATAATTCAAAAGGCTTATAAAAAATTCAGAATGAGTTTTTTTGAAAATCTAAAAATGCACAAAGTTTCCTGTGAGGGGTAGGTTTAGGGGTAGGGTTGGTGTAGGGCAATAGAATATACGGTCTGTATAGTATAAAAACTATTACGCCTATGGAGAGTCCCCATAAACCATAAAAACAAACCTGTGTGTGTGTTGGCCAACATAACCAGAACTTAAAATAGCAGTTGTAGCTTTATTATCATTCTATCTTAAATCACATTAGTGATCACTGCTTCACTGAATGCAGTAATTTGTTGACAGCTTTTGCTGCTGCTTAAACAAGTATTAAAACTCTATCAACATGCCAATAACAGACCCATAAGTGATTAGCATTTAATTATTCCCATTTTTACCCAATAATGCGACCGTTAGATTTGCATCAGTTGTTTTTAGCACCACCCGGGGCAGTCGTATTAAGACACCTCGAAATTCTCAATCTCGTCAAGAAACCAGAGACTTCCTGCACGTCAAGCGCACGTTGAAATCCCATCGATTGTACTATAAAGCAGATGGTTTGCAGGAAATATAGCTTAGCCTCGGTGACCGAAACTAATTTCTGCTTGCTTTCCAAGCAATGGCACGATTGTTTTCTCTTTACCAAATAGAGGGAGTACAGCTGATCGGACGCTTAACCCATTAAAAACCCATTTCTAAGATCCTATATCCACATAAATGTGCCTTGCCTTCTCTAGACACAGATTAACGCCCGCGCTTTTGCACAACAGATTATGCTGAGATAATTTCTCTTTGGTGAGCTCATCAGGATAAATCAAAAATGAGTTGGCTTCATTTTATTATCCGCATTCTTTAGTATGGACTCTAAGCAACTTAAGTGAAATGGCAATGCAGTGTTTAAAGCACTTTCAAAATTCTTAGTAATTTTAACAGAAAACGAAAAACTAGTCAAACTTGTTACTTTTATAATGTTGAAATTATGTTTTTGTTAATAGACAGTGGGCTACTCCTTATAATGTATGGGGAAAGATAAATATAAAGATTATAATAGCTCAAATATGTTGGTATGTTGATATGATGTAATTAAATTACGCAGACCAGTTAGCAACAGTAAAATATAAAGCTAGCCTACCTAAATCTCACAATACATTTATTGTCTCTGTATTTTTTGCATATATTTCCGGCAACCTCAGCTTCTAATTGCACAACCATGTATGGTCAATAATCCTTATTATTTATTATAATAATTAAGAATGCTCTACATAATATTCCTTTACCTGTGAATGTAGCGCTTTTTCATGGGCACCCAAAGGCGCTTTACATAGAGGGGGAATCTCCCCCCACCACCAGATTAATATTAATATTAATACAGAGTAATAATAACCTGCAAATTCTGATTATATTTTTATTCAAATATTTTTAACACTACATTTTAGTCTGGTTTTAACACCTTAAGCCGCCCTTCTTCCAAGCCCCTTTTAGACAGGCCAAGCATCTGTTTCTGTGGATCCGGGGACGACAGAACACTGAGGAGATTAACCAAGACCCAAAATACAGAAAAGCATTGGCAAGCATTAAATTGATATTAATTCTGCATTAAATATAACGCCAGAGCAAATAGAACAAAGCGTTTTGATTTGCGTCAGACACCTGTTCTGTCGGTTAGACAGCTTTAGCACAACACGTTTCTGCTGCAGCACAGATCAGCAACTGGAGAAACTTGTGTCCTATACCTAAGACCATGTGTTATGTCAGCTTAATTTGGCTTTGAAGCGTGTTTTGGTTAAATGATTATTAATTTCATATTTTAACTACACTATATACATTATTTAGATGACATATTTCTTTTTTCGCTAATGAAAGCAAAACTGTTAGGAGACTCACGTTCAGTAACGTTTATAATGTTAATGTTGCTCGTTCAGGTTGGCGAAAACACTGAAAATGTGTCTTTGAAACAGTTTTGAAAATTAGATTTGATAGGATCATAAGAGAGTAGCCTACATATCGAAAAGCGTGATTCCCCTAGCCTCGTTTTCATTCATATATATGACAGTATGTATGTATATAAACCTTTAAAATTATCTCAAATGTTTTAACTGAAAACTTTTGTAACAGCTACCTTCATTTAAAGATAAGTCAATTTTACATTTCAGGACATGTCATCAATGCATATTTGTCATTAAATGCTGTGATAGAAACACCAGCATGGTGGAAAAATAGTGTGGGCTTGTGTGCATTTCAGTTTTTGTGATGGTTGATTTTAATACGTTAATTACGATACGAAATTAAAAATCAATTTCTCACGGATAATATATTTCTCATCATCCTCTGATAAGACTTAATTAAATACATTACAATACAATATCTATCAATAGCTAATTCACCATAGGCATTTAAAAGAAAACAACAAGCTTTTGAGAAAAAAATCTCACAGAATCTGTTCATTAGAGTTCAGTTGGTCATGGGAGCTCAGGCCACATCAATGTGGCAAATGTATTTTCTTCTCATTTTAATCTCATGAAGTTTCACAGTTATGGCAAATCTCTTCAGAGTCCTCAACACCTGTCAGGGTGTTTGGAAATAAAGCTTGTAAATGGCTCTAGTTAAACTGTGTTTCTGGGGAAGCCCAAGCGTTTCTACGCATCCTGAAAAAAGGAACAATCCTCGTGGTTGTCAAGACCATTTTAAATTAAGGGCTTGTTGCTAACAAGCAATCACTGCTGCAAATAAAATTACCCTTCGTCACGCTAACCTGTGCCATTTTTCTTGCTGAAGCTCATAACAGGAAAAGCCATTCAATGAGCTTTAAAATGGGACACAAACAAAACAAAATTCAGTGCTTGGAGGAAGGACTCCCTATTTAAAGCTAAATGCTTGTATGGGGCTGTAGGGTGGTGTTGAGAGTTTGAGCCCATCAGCACAGTCTTTAGCTTTGTTTTAGACCTGAACTCAGAGAGCAGGGGAGAGAACCGTGTCGAAAGGGTCCTATTGAGTATGCCTAATAAGTTGAACATGGGGCAAAGCAGACGTAGCTGGGGCGCTTGTGTACTGAGGAGGAGCTGGGGTTGTTCGCTGGCCACTTGAATGGGGGACGCCAGCGCCTGTTGGATGGCTGGTATTGATGTGGTTTAGCCGAGTAATCGGATTGAAAGTGAGCCACAGTATTTGTGTCAGTTCACATTTCGTCAAATGCATAATATGCATGGCCTTGGCGTGGGGATTCTGTATTGAGACTTTGGCTTGCAATTCAGCGTTATGAAAAGGCAAAGCCTCATTTAATTCAAATATAACTCTCACTCGACCATTTACAGATTGCTATATTTGCATAACAGCAAAGAACTTTTGCCTTTTCAAGGCCTGGCTGTGTGTGCGTGCGGGTCGTATTCCTGCACTTCTCCCTGGCCAGGCCTTAAAAGGGGAAAATGTACGCAAATGTGTGAAATAAACATGTACATTGTGAAGGAGTGGGTTTTCTCACAGGGATAAGCAAACAGGGGTAAGGGTGAGAAGACTCTGGCATTTAGCTTTTTTTCCCACTGCTGGAGCAATATGTCGAGTCGGACAACAAAGCAAACGTGCTACAGTGGTGTAATTCGCCTTATATGACGTGCACTATCACACGGTGGCGGTTTTGAATGGGATTTCGTTGTGGTTATTGTGAGTCGTACCTATCACAAAAAGAAAAAAAACCACCTTATAAACAGTGGCTGGCAATGACTAATAAATAAAGACAGATGCTTCACGTAAAATGAAAATGCAAGGTTTTAAGACCAAGGAGAAGGAAACGCAGCTCTCCCACATGAGACCCAAATATACTATTTTTGTCAACTTTGAGAGTAAGAAAACCTAAAATGTATTTCAGTATATTAAGACATATAAATTATATTAACCTTAAATTTAAAAGATGGCAAAATAATTTCTTCCCCAATTGACAATAAATGTATGTATAATTTTAGAAGTGAACCAGAGAAAAATGAAAACAACAACAAACAACAAATTTTTTATTATTTGGAAGCTAACTTTCTTCTCTGTATGTTATCTCTGTCTGGGACATGAAAAATGTCATTTTGTGTGTTATGACTTCATCGGTGATGTAATACTTGTAATTACACCTGGATTCATTCTTCCACGGTTCAGTTCAGCATTTTAACAAGGAGACTTGGATCCTTCTTGATGGACAACCTGGAGCTGCTTCTGCTGAAAGCAAATAACACAACATATACAATCAATATATAGAACTAACAGGTTGGACAAAGAAGCCTTGAAGAAGACATTCATGGTAATGGATCATAGCACCTTAAAAACCAACTCCAAGTTTTCACTGTGAACTAGACACCACTTTGGCTGGTGTACGAATGATTCCCTATCCTCATTCCTGGAAAAGGCCAAACCTTTGAACATGTTTTCATTTGATGAATTATGCCATCTCCTAGACTTTCATGTGTTCAGCACCCTTAACTTCCAAAAACAGACGCGACAGTACTGCTTCTTCTGACGGAGAGTGAAGGATGGGAGAGGTGGTGTTATTATCAATATGTTGGACCTGAGATTAATCCTAGTCTCTTCTCTGTGTGCTGCAGCCCGTGGGGTTGAAAGGCATGGGGAAATAGCAGTAGAGGTGCTCTGGCCCGGGATAATGCCAGCGGCGGAGCCTGCTGGTCCTGTGGAATCCAGCCGGAATCCCCACTGCTCTATGCTTTCAGTGCACACTTCCTGAAGAGGTGTAAGATATTGGCCTCCCACCTCTTGGACCCAAAGAAAGCTTGTGCTAACAAGCTGTTTCTGTACCCCAAAAGCTGTGTTTCTGATATACTGATATATTATATACATGTATCTTTGCAAGTTTGACTTTATATTTCCCAATAGCTTTCTCATAATTGCTTTTTTATGATATCATAATGTGGTGTTAAAATTTGCAATTTGTCTTTTAATCTCCTAACAAAGCGTGACTTTATTTCTTGTGATTTATCATAATTTTGGCTTTATATCGCACAGTGTGACTTTAGTTCTTATTTTAAACTTTGTCACAATTACCTTTTGTAACTGAGGCGGAAACGAGTTTCCATAGGTGAAAGAAGACAGAAGCCAAGAGAAGCACAATTCTTTAAAAGTGGCGGTAGAGAAAGAAAAGAACAGGAAAAAAGGCCAAAGAGGGACTTCAATTCTTCTTTTCTGAGGAGACTTCATAAAGTGAGCAGCCACTCTAGCCTCAGTGTTATTTTCTGCTGTCCACTGATGGTCAAGACTGATGGCAGTAAAGATCTATACATTCCTGCGAGACTTTTGACCCCCTCTACATTCTAAAGACCCTCATTCAAGACTGGCACGTATTCAAGCCCCTGGCAGCACATTGCCGAAAATGCAGATCAGATCAACCCAGAAGCCCATAAACCATCCAGGAAAAGTATAAAACTGTATATTGGCCACAGTGTAATACTACGTGGAAGAACCGTGCAGTAGTATCGCTCTCAAGACAAATTTATTGTCTTTCCTTTCCTTAAAGAAGGAGTGCTGGAGCCCTCTTCTGGAGCTTTGCACAAAAACCCATCCATGAGTAAAGAGGCTGGCTGAACACTTGGCCTGCCCAGCTGCCTTGTAGTGAATGGGGTTTCTTTTTGAGGCCATTCAATGCTTTCTGTCTCTCTGCATACAATGTAGGTGTTACTGCTTAGAGAGAGAGTGAGAGAGAGAGTCAGGAAAATAGTCACTTGAGAACTGAGGCTGTTCTTCATTCTCAGTCAGTCATGAAATCATTCCTTCTTCAGATGAGGAGGGGTCCTGCTCACAAAGGGCCAGGGGACTCTCAATTGCCATTCTAACATTTTTATGGGACCCTTTCTTGTCCAGATAATAAATCTGATTTTGAATAAAACATGGATCCTCCTGTATATTTGTATATGCTGAGGACAGCCATTAAGCCCATATCTTTTAATTTAGGAAATGCGTATTCATTAGCAAATGGTAATAAACGGTAATAATCATACAGACCCCTTTTGTGCCTTCATATTAAAGGATATGTCATTTTGTTCTTGTTTGTATTTCATTTTGGAATTTTACTGACAATTTTGCCTTTTTCCTTGTCATTCTCAAAGTTAGGGACAAAAGGGACTCTTTCAGCAGTCTATAACCCTCAGTGGGTCAAAGAGAAATCTAAAGACTATTAGGGCCACAGTGAGAACAAAAGGATCAGTGGGGGAGTTGTGAAAATGGAAGGCCACCATTCTCCCGCAGTCGAACGGGATGCGGAGATCGAAAGTTTCGTTTCAGATTTTGCCGTTTTCATGGAGGTCGAAGGCTTGAATGGAAGTCCACTGCTGCGCAGGGGACTTTTATTCTCTGCAGTGTCTCGGGCCGCAGTTTGACTTGCTCTCAAAAGGGTGGCATGCTGGAGACCTTGACCGGAGGTGGCAAATGGTGCAGGCACGCGAGCGCGTCCTCTGGCAGGGGGTTACTAATCAACACCCCGGTTTACTGTCGGGTCCAACTTCAAGAGGCTGCCTCTAAGAGGCCAGAAAGTCTCATCCCCTCCCCACTGTTGTTTTGAGTCAGTATGGAGAGACTTTTTGTGCAGCTGTCTGTGCAGGCCTTCAGTAGAAACATGTCTATGTTAGACTTTTTTTTTTCAAGATTTTAGCAAGCCAAGCAGAGCTTATGTTATTTGCAACCTCAAAAATTAAGCTTTAGCGTTAGTTCTGGCAGGTCACGTGAGTCAAGCTTGCATCAGCTGATTCTCAGCTGATCACATCTACCTATAGGAATACGACACCTATCGCGGCATTTCTATATAAGCTGTATTCAGTATTATTCAGCAGCTTTTCAGCTTGCTTCGGAGTAAATTACCCTCCTCCATCCCCAGCTCCACCTTTCGCCACAGTCAGGACTTAGCTTTCTGATATTCCTTGCTAATCAGACTCCTTTATCTTGAACAAAGTGTTACACTTAAATATCATTAAGTACATTAATGATATCTGCCTTGTTCTGTTCTGTTAACCCTAGGGGGGTTATTATTGCTGCTCTCCCTGCTCATTCATGACAGGCTGCATGGATGGGCAGGGAAGTTTTTTGCCCAGAACAGAACCATACAGCCAAACCAAACTTTATGCTAAGTATCTATCATTTTGACTATAGTGGTCCTGACAGAAATGTGACAAGTTTGATGGTACCTTCAAGCTATAGTTTTAAAATGGCAAAGTTTGTCATTACATTCCCAATATCATCAGGTTTGTTGCCTTTAATAAGAAAGTAGTATTTAGACAACAAGAGTCATTATTTATTTTGGTATTAAATGTTAAGTCATTAAGCATAAGAGAAGCATTAAGCAGCCATTTCACCTTATAGTTATTATATTGATTTCAATAACAAAATTATTATAGCAATAATTGACTAATCAGTTGTGTTTTTTTATTTTGAAAACTTCTTGATACATGTCCTTAAAGACAGTTTCAATCAAGCGCTATTAAAATAATATAAAATAAAATAAAACAAAACAAAAATAAAATAAAACGTAGAAATTAAAAGCATGTTCAAATGGTGTACCTGTCTGTAGAAAAACAAAAACAAATATAACATTTATATTTAATACTTTTAAACTGTTATAACTGTGTCAAAGTCATTAAGTTTAAAAAAAAAACTTTATGAAAGGCACTTTTAGGTCAAAGCTAAAAAAAAAAGCATCTTGATAATTATAATTATTATAAAATGCATGGAATTTGGTTTCTGAAAAAGATTTCTGAAAGTAATGATTGCATGTATAAGTGTACGGAAAGTATTTTAGTAATTTATTTTTTTACATTAAAAATGGTATGAATGTTTCGGGTTTTTTTAATGAATTCAACATTAATAACACTCCCTTAATAAGATTTTTTTTCATCATCTTGGGCAGCTTTATTTGTGCTTGATCTGTTTACATAACTGTCCAAGTAACATGTCTGAGACAAAAGTAGACAGCAGATAAGAAAAAAACAAATACAGTCCTCTTCAGAATGTGGTCAAATGCATATTTTGCTCTCTGTTTGAGAGCCGTGTCATCTCAAGGGTTGCCGTCACACACACACCCACACACACAGAGATAAAAAGCGAAGAGGAACTTGTGGCTATTCCCAAGCAACGCCTGCTCTCCGCATATTAGCCCCTGTTGAAAAGGGGTCTCTGCAAATGAAAGCATTCACCGGTCATTCATCTCCCATTGGCTGCTACTGGTTTGCCGAAATGTGCCATATCTGTAACACTTGAAGGAGTCCAAAGGTTAGGCGAGAGTGAAAGCCGGCACTTGATGCGCTCAGTGTCTTGGTGGTTATGGTGTTTGCTCCCTCTTTGTGGTTTCCCAGCAGGCCGTCTGTTGTCTGGTCACATTCACGTGCCATCGCCACACACTGGAGGCCTTCACCTGTTAGAGAGCCACCACCAGACTTTTAACACCAGAATATCTGCCTTTGTGCTTCGCCTGCTCCGGCCTTTTCACCCGAACAGACTGTAATTTCATCCGTTTTTCATGGCTTTAGTTCCCATGAATGCCTTACATTTCCATGTCTAAACATTAACAATGAGGGAATTTCATGGACCGTACGGACAAGAGACCACTGCTTGCAGCTTTAAAAACTTTGAAAAGTCAGATTTCATTAAAAAATGAACACAGTTTTTTCGTCTAAATGCAAAGTGTGATTATTATCAGCGTGAACACAAATGAAACTCAATCAAAAACATTTGTGGCATAATATTGATTATAACAAATGGTCTAATTTTCTTTAAAAAAAAAAAGCAAAATCTGTAAAAAATATTATATAAATAAAAAATATAAAAAGTTGTGAGGCAGTTGAAGGAAAGTGGTCAATCTGTAAATACAAAACAAAATTTTTTTTACACAGTATATCCCACAAGACCCTGAACAACATACAATTTACAAGATTAAAGATGATAAAAGCACGTAACCGGGCTTTGGAAAGTTATATCCATGTTACACTTGTTTGCCTTGAAACTTTAATGCCCATAACCCGACACTCTAAAATGACTGAAAAAGGTTGATGTAAACAGCGTGAAGCGCAAATAATACAGAAGCTTAACAAAAAAAAAAAAATGTGTTAAGGTGCTTGTTGTAAATGACAAAGCTCATAATGTCTGGCACCATCATTTCCACCTGACCGGCATCACGATACCTCCATTTCTTCTGCTTTTTAAGGAAAGGGAGGCCAATCAAGATTTTTTTTTCCAATCGAGTCTTAACTCTTTGAACCTGGAAAGATATTCCTGCTAAAAGAGTCTACTTTTTCGGTCTTCACATTGATATGGACATTGTTGGAAATCAGCAAAAACACACCATCTTTTCTGAGTCTTTCCCACTCTAGATCAAACTGTTCAATGTCATGCTTTCAATATTTCAGATTAAGTTCAAGACAAAAAATATGCTGTCTGTTATAGTTTTCAGAAGGCTTCAGTCAAGCAGTACTCTTACCAGCTTCAAGATAATTACTTTTATCCTAAAGAGGCTGTTTATGTCTTTGTTAACTACTTCTTCTCTGAGAGCAGATCTGGGCATCAAGTGGCCAAATCTGTTGGATGGGGCAGCCTTCACAAAAGTGTATCAAGCGGTACAGACAGACGGCATTACCCCCTCCTAACGGTATGCTTTTGCATTTGAATGCATCCGCGAGCTCCTTCTCTGGCAGAGGGCCACGTCACTAACATCTCTAATCCTTAAAATATTGTCAGAGCCCATGAATGCTGGCAATCTGGGCATATGTGTAATTATTCTGTAATTCCACCACAAATGTGATTTTTCTTGTGTGCGTTGCGACTCGTTACCCCCCCCCCCCCCGCTTTTTTGCATCCAAAAATGTTCTCTCTTTGGGGGGGGGGAATAAATCTGAGAATGGGCAAGCGGCTCAATAGATAAGCGACATGACACGTCCTCATATTACATGCCATTTACAGACTGAAGGGTTTCTCCCATCTCTTGATGTAACAAAAGGGCAGTTTAAAAGCTGAGTGAAATGCGGCGATTCAGAGGCGTCGTCCAAAAGAGAAAGTATTCTTAATAGACATGGTGCCAAATCACATCCAAAGACTTGGCTACAAGACTATTGGACTCCTTTTAGATGGTTGTTTTTAGAGAAACGGTAAAGTCTTAAAGTAAGCTACTCGCCAAGAATCAAAACAGAATTCTGGTTGCCGTGAGATATCCAAAAAGATTTATATGCACTCGACAAACATAATATGACATTTTAAAGGAATTAAAATGATATATTTTGAATATTTCAAATTGTAAAATATTGAAATTGTCCAAGTCCTTGATCTTAAAAAGAAAAAAAAACCTTATACTGGACATCGTCCACAGATGAACTTAAAGTGCAACTCCACATTTCTCTGCTGGACTTCATCTACTAGCGATATGAAAAGGATTCGGTTTAATTGTGGTTGGTGGAAATCATCTAAAAATCGCTATTTAATATGCACTATAATATCCGAAAATAGTAGTATAATTTTACAAATTAAAAACATTATAATTATTTTTTTAATTACAAGGAAACTAATGTTGAGTTACCAATAAATTAATGTTTTTACTATAAATTAAAAATAAATAATATAATAACTTGTTGTGCATGCGTGTTTAAGATAGGCAATCCTTACAGTATAAATTCCCGCATAATATAATCACGATCATTATATACATTATTAAATTACAAATACAAAACAGTGATCAGCATGTCAACATGGGGAAAAACAGACATTCTTTAATAAAAAAAAAAGTTCCCCCTCAATTATTATTAATATCTCAGAATATTTCTCAGAGACAGTAATGAAATTTAAGGAAGAGTAAATGGTAAAAAAAAAAAGTAAATTAAATTAAATGATTACATCTTTTGCTTAGGTCTCTCAGTATTTTCTCCTGAGAAAAAGACACTAGAAATTTCACATGTGACTCCTCCACAGTTTTAGTACAGATCTCCAAGATCTGATTCACGAAGATACCAAACCTTAAACTACTCAAAGATTTTCGATATAAACTCAAACATTTCCCATCAAACTCTTCCAAGATTTCCAAATGATCTAAGCCATGCTATCTACAATAGTTTTATAACTCTAGACTCAAAAATGTTAACTTAAATATACTGAAATAAAACAAAACTGATGACCTTAAATCTCATGAGCTATGAAAAATCAACCAATGAGCAAGAAGATTCCCCCCAAGCATATTCAGAGACAGAGTTGTCTATCTTCCTGAGCTCTGCTCATTAATTCCTTAACAATCGTCACATTTTTAAAAAGACTGGAAAGCTTCCTTGAGAAATGAAACCAAATTTAATTCACAGCGATTGAATTGAGAGACTCAGACACCCAGAACCTTCACCGTCGGCTCTCCACGACAAACTAAGACGATATCTGTCCTCACTGTTAATTACCAACAAGGGTTATTTGAAGGGGGACTTTGAAGATGCTGTGTTCTTCTCCCATTCAGCTCCTCATATTGGAAATAATGAGAGTGAATGGCATGGGCCGTGGAGGGGTCTTGCCAGTTTTAATGTGAAAACCTCTCCAAGTCATTGTATCTATTAAGACCTTATACTGGCAGCGGCAAACAAGCTGAACTTGAAGTGCAACTTCACACTTCTCTCTGGCTTCTTTCCGCGTGCAAGAAAGGAATCCCAAATAAGCTGAGCCTGCTTGCGATTCTCTGCCTTAATTAAGACACTTGTGTCAGACTATAGGGTTTTCTTTCCCATAGTGCTGCTCACGAGTGTGTGTGTAAAACGAGCATGAAAGGAGAGAGAAACCACAGAAGAAGTGTTTGGAGAGAAAAACATAGAGATTAATTAATGGACAACTTCACTTGAATGGAATGGTTTTCGGGAGGGTGTATGTGGGGGGAATCCGCTATCCATTAAGCAATGCTCCAGATGAGACAGAAAAGCCTTTAGAAACATTTATTTTTTGCGTTGTTTTCACTTCAGGATTTACTTTCAGCTTCAACACAAAAACATTTCTGTCAAAATTTCATCAGTGTCTCTTGCTTAACTTAAACAGGCTCCTGTAAAGGTAACAGCTTGCACTACATAAATCCCATTCCCAGAGGCCCACTGATTTTATGAATACATTTACTTCTTATTCTCTCTCTCTCCCTTTAATGTTTTCCTTGATCTAAGCTTATAGTTTCTCTCGACTGGGAAGACACATGGGGTCAAGGCCAGCAACAAAAGCCACGAAAAGCTGCTCTCTCATATTTATTTGAGATTTTTTTCGAATCTTCTGCGTCAACCCTGAGTGACTCAGTGTTAAGTCAGATTATAAACAGTGGCTTTAAAGCACAGAGATCCTGTGCTCTCGAGGGGATTTGGCCACTGCTTGGGTTTCCAGGTTCAAGACAACTTGCTTATGAATGCCATATACATAACATAATATATAAAATTTAAAAATTAAATTTACACTATATATTAATTCCAATTGTACACTTTAAAAAAATCCATTACTTAGTAATTCTAATTATTTACTTTCTTTTAAAACAGTGACTTCGCATAGATACAGAAATTAATAGTATATACCGGTAATTATATATCTATGTCTATACACAATACACAGTATATATATAGGTATATAATATATATATATCTTAACAGGTAATACTTTTCAATAAGGTTCCATTAATGTATTAACTAACATGACCAAACCATGAACAGCATTTATTACAGTATTTATTCATCTTGGTTAATGTTAGTTAATGAAAATACAGTTGTTTATTGTTAGTCCATATTAATTCACAGTGCATTAGCTAATGTTAACAGCGCCATCGTTTTGGTTGAATAATCATTAATAAATGTTGAAATTAACATTAACATTAATAAATGCTGAAGAACTATTGTTCATTCTATTTATGTTAACTAAAGTAGTTAACTAATGAACCTTATTGTAAAGTGTTACCAAATTACACTATATATGTTTTTTAATATATTCTATCTGAATTTAAATATAACATAAAACTAAAGTGTTGTGTTATATATATACTGTATATTCACAGTAGCTGGAGGTCAAATCACTTCTATGAAAATACAGTATGAAAGTATTATGCAAGAAGAAAAAACAGTGGAGTATTGTGACATGACACTAGCACAATTATGTAGAAAAATGGTTGCAGGAGACATTTATACAGTATAGTGGTGATTATTCAAAGTGACACAATGTCATGAATGACCAAGTATATTTTTCTACATTTAATACATGTCTAGATACCTGCCACTAATAATAATAATACCCAGTATGTTATAAAAATGTCAGTTCAGTTGATGTATTTACAAATTTATTTTAATTTAACATCATGCTTTTTGTGTTAAATTTAGGCTCTGAGTATATCCTGCATGAGAAAGAAGCCAGTGTCCAAATAATGGCCAGATTAGCCTGAACAGATGGAGGGGTCACAGTCCAACAGCTAAACACAGAGCACATAAAGACAATGTTTAAGCAGAATCTATTCTCTCCCAAAGACAACGTCAATCAAACCAACTTAAACTTTCTGATGGACATCTTTACAACATTCCTTAAACAGGTAGAGAACTCATAAAATGACACATCCTCCGTGAAGACATTAAAACTGTTCACAAATATTATTAGCCATTTTATAAGTGATAAAAATACCGCTTTCAGTCTCTCAAACATCCCACATCCATTCTGGGACTAAGTAGATTGTTTAAGAATGTGTCCGCCACCAATGCTCAGTTAAGTCCAGAAAGTGATAAGCGCCAAGTCTAAACCAAATATTTAGATTTCAAAGTGATGTCATTCGATGTTCTTTTTTTTTTTTCTTTTTTTTTTCAAATATGTTTATTGTCCTTTATCTTATTTTATAAACACACATCAGCTATACATATAGTAACAAAATAGCCTATGTAACACCAGAACAAGTACACAAGCATACACCCCTTCACTTACACGTTCAATTAACACTTTTTTTTCTTTAAATAAATGCATAAATAATAATAAAATAAATATAATAAGTAAAGATTTCTAAAAGTAAAAATAAAAAAATAAAATAATAATAAAATAAAATAAAATAAATCATTTGTACAGAGAATGTTTTTACATGGTCTTTCAGTGAAGGTCTACATTTCCATTTTAATGATATATATGTATGGCACCTAGCTGATCATAAAGTCTTCCGTCTACCCGTAGCAGGTAAGATTAGCCTTTCCAGTTACGTACATTCGATAAACTACTTTGTCAACATTTTCATAGATGGAGCATCCATTACTCTTCCAGCCCTAAATGCAATAACTCTTCTGCTTGAAGGAGACAAAGTCTACAACTGCTTGAATCTGCCTTGATGTTTGCTAACGTCCATTGGAATATTCCAAAATACAAGTTTTAATTTCCAAGGAAAAATTGCAATATTAAAAAATGTTGACAAAAACATTTATAACCTCCTTCCAAAAAAGTTTTGTATCTCTGGACATTCAGAGGCCATGATGTATTAGTTACTTTTATCGTCAAGATTTAGAACATACAGGGGGTACGGAAAGTATTCAGACACCCCTTAAAGTTTTCACTCTTTGTTATATTGCAGACATTTGCTAAAATAATTTAAAGGTATTTTTTTCCTCATTAATGTAAACACAGCACTCCATATTGACAGAAAAATACAGAATTTTTGACATTTTTGCAGATTATTAAAAAAGAAAAACTGAAATAACACATGGTCCTAAGTATTCAGACCCTTGGCTCAGTATTTATTAGAAGCACCCTTTTGATCCAATAGAGCCATGAGTCTTTTTGGGAAAGATTCAACAAGTTTTTCACACCTGGATTTTTTTTGGGGATCCTCTGCCATTCCTCCTAGCAGATCCTCTCCAGTTCTGTCAGGTTAGATGGTAAACGTTGGTGGACAGCCTTTTTAGGTCTCTCCAGAGATGCTCAAATTGGGTTTAAGTCAGGGCTCTGGCAGCGCCATTCAAGAACAGTCACAGAGTTGTAGTGAAGCCAATCATTCAGTATTTTAGCTGTGTGTGCTTAGGGTCATTGTCTTGTTGGAAGGAAAACCTTCTCCAGAGTGCTCAGGAGAAGGTTTTCGTCCAGGATATCCTGTACTTGGCCGCATTCATCTTTCCCTCGATTGCAACAGTCGTCCTGTCCCTGCAGCTGAAAAACAACCCCACAGCATGATGCTGCCACCACCATGCCTCACTGCTGGGACTGTATTGGACAGGTGATGAGCAGTGCCTGGTTTTCTCCACACATACTGCTTAGAATTAAGGCCAAAAAGTTCTATCTTGGGCTCATCCGACCAGAGAATCTTATTTCTCACCATCTTGGAATACTTCAGGTGTTTTTTAGCAAACTCCACTGAGGAGAGGCTTCCGTCGGGCCAATCTGCCATAAAGCCCCGACTGGTGGAGGGCTGCAGTGATGGTTGACTTTCTACAACTTCTCCCATCTCCCGACTGCATCTCTTGGAGCTCAGCCACAGTGATCTTTGGGTTCTTCTTTACTCTCTCACCAAGGCTCTTCTCCCCCAAATAGCTCAGTTTGGCCGGACGGCCAGCTCTAGGAAGGGTTCTGGTCGTCCCAAAGTCTTCCATTTAAGGATTATGGAGGCCACTGTGCTCTTAGGAACCGTAAGTGCAGCAGAATTTTTTTTTGTAACCATGGCCAGATCTGAGCCTTGCCACAATTCTGTCTCTGAGACTTTAGGCAGTTCCTTTGACCTCATGATTCTCATTTGCTTGACATGCACTGTGAGCTGTAAGGTCTTATATAGACAGGTGTGTGGCTTTCCTAATCAAGTCCAATCGGTTTAATCAAACACAGCTGGACTCAAATGAGGGGGTAGAACCATCTCAAGGATGATCAGAAGAAATGGGCAGCACCTGAGTTAAATATATGAGTGTCACAGCAAAGGGTCTGAATACTTAGGACCATGTGATATTTCAGTTTTTCTTTTTTAATAAATCTGCAAAAATGTCAACAATTCTGTGTTTTTCTGTCAATATGGGGTGCTGTGTGTACATTAATGAGGAAAAAAAATTAACTTAAATGATTTTAGCAAATGGCTGCAATATAACAAAGAGTGAAAAATTTAAGGGGGTCTGAATACTTTCCGTACCCACTGTATATCTGGAATATTAGCAGACATTTGATGTTCTTATTAATAAAAAACTGAGGATTGTTCTTGATGTTTCTAATGGCTGAATCAACTACTCTAGGGCCCAAAACGGCTATTGTGCAAGTGTTGTTCTTTTTACATAAGATTTGATATGATTTCTTTGTCTAACTCTTTGGCCTGACATGACTCAATCCCTTTCATGTGATCTGTAAAAGCGCGTTTGTCAGCATCCGCATTGTTTTGTTAGCTTAAACCCCTTTGACGTTGTAGGTAATAGTTAACAAGTCTTTAAAATAGATCTGGTACCAAAGCCCAGCGTGTTCCACTGTCAGTCTCTCCTCATTAAGAACAATCCACAGGAAGGAGACAAGACAGTCAAGACGGAATGATTTCGGCCAACAATCCCTCATTGTACAGCTTCTTATATGTATAAGTCTAGTCTGAGCTAATTGAATTTAAAATGAGATCTTCCCTCAAGGTTCATTCATTATCAGAGTCCCAACAGAAGCACAATGGTTAGCAAGAACCAATCCTGGAAGAAATGAGGCACGTTTAGATATTTTGTTCATGATTATGTCTTAAGAAAAAGTAGTTTCGATATGTTGCTTTAACAGGCCGTACCTGCAGTGGTGCAAACAAGAAGTTTGCTCTTCGGTGGGCAGGGTCTGATGCACCCTCGTCCTTTGTGCGTGTGCAGAGAGGGTGGACCTGGTGGGCTTTGATTCTCAAACAGACTCCCTTTTCAGACGCTTCCCCCGAGCCTGGCTCTGCTCACATCCTTGGAAAATTCGAGAGGAGAAAAAGTTTATGGAAGCGAGCAGTAGTTTATTCACCAGGCCGCCAAGGCCTTTCAGAGCCTTGAGAGTGAGAGTCTATAAGGAGGCAATCAAGCATGTGCTGGGAATAAGCTCAGTTGCCTTCCTACCTGTGACGGCCTCCCTCAAGTGCGGCTAAGAGACTCCTACTCCTTGAATGGAGGGAAGAACAATGGGCGAGAGGAACAAACAATTCAGAGAAGTCTATCATTCTGTATGCTGTTATCTTAGGCACTGAATAAAAGCAGACCCCCAACCCCCCACCCCTTTCTGCCCAACAGTCAGCACTATTTTCAGGGACCAGTAGCACTCCTCAGGTCCCTTTCAGAGGCTCTCAACAGGTTCACGAGGGCAAGAAGTGCAGTATATAAAAAAAAAAACTGAGGTAGTAACTTCACTTGACTGGAGTCACAGAGAATCTGAAGTGCCGGGGGAAAAAAGCCTTTGTTTCGGATTTCATTGCCAAAGGGTTTTCCACAACATATAAACCAAACAAGCTGAAATATGACTGCTAATATATATATATATAAACGTTTTTGTAAAATTAATTCTGTCATAATTTACACACCTTCGACACAAAAATAGATGTTTAGCAGAGGTTTTTTTTTTTGCACTGTTCTCTTCTATATAAAGAAGGTGAATGAGGACAGGGAATGTTCAGCTCCAAAAAATTGAAAAGGTACCATAAAAGCGGTCCATATGACTTGCGCACTATATTCCAAGTTTTATAAAGCCACATGACACCACTTTAAAGGAAAAATGTTAGTAGTTACTCACTGAAAATCTTGCTTGATGGCCTGTCACCATTTACTTTTATTGCATTGAAAAGAGATTTTGTTTTACTTTAAATAACTCAACTGAAAAAGACATAATTTTCATATTTGAATTAGGGATGCGCCGATACCATTTTTTTCACATCCGTTCCGATACCAAAAATTCTGCGTATAGGCCGATACCGATACCAGCACTGTTTTTTTCAATCAATGTAGAATTTCTATACCTCAGGGTGACCCGATCATCACTGTTTTGATATACTAAATATTCATTTTAAAGGGGTCTATTATGCTTTTTCACTTTTTCAACTTTAGTAAGTCTGTAATGTTGCTGTTTGAGCATAAAAAAAAGATCTGCAAAGTTACAAAGCTCAAAGGAACTTTCAAAGGAGATATTTTATTTAACAGAAATCACTTTTCAAAAACTACAACGAACGACTCGTTTGGACTACAACGCATATTTTCCAGGATTTGTGATATCACAAATACCGACGAATGGGACGAGACCTGGTTGAGCTGCACTAGAGAAGGCAACGAGTGTTATCACTATGTCGGAGACACACTAGCTTTCCCAAGGCAAACAAACTTAGAGTCGTTACAATCATCCGGGTTTAAATCGCAAATTGATTTGATTTTGACGCAATATTTACACTGAAGCTCACAGGCGGCGGTTTGGTAAGGGGCGTGACATTTCCCGACCAGGTGCCGAGGCATGCCAATCACAGCACACATTGGCCCAGCTAACCAGTCACAGCACATTTTGTATTTCAGAAGGTGGGCTTTCATTTGATACAGGAACTATTCGAGCCGTTCATGCCGGACTGCGGAGAGTGGTGTTGTAATAATGTATAATATATGAAAAATAATGTGTTTTTCGAACAACCTAGTATGAGAGCATGTTCTAGTACACCCCAAAACAACATCAAGACTTTGTAAAGAGCATAATAGGACCCCTTTAAAAGAAAAATACCAAATGAAAAAATTAATCAATCTATGACAAAAAAAATACTATTATAAACTAGGTTAGTGGATAATTCAGCAGCAAAAGTTACTCTAGAAAAATCATGAGTGAATAATAATTTTATCAAATCTAAACATTTAGAGAAAAAACATTATTTAGTGGGTGAAAAAATAAAATGGTGAATAAGTTTAGGACTAAGCTGGTAAAATGTTAGTCGCTCTTTGTATTGTTGTAAAATTACATTCATTTGAACAACAAGTAATATATTATATATATAAACTGATGTGGTAGAAGATCTATACTCTAAAGATAGCAAAGTAATGGAGGCAGCAAACATATGATAGAAGGAACAGACACAGAAAGGGTTAATAATTTCATTGCGCAAAAGTATTTATATATGAAAGGCTCGCTACAGACAAGCAAAAAGCGTTAGCGCATCCATGGCAGAATAATGCCGCTGAAGCAACACGAGTCACAGCGGCAGGTGCAGCCGCTCCGCATTGTAAGCATAAAGGGAAGAGAAATTGATGCGTAGTGTTTTATATCTGTGCAACAGTTATTGAGCCTGTCTTTTAACAGTTTTAAATTTCAGGTACTGGGTCTTGAGAGAGCATGTTTCATCGTCTTGGACTGTCGGACGAACGCAGTTTGTGAATGCGCCAATGCAGGAGCAGCGGACGGTGGAAGAGTTTATGTCAACTTGAATGTAACGACTTAAATGCTCATCTGTAGCTCACATTAAACTATGGAACGGCTTCAGAACACTTGGAATATAGTGCCGAAAACTTTATGTGCTTTATAATGTTTTTGTGCCTTTCGTGGGGCTTAACAATAACACAGAATAGTATACACAATAATCGGATTTGGATCGACTCGTCTGAGCCGATACCCGTTATGAATATCGGATCGGTGCATCCCTAATTTGAATGCGCTATTCCTTTAGGAATAAGTAAAGGTATTTACTTATACAAATTACTAGAATGCTCCTTTTGCAAAAATTCCTCTATCGAAAATGTTGGCGAAAAAAAATCACATCTCAACATCCTCATTTCTCTTCCTTTCACCTTTCTTAGGCAAAAACCCTCTCATGCCTAAGTAATGCCATCCAAGACCATAAGCTCTTGTGTAAAGTCGTAAAGCAGGGTTTCCTGGCCACCAGTGCTTTTCCTCACAGATGCACTGGCCCCTGCCTGTGGGAAACGGGAAACCATGACTTATCTGAACATATGGTTTCCCAATTCAAGTCAAAATGTCTGAGCCCTGTTGCATCTGGTGCCATTTTAGTTGGTTAAAAATGCCACACAGGACTGTGACGAAAGGAGAAGAAATGGAGGAAAATACAGTTATTACACACCCATGGGCTCATTTTTTCAGCTCATTAGCCACTGGCCTCCGTGACCAATTAGGCTTTGTCACCATTGCTGGGGTCATTATGCTCACATCTTCTTGCATGCTCATTCAGCTGTCTTTAGGGAGAAAATAAAAGACAGAGAAAGAGAGCTCATTGATAGAGGCAGGAAAAGGCAAACCCTTATAAATTGATTGGAAATTAAAGAGAAAGTCACAATGAGATAATTCCTCTGCTGACGCTTGTGTCTTCATGAGTAGGAATGTGTGGGATTTACAGATGATGCCTTAATGGCCCCTAACTGATGCCTCCCACCGTTGTTTTAGACATTTAAAGTAACGGAAAATTGTACACAACGCACTCGATCCTAAATCGCAAATGCTTAATTTTTTTACTCATTTTGCTAATCCCACAAAGTGGCTGTGTAATTATGAGAAAATAATAAACGTCTCACCTGAAGTCATAAGTTAATCTCTGCTTAAAAACTCATCAAGTGACGTAAGGCAAAAGTCAGTTTAGAGTTTGATAAATGCGTTACCTCCCCTGTGCAGGTCAGTTACTGGCCAGTATGTGTAAATGGGGTCCATGGGGAGAGGGTAGAGCCGATGTCAATCACAAAGTTAACCCATTCAAAAGACCATAATTGGCGTGGGTCCACCTCATCCCTGCATCCGAGAGCACTGTTGGCCCCGTGGGGCCTCATGAACCTTCCACTACCCCCAGACTGACCACAGTCCATTTATCAGAGATGGGGGGCAGCTTGGCAGGCCTTACATACACTCCCCTGCATAAGCATTGCACACACTCTCACACACATACAACCCAAACAAATATGCTGCGGGGACCGTGGCAGACACACCATGTAACAACAAATTTACAACAGGCGCACCATGGAAATGGCTGGGTCAATATGATGACTAATGGTGTATCACTGTGTGGATAACGGACGAGTGTGAATGCACCAGATTTCATGTTTATCTTTAGTGATCAGAGAATCATCGAAAGATTAAAGATAATTTCCTGTGCAAAGAAAATAAAGGAAACATCAGGAAAATGAATATGATAGATCATAAAAGTGCAATGATAGATAGATAGATAGATAGATAGATAGATAGATAGATAGATAGATAGATAGATATAGAAGGACCATAATAGATTTTTTAATAATAGATTAAAAAAACAAAACAAGAATACTTTTTTTTTGTGATTTTCCATTTTTGTCAGATGCCAGCACTTCCCAGCAGGCCATGTGTTCACTCTCTTTAAAAGAATAGGAAAGCAGGCTGCTAACAGCAGACTGAACAGTAGGCTAATTCCATGTGTTTAATACAAAAGAACCAATTATATGCTAATCAGCACATCTCAGCACTGCTTCAGCTCCCCATCCTTCACCGGCAGCACAAGATAACAGTTAGTCATGCTTCCTTTTAGAGCCGCTGACTTCTCCTCCAGCTAGGCTCACTATAGGCTAATCTGTCAGTTAAAGTCTGCTATAGAGGTGTCAAATTAATTCATTGAGCAAATTAGCAAAAATATTAATTGATATACTTAATATTAAATCTAGTATAAAGTGGCCTTGAAAGTATTTGTACATGTAAGTCACACCTAAAAATGTAGGTATGTCTTTGGATTAAATTTATTTTTAAGACAAAAAGCATGTATTTTAAGCAATACACTTCACAAAAAAAAAACTATTTTTCCATAATAAAACAATAGATTTACTGTTCAAATATAAGATAATAAGTATTTAGACATTTTTGGTTTCCAAATATTAGTGTAACGTCCATAGTTGTGATGAAGTACACCTGTGGTTATAAGACACCTGTGTGAACTTGATAGGAAATGATTCATACATCCACAAACAAAATATCACCTTGAGACCAGTTGGTTAAGACTGATAAAAAAAATATATAATTATTTAAAAAAGGAACAAATATTTTTTCCAGCTTAATTTGATTGACATTTTGTTACATAACACATGAAAATTCAGACATTTGTAAGTGTGATTTAAACGCCAAAATTGTGTTTTTTTTTGTTGTGCCCCCCCCCACTCCCTCACTCTTTTGTTTTTTTAAAATAAGCACAGAAAACTTGTATCGGGAACTGAAATCAACCAAAATGAATGAATAAATAAAATCAATAACTGCTGAAATGAATTTTCAACCTCATCTTTAAACCCCAAATCCTTTCACTTTTCACAAATGTCAATCAAAACCAGCATCAGCACCAGAAGAGCTGAGAGGAAGCGAGTTGACCACGTCTTGGCTAATCATTAGCAGCCTTTTGTCTTTTCGCAAAATTAAACAGCATGCCTTACACTCTTTCATCAGCCCGATTCAGTCAGCCCAATTGTTTTAATATGAACTTCCTCTAGAGTTTTCATTAAGTGTAGACTAGCCCCCTGCTATCCAAGCAGCCTCACCCCCTCACAATATCTCCACCCCCAAAGACCTGAAGAGTCTTTCTTAATCAAATGTACATTTACTAGTTGCTTGACTTGAGACATCTGCCCCAAGCAACCAGTCAATATTGTAGCCCCAGTTCAAAGCAGTCAGTTCATTAGCTGTGTCAGCTTTACAACCAGAAGGTAATGGGTTTGAAAGTGAGCAACGACAATGCGCGGCAATGCAGGCCTCATTTAATAGTGATTTATCACCATCCAAAAGCCCTGTTTAACCTTTGGCCAGTGCAGACCTCCCTTCCTCTCTCAAAGGATCTATTGTCAGCTCCCCAGGGTATCTTACTGTGTGAATAAGGAAAAGATGATCTAGTTAAAGTCACATTATATAGTCACTAGTCATATCATTTGAAGTGCAGCAGAACACTTGGTTGGCGAATGGAGTGCGCAGATAGTGTTTCAAATGGCTCATTTTCTGTTATGTAATGGATAATATTTCAGCATAAGCGAAAGGATACATGTCTGCTTTTGATTCATTAATTCATCATTTTGTTTGCCGTTACAGTATTGATACAATATCACTGTGCTTACTGTGACTCTCTTCTGTAAGTATTCTAATTTTTTGAGATATATAATTGATATATATATATATATATATATTTATATAATGTGGCCCGTAGTACTCCCGAGTCGATTAGCGTCGCCCTGAAAACGCCGCTGCCACACTGATCACCGATGCACAACACCTGTGCGCGATGAGTGACGCACCTGGAGCTCGTTCCCGCTGGTCTTAAAAGCCAGGGGAAGAGACACCAGCTGGAGAGCACCCCAGAGCTCCAGGCGGCACTAACGATTGTTCTCCTTATTTCACAGAAACTGAAGGCACCCAGGGAGAGGGATCTGCACCACAGCACTTCACCCCACGAGCACCACGCTGAGACGGGCACCGAGAACCATTCATCAGAGCACGTGTGATCAGTGTGTGTGTAATAAATCACCCTCCGGGGCTCTTTCAACCAGTACCGAGTCTGTGTTCTCATTCACCCCGCGACATAGGGTGTGGAGGAATGCGGGCAGCAGACAGAACAGCGAAAAAGGGAATTGAGACACAGACTGGTACCGCCAGGTTGCTATAATGATCTCTGTGCTTCTTCTAGGAGAACTGCTCTCTTCCCCAGGACCAATGGAAGGTCATCCGCTGCCTGACTGAGCTCTCGGCCCGCCAGCAGCAGTTTACAGAGCGACTGACCGCCCGGCAGGAATAGACTGACCGGGTCGTGGAACAGCTGCAGGCAAGCGTGGCGGGGCGCCTGCCCCTCCCAGAAGCGCCGGTCAGAGCGCACCAATACCTCATCCGGCTGACCGAGAACGACAACATCGAGGCTTACCTCCACACGTTTGAGGTCATCGCAGCCCGGGAGGGGTGGGTCCAGGAAGAATGGGCTCGCATCATCGCCCCCTTCCTAACCGGAGAAGCGCAGCGGGCCTATTATGCCTTGAGGGCACCCCGAAACGAACAGTATGACGAGCTCAAAGCCAAAATCCTAGCCCGGGTGGGCCTATCGCCAATGGGGGCGGCGCAACAGTTCTATCAATAGACCTATGATGAACGGCAGCCAGTGAGAGCGCAAGCCGCGCAACTGGCCCGGTTGACCACCTGTGGCTTCTCGCAGGGTCTCGGACCCCCCGGCCAGGGGCGAGAAGTACTCAGCGATCCGGCCGCGACGGGCCGCCCGACCGCTGGGCGCGGTCTCCCTCAATGTTGTTTTCTTTTTCTTCCGGTCAGTATGCGAGACCCCCAGGACGTCCACAGTCTGGTAGAGGCGTTCGAGCTGGCGGTGGCAACGAACGCCAGCGAGGCAGGGGAGAGAGCGGGCCTGGCACCCCGCAGGGTGATGGAGCGGCGTCCTCTCGAAGGTGCACCGCGACCAGGCAGCAGACCGGTGGTACCCGACGGGGCGGATGAGCCAATGACCACGGAACCCCCAGCTCCGACGGCCCGTGCATGGGTGGCGGGGTGTTTCCTGCACCAGGACGGCCGTCCCCCGGGCCCCAGCAGGATGGTACAACTGGATGGGAAGCCCGTCCAGGCCTTCTTGGACTCCGGCAGTTCAGTCACCCTCGTGCAACCGTCCCTGGTACGACCCAGGCCTGAGCAGAAATCCCAGTTGCCGCTGACGTGTGTGCACGGAGACACCCACTGGGTAGCGGCCCGGACGGTGCGGATCTCAGCGGAGCCCGGGACCTGGGATATCGAGGTGGGCATTATGCCGGATCTCCCCGTACCTCTGCTCCTGGGACAGGACTGGCCGGTGTTCAAGAAGCTCCTCCTCACCCCCAGGACACCTGGCCGTACCGCCCGGAACGGGCCACGGCGACCCCGTCAGGGACCACCCAGCCCCAGGCCGGTCTACCTGGCGACGGACAGCGAGAGGGAGGGTGAGTGTCAGCCTCCTAATCTGCCATCTGTCTACCTTGATGTGTTTTCCCAGGTCACGACCGGGGGCTCGTTCGGAAGGGAACAACGCTAGGACGACCGCCTACGGAACTGCTGGCAAGTGCGCCGCATTGATGAGGTAGACAGGCTCCCAGGGCCTCACCCCCTCCCTCATTTTGAAATAAGAAATGGTCTGCTCTACTGTGTCGCCCACAGGCGGGGGGAGGACAAATTCCTCCCGGTAGTGCCTACCACCAAGACGGAGACGGTCATGGAGCTGGCCCACGGCCACCCAATGGCGGGACACCTAGGGGCCGACAATACCGTCCAACGCATCCGGGACCGTTTTCACTGGCCCGGACTAGAGGCCGAAGTAAAACGGTTCTGCCGTAGCTGTCCTACCTGCCAGCAGACGTCTCCGTGCCGCCCTCCCCCCAGCCCGCTCATTCCACTACCGGTCATCGATGTGCCTTTCGAGCGGATCGGGATGAATCTGGTGTGACCGCTGCCGAAGTCTGCCCGGGGATATGAGCACATCCTGGTTATCCTGGACTATGCCACCTGGTACCCGGAAGCCATTCCACTGCGAGCGGCCAACGCCAAGAACATTGCCCACGAACTGTTTCTGCTGGCCAGCCGCGTCGGGATCCCGAAGGAAATCCTGACTGACCAGGGTACCCACTTCATGTCCCGGGTCATGGCGGACCTCTGCCACCTCCTCAAGGTCAAACAAAACCAAACATGTCAAACAATGAGGACGTCGGTTTCTACCACCCGCAGCCGCGCTGGCCTGGTGGGCGGTTAACCAGAGATCAAGCGGATCTGAAGCGAGTGGGGGTGGCGAGGCATGGGGCGCGGACTGGGACCAATGTATACCGTACGTGACTCTTTGGTCAGCGAGGGACGAGAAGGACTCCACGGCTTAACCCGCCTTCGGAACTGATGCTTGGGAGACAGCCAAGGCTTCTGGCCGTAGCCGGAAAGCCTGGGGGAGAACCAGCCCGCCCCACTTCGTTCTAGCCTTCGTCGAGACACCGTGGGGAGATGCGGGAAAAGCTAGACGGGTAATGCCGCTGTGTTGAAGGAACATCTGGTGACCGGCCCACGCGCGGCAGCAAACGCCTTACGACCGGCCCGCCCAGGCCCGGTGGGAGTTCCAGCCGGAGACGGATCGAGGTGGTACTGTACGACAGTTGCCTGTGCAAGTTCTGGCGACAGGGCAGGGCCCCCCCCCCATTAGTTGAAGGCGGGGACGTGACGTACCGGTGTTGCGGCACACCGGGGCCGCGACGGACGGAGCAAAAATCCCACGTCAATGCCTCAAAACGTGGGTCCACGGCCCCGAGCAACTGGCCGCGCGCTGGACCATACCGGGCCCACAAGTAGGGACCTGGAACCGCAGTGGTCCTGGCCCGACCCACCATCCTTCCTCTTTTCCCCGGCGGAGCGTTGCAGGCCCTGGTCAGTCAGTGACGGGATGTGTCAGTGAGACCCGGGCAGAACCACCGTTATAGAGAACTGAGGTCCACACCAACCGAGTCTTGAGTCCGGCAGCGGCCCTACCGGATCCGGAAGCTCGACGGCCGGCATGGGAGAAGTCAAGAAAGATGCTAACCTTGGGAATCATCGAGAGCCCCTCCCGTAGCCAGTGGGCCAGCCCCATCGTGATGGGTCCAAAGCCGGACAACACCCTCCGGTTCTGTAAAGACTTCAGGAAGGTCAATCAAGTTTCCACCTTTGACGGCTATCCCATGCCACGGGTAGATGAGCTCTTGGACCGGCTGGGCAAGTGCTCGGACATAGCACCCTGGACCTCACCAAAGGTAATGGAGGTGCCCCTGTCTCCGAGTCCGGGAGGAGACAGCCTTTTAGCACTCCCAAGGGCCACGCTTACCGGGTTCTACACTTCGGCCTAAACGGGGCGCACGCCCGTTCCAGCGGTGATGGAATTCCTGATCCGGCCCACAAGCCTACGCCGCGGGCTCGTACGGGGGCGTGTCGTCATCACTCGAGGCCTGGGAGACGCCACGGAGCGTCTCGGAGGGGTGACGGAGTCCGGCGGGCTGGCTGCGGACCAACCCCAAGAACGTGTGCCACCTGGCCTCACGAGGCAAATTACCTGAGGCACAAGCTTGGAAGAGGGTCATCATGCTACCAGGAAAAAAACAAAAAAGGTCGAGGCGGTGAATGAAGGAGTTCCCGAGTACCGCCAACAAGACCCAGGGCGGGACCTTTGGGCCGGTGGCGGCTACTATTCCGAGCTTCCTCGAAACTCCCTTGCTATAGCCTGCCCTTGTCAGACCGACCAAGAAGGGGCAGCCGGAGAGAAAAATGGAATCCCGAGACGAAGCCGCCTGCCAGGCCCTAAGACGGCCCCTGAGTCTCTCCGGTCATGCTTATGCCCCGAATTCGGCTGCCCTTCACACTTATACGGACGCCTCGGCACCGGTTTTAGGGGCAGTCCTCTCCAGCTCCGGGAGGAGAGAAACACCACATAGTTCTACATCCCAGCCGGGGAAAAACTCTCCCGCGGAGACAGGTACGCACCATGGAAAAAATAATAGAGGCGCCATAAAGTGGGCAGTCCTGGAGTTAAAGTATTACCTTTGGGGTTCACCCTCGTCACCGACCATGCGCCACTAGAGTGGATGTCCAGGGCGAAGGACACGAACGCCCGGGTGACGCGGTGGTTCCTCACAATCCAGGACTTCTGCTTCCATGTACAACATCGGGCCGGGGCCGATCATGGGAATGCGGACGTTCTCTCCCGGGGCTGGTCCGGTTGGGCAAGTCTGGCAGGTAACCAAAGATTCCCCCCCCCGTAATACCCCCACAACGGGTTGTGTGTTTCCCCACAGGACCAGGGCAACGCCTGGGGGGGGGATGTGGCGAGTATCCCGGGTCCAGATTAGCGTCGCCCTGGAAACTCCGCTGCCCCACTGATCACCGACGCATAACACCTGTGCGCGATGAGTGGCGCATCTGGAGCTCGTTCCCACTGGCCTTAAAAGCAAGGAGAAGAGACACCAGCGGGAGAGCACCCCAAAGCTCCAGGCGGCATTAACGATTGTTCTCCTTACAGACTCTGAAGGCACCCAGGGAGAGGGATATGCACCACGGCACTTCACACCACGAGCACCACGCTGAGACGGGCACCGAGCACCATTCATCAAGGGCACGTGTGATCAGTGTGTGTGTGTGCAAATAAATCACCCTCCGGGGCTCTTTCGACAAGTACCGAATCTGTGCTCTCATTCACCCCGACGACAATATATTATATATAATATATATAATATATACAGTGGGTACGGAAAGTATTTATACCCCCTTAAATTTTTCACTCTTTTTTTGTATTGCAGCCATTTGCTAAAATCATGTAAGTAAATTTTTTCCCTCATTAATGTACACACAGCACCCACTCTAGTTTGACAAAAAACCACAGAATTGTTGACATTTTTGCAGATTTATTAAAAAGAAAAAACTGAAATATCATGTTTACATTATTCAGCCATTTTATCAGTATGTAGTAGAGCCCCCTTAGATATAATACAGCCATGTCTTTTCTGGAAAAGGATGCAACAAGTTTTTTTCACACATGGATGTGGGGATCTTCTGCCAATTGCTCCTTGAAGATCTCTCTCCCGTTCTGTCATGGTTGGATCGGTCACGTTGCTTGACAGCATTTTTGTCTCTCCAGAGAGCTCAATTGGTGTTTAGTCAGGCTCGGCTGGGCCATTCAAGACAGTCACATACGGTGTTGTGAAGCACTCCTCATTATTTACTGCTGTGCTTAGGGTCTTGTTGTTGGAAGTAAACTTGGCCCAGTCTGAGGTCCTCGAGCACTATGGAGAAGGTTTCGTCCAGGATTCACTGTACTTGACCGCATTAATCTTTCCCGATTTGCAACCAGAGTCCTGTCCCTGCAGCTGAAAAACCCCCCCACAGCATGATGCTGACACCACCATGCTTCACTGTTGGAACTATATTGGACAGGTGATGAGCAGTGCCTAATTTTCTCCACACATACCGCTTAGAATAAAGGCCAAAAAGTTCTATCTTGGCCTCAACCGACCAGAGAATCTTATTTCTCACCAACTTGGAGTCCTTCAGGTGTTTTTTTAGCAAACTCCATGCGGGATTTCATGTGTCTTGCACTGAGGAGACGCTTCCGTCGGGCCACTCTGCCATAAAGCCACGACTGGTGGAGGGCCGCAGTGATGGTTGACTTTCTACAACTATCTCCCATCTCCCGACTGCATCTCTGAAGCTCAGCCACAGTGATCTTTGGGTTATTCTTTACATCTCTCACCAAGGATCTTCTCCCCGATAGCTCAGTTTGGCTGGACGGTCAGCTCTAGGAAGGGTTCTGGTTGTCTCAAACGTCTTCCATTTAAGGATTATGGAGGCCACTGTGCTTTTAGGAACCTTAAGTGCAGCAGAAAAATTTTTTGTAACCTTGGCCAGATCAGTGCCTTGCCACAATTCTGTCTCTGAAATCTTCAGGCAGTTCCTTTGACCTCATAAATCTCATTTGCTCTGACATGCACTGTGAGCTGTAAGGTCTTATATAGACAGAGCTGTGGGGCTTTCATAAATCAAGTCCACTAGGAGAATCAAACAAGCTGGATCAAATGAAGGTGTTAGAACATCTCAAGGCTGATCAGAAGAAGGACAGACTGAGGTAAACATGAGGGTCACAGCAAAGGATCTGAATCTTAGGACCATGTGATATTTCAGTTTTTCTTTTTTAATAAAATCTGCAAAAATGTCAACAATTCTTGTGTTTTTCTGTCAATATGGGGTGATATGTGTACATTAATGAGGAAAAAAAAAAAAAAAACTTAAATGATTTTAGAAAATGGCTGAAATATAACAAAGAGTGAAAAAATTAAGGGGTGGTCTGAATACTTTCGTACCCCACGTATATATAATACATATATATTTAATATATATATATGATGAGTTCAGATGCAAAAGCCTCTAAATGACGTCTGGAATTTTCTTCTAAAATGAGTATTTTTATCAGGCTCCTAGATGTATGTTTATTTTAGTGCATAGAAAAGGACCTACACATTGCCAATAAAGTAAAATTACTTAACCTAAACATAGGAGCCTGATAAAAAATGATCACTTTAGATGAAATTTTCAGATAGCACTTAGAGGCTTTTGCATCTGAAATCTTCATATATATATATATATATATATTATATAATATCAGATATATTATATATATATCCATTAAATACTTTTTTAATTTTAAAATTTTATTTAAATACTTAATAAAATACTTTAAAAAAACACCTGTTTATTAAAAAACAAACTTTTTTGTTTTTATTTATTTATTAATTTTCTGTACAATGAAAGTCAATTGGGTCCAATGTTGTTTGGATTTTACGGTTCATTAATAATGACAGAATCTTCATTGTTTCATCTCTTGATCATGACATTATTTTCAGTCATTTTGACACTCAACAAATGGGCAAATCTTAGCTAAGATGAAGTTCGAAATATAGACACTTGTGATGCCCAAAAATTCTTAAAAGATGCATAAAATGCTTACATCCTTAAGAATGTAAAAAAAAAAAAAAGTCTAATATCTAAGTAAAACGACTTAGCAAATACAATTTTGGCTTTCGTGGGGTGTTATGCCTAAAAAGATGCCAACAGTTTTCATTGTTAGGTCAACTAAGCCTTTAACAGATCACAACCTCATGTTTAGCCATTTTGACACTCAACAAATGAGCAAATATAGACGCTCGTGATGTCCAAAAATGCCTGTAAAAAATGCCTTTGGTTGCTATTCTGGCATCTTAGTGACAGAAGCCTGTTAAGTAGCGTAATGACAGAAGGACAATACGGATGCTTGGTGTGGTCCATATGGACCGCATTGGTCTTTGACGGCACTCTCTGCACGTTATTAACCACATGTCTTACCAGTGCTTAGTAAACCGTTTTGTTAAAGCTCTGGCAGGAAGAAGAAAAAAAGGGGGTTGGAGTTGAAAATGTGAACAGTTGGTACGATGTAAAGACACTGTTTTCTGTGGAGAGCCTGATGGTATCCCCCCCCATCCGCCTCACCTCCCTCCCTCCCTCCATGCCTTCACAGTCTACGCCACTCCGCCCCATCCTTACAAGGCATGGCTTAGTCACACCAGCTGCCTGGACCATTCTTCACTGGTTGAGATGCCCCCTGTCAGGACCAGAAGCCCCAGTCTTCCATCCCTATGGCTAAAGAGAAAGACCCAGTCGGGTTACGTGGGCCAGAATCCAGGGCTCTTGAGATGAATTGATCAAAACAATGCAGATATTGGGACCAAAAAACACAAGAGAGCAGTGACTAGTCAGGAAGACTAGTTAATCACTGCTTTGGTTTGTGGGAACTATTTCACCTGGTATCATTTGGAGAAATGTTATAGAAAAAGCTAATTTAGACAATACTACAGTTTAGAAATAAGCATTTTTTTTCTTACTTAGTGCAGTTTTGTATAAAACATTTTCACATTAGAACATTTAATATATAAATATGTGTTATATCTATATATTTTGTATTTAAATATTTTGTTATAATATTACAGCGTGTTCTAAATATATTCTGTATATTAAACATAATATAAAATAAATATTAAATATTATTTCAGTACATAAATATTTAAATATGAAGAAATAAATATACATTTAAATATATATCTTCATTGTTTAGATTTTTATAAAATCTATATATTCGTATGTAAACTTTGATATTTCATAAAGATTGTCAACTTTGGCCCTATTTTTTCATAATTTCCTTTGGTTCTGGAGTAAACATTATACATAATATATTGACCTTATATGAAATATAATTAAACTAATTAAGACATTTAAATTGTTATTATATTATTTTATAGTAATCAGATTGTATTATTAGATTTAATGTGTGCTGATGCTAATCTGTGCTGATCGGAATTCCAGTAGATGTTCAGTCAGCTGTTTAAGAAAACCAACCAACCAAAGCAAAAAGAAAGAAAGAAAAAACGCAATGCAGGCAAAATGAACTCCATTTGAGCTTTACAATAATCCTTTTCTACTCTGACAGAATTGGTTACATTTCAATTTTCTTTGAAGTAGTTTTCGGCACATTTGATGGCGAGCTTCGAAAGCACAGCATTATCGGCGCAAGAATGGGGCTTTTCGAGGTGTTTGCAGGTTTCAACGATCTCTCTCTTGTAGAGCACAGATTGTGAGGTCTGATTGGGCCAGTCTCTCAAGAGTCACTTGAAAAATCCACAGTATTTGGTCTAACTCCCGATACTATGTGTGAACCGTGCTAAGACTTCAAGGCATTTGCTTTGTAGTGGAATCTGCTTAGATTTAATAAGCATAAAGAAGTCCTCGCACACACGTACGCACCCTTTCCACAAAAATGTTCCCGAGTGGTAAAACTGAGGAATGGAGCGACCCATCCACTAAGCAAACAGAATGAACTAATGGATCAGCCATCTTCTCCTCCCATTCCAATTATCCAGAGCCATGTTAAGAATATGGCTACGTCAGTAAACGCTGATGCTAATACAGATAATCCCTTACATAGACATACATATCACATTCAGACTTAGCCACCGAACCACCCAAGCAGTCAGAGTGCAGGAGCTGAGACCGCCAACAGAGAGAAAGTGCATCCTTCAGGTTTGAACAAGCTAATGAGGAATATGTAAATGATGTGGGGGCTTATGAGATTACCACTTGTTTGATAGTTATTACAGGTGTTAGTAAACCAGAATTAGGAGCCCAGTTAATGCTGGTCCATTCAGACCCTGATTGATCCTTTAATACAGGCATTTGTGGTTATGTTTGCTTCCTTGAATTGTGCTGTGGTGGGTCCACACTGTGTACTCAGTACTCAAAGTTGCTCTTATTTTCCTACTTTTCTTTCCATTTCTCTGGCCTCTGAACACAGTGGCACAACTTGCCTGGACACCTTCACTAAGATAAATTCAATTGCATAGATGTCATGTTTTCACATCCAGATGCAAAGAAGTCTCGATTCTACCTCAGTACTGATAAGAACAGTTGCTCTGTGAAAGTATCCGTCTTATACTTCCCTGCTTTCTCTCACTTTGGAAGCTGGACTCGCAAGTTAAAGAAGTCATTAAGCTTATCCAGACGCAACAAAAGAAAGAGTTTGCAACGGCAAACAGGAGTGTCAAATCAAACAGAGATTTGCCAAAGAGGCTTTGGCGAGTTGGTGAGGTCCATACCAATTTGGAGATTTCAATGCTCTCTTTCTTACTCCTGGGAAAATCACTGGACATGTCTGAAGAGGACAAAAGCACTAAATATGAAGAGAACAACTCAAGAACATTATGTAAGATTCAGCAAAACATTCCTTAAAGTGAAACAAAGTGGAATGTTGAAACTCACTAGTTCTATGTGTAACAAAGTGAAACTCGATACAGTTTTATGAGCAATTGTGAAAGCAGCTGGGTTTGCAAAGAGAATCTTAACTAAACAAGTCTATCTAGAACTATTTGACGAGAAAAAAAAGGAAATTAAACTGATTCACACTAATAAAACACAATTTTTTTTTATCTGAACCCCACAATCAGTCAAATTTCCATGTCTGGATCAGCAATTGTCAGGACCAGCTGACCGTGAATATCGTGTGAGCCAATCAACTTTAAGACAACAAAACAGCATGAACTGGTACTTTGCTTGAAAAGTTCAGGCAAATTACTGAGCAGCTCACCAATCAGACCACATATTTCTTGAAGTGTATCTAAAATCACACTCTTCATTTTAAAAGTAAATTTAAACCAATTTATTTACCAATACCAAAATTAAACAGTTTTCACCAAAGGGTTAAACAAAGTACAATCTTGAATATTCTAATTGTACACCATTGAAAAACATTGTACAAAACAATACAATTTTAAAGAAATGAAGTATTGTAACAAGACCATACACTAAAAACAAAACTGTAATAAGCCTCTTTTTCAGAGAATGAAAACATTCCATTATGAAGATACTGTAAAATCCCAGTTAAGTTTATGACTGTTAAATGAACTAGCCCATGTTTGATTGATCAAATTTACAGGACATTTTAGCCATATTTAAAGTAGCCTGTAAAAAAAGGCAGTCAACAAAAGCTGTATTCTGTTGCAGAAAATTAAATGTACAATACAATCATGAATAAATCATTTACATTTAATGTCAACATAAAGGCAGCCTTTTTACTTTATGAAGCAAGTAGCTTATCTGTGTGAGAAAAAGTATTTATTATTCACATCCGTGTGATCGTAATTACTGTGAAAATGCATTGCAAATTCATGGGAAATCCAACTTAAATAGTCTTAGAATAGATGGCTTAAAAATGATTCAATTCAAAAGACTTTCTCTGCAGGATCCGCACTGACATCGCCCTCTGCTGGAGGCCAAACCAAATACAATTCTGAACGTGCCGTGCGTAAGGTTTCATAACAGCACTAAATAAGTACAAAAAGTTTATTATTGGTTTAAGATTTGATGGGCATGGGAATTTTACATTTCTTTCAGGCTTATTTTGGGGGAAAACACTTTCGGTGGGATAACAATAATTTATCATTTTTAATTGTTATTTGTAATGTTCAGATAAGCCTAAATTCAAAGAGTTTAATAAAGTGCAATAAATAAATAAATATACAAACAAACGTCAGGGAAAACGAACGGGTCACTGTAGATATAGGCTATAACTAAAAGAAATACAGGCTAAATATTTTGTTTAGGTTAGATGTCCTTATCCTGATAAAAGTTCTTCATATTCATGATGAAATGTTGTTTTGTTGTTGAAAGTACAGTAAAACAAGCATGGCTATAAAGCTAACATTAGGACAAAGTTGTCAGATATGCTTTTAAATTAGATTTTAAATATCTAAATAAATATTAAGATTTAAATTGGGTAAACGCGCAAAATGATCTCTCTCGCGCGGTCAAAACAAAGCTGTTCCCTTGAGAAAAAAAGCTGAACACCATGTCATTTCAACTCCTATTGCACAGTTCCGCAACCTGAGGCGAATTAACGCTATGCATTTAAACCTTTTCAATGGTATGCCGATTTCTTGTGTTCGTCTTGTTCCAAATGTGGCCAACAACACAAGCCCGGTCATTGTAACAAGGCGCTATTCCTCCCTCAAAAAGGCCAAGAACGATGGGAATTCAAGAAACCAGTATTATTTTGGAGGTGCCACCTATTTGCTGCTCATAAAAACAATATTTAGGTTGTGCTTGAGCGTCACCTCGCTGAATAGGCCCTATTCATGTGGGGTTAAGAGTGTAGCGTGGGTCCTGTGAAGAGGTAGCGTGGGTCCCTGTGTTTCGGGGAGTAGCTGTCAGGGCTTCGGAGGAGCGGGAGAATAGGGACCCGCCAGAGTCTCTTGCTTGGGTTCGAACTGTGGTGATTTAACTGCATAATCGGATTGAAAGTGAGCCGCGGACTTTATGTCAGTTCACATTTCATCAAACGGCCAGTGTGAATTGAAGTCGACAGAACAGAGGGTTAATCCAGAACTAAAGCCAAAATAATTAGGGGCCCCCATCTAATCTGCTCATTCTAACACCCTTCAATGACATTAAAATATGGCAACGCTTGCTGTTGGCAGTCAAAAGTGTTCCCCAACTTTAAATGGGCCAATAAAAGCCCAGGCTTTACTGCAGGGAAAAGCAGAGGTTTGTTTATATAGGAACCAACATAGTTTTGGGTGTCAACCACAGCAGTGAATAATTCAAACAAGCTTATGCCATTTAAGACAATCTAGAAGTGTAAATGAATTGAAAATGAAATATGTTTTAAAAATTATTCTGTTAGATTTTGCACAAATATTAAATATAAAAAATATGAACTGGATTTCCTTCGAAAATTAGTTAAAAGCAATTAAGCGCATGTATTACATGTTTTTACATAACCCCAGTGTCCCGATATCTCTAATAGCACATATCAAAAGGGGAGAAAATTAATAACATATATCACTTTTTACTTTAATGTAGATGCCAGCAAGGGCAAGCAAGTAATTAGAGCATAAACATTTTGTCACTTTATTGGAGAACTTTTCTTGGCCTATAAATCAAATATTTGTCCTTCAACATAATCTGCTCTCTTCATCATTTTACCTGATTGCTTTTGAGTTTATATTGACCAAATATTGAAACTTAGAAAAGCATTGTAAAAGGAAGTGCAGTTTAGAATGTGTTTTAAGATTTTTTTTCATACCATATGCAGAGTATAATGGATAGATTGAGACTTTCATCCGTTTGCCAAATCTTAAGCCAAAGTGTCATTATATCTGAAATATTCTAAAATGCTCCCCAAAAACCTCAGCTTTAGACCAAATCCTAACCATGGCCACTACCCAAACCCTGACCACAGCACAAATTTTAAAATGCTGGAATGTGAAGCGTTTGCTCTGAAGCACTTGGAATTGCATTGGACATTGTGAATTGTTCTTTAAAGACAGATTTTTTTTTTTTTTTTTTACATGCACTTAGGCCACAATTTACAAGTAAGATTCCTAGTTTTCATGCACCTGAAAACCTCTCAAACTTGCCCTCAATTCGATCAAACAATTCAATTTTATACTTAATTAAACTCACAAAATATCATAAAGTGTACATTTGTCTGTCCATGTCTGGGAGCGGAGGAGAAGCAGGAAGTCAGCCCAGGTCAGGAATGTCAGACAGGAAGTCCTCCCTGTGTTTGGATGACTACTTCTGAAATAGACTTCCTGTTCCCTCCGATCGGTATAGGTGGTGTTTAATTTAAGGTGGTGATAGGGGAGGGTGACCACAAAATGCACAGCTGCATATCATTCAACTGATAATACGTCAAAAAATAAAAGGCAGGGTGGTGTGTGTGTGTGTGTGTGTGTGTGTGGGAGGCGGTAGTTACAGATAAACTGACAGAGGCGACCCTTTTGTATATCTTATATACGTTTGCTCTGTAGTTATCAGAGATGTATCTCCACCCTTCTACGAGAAACTACATCCCTCCACATCTCAGTCCAAAGGGAACTATTAGCCTTGGCGGAAAAGCTCTGTTAGTCTGTCACAGTCCTCTGGTTATTATGGTGCTCTGCAAAGACAACAAAGTCTAGTCATCAGCTATTTTTAGCACATACTGCTGCTAAGGAAAAACACTAAAAGAAAAGCCTTCATATTTTGCATTAAGAAGGCTTGCAAACTGTCAATAACCACAGAAGAATCTGAATCAGCTAGATGAAAATTTAAGTAATGTATAATGTATAGTAAGCCAGTCATTACTGCAAAATAGGCAGGGTGATCAGGGCTTGTATCTTCCAGAAGGCGTTTATTTAGTGAGTGACCAGTTAACCGTACATTATTTACAGCAGCAAACCAAATACATGAATAAATGGACATTAAATATTTATTTGAATTACAGTAAAGAGACAGAGTAAAATGTGAGAAAGTAAACTAGCATATCTCTGATGGAAATCGTTTACCTTGAGCTATGGTCAACTACACAATTTAGACTGCAGAAAGCTGCAACTGACCAATCAGAATAAAGCATTCCAGACAGCTGAATAATTATAGCCATTTTTGTTATAAACTTACATCAGAATCCATTTCAACATATCTTCACCAACAGTTGTGTGTACTACGACTTAATTTAGTCATGTTTGTAGTGCATGTGTGTGTGTTTGGCAGAGACCAGAGAAATGCAAACACAGTCATGGGGTAAGTCACAGGCCAGGACACTTACACAAATAAACATATTCATTAAGGGGCCTCTGAACTTAGATTCCTCTCATGTTTGCTCTACAACCACCAGCTGTGAGTGATCACAGGACATTGGTAAGAACTTTCTGTAACAATACAAATGATTGCCCATGACTCCTGTCAAGCAACATACAAACTTTGTTCATTTATCCCAAGCACTTCCTCTAAAACATATTGGATTATAACTACCTCAGACACAGAGAGGCACTGCTGCACATGAAGGCCACCCCCACAGTCACCACTCACCATCTGGATCATTTAGAGGGCGGAGTGCCCGCTTTCCCTCCGTCCCTCTGACGCTGTCTCCCTTCCTCCCTTCCCTTCCTGCTGGCCTCTGAGCAGAGGATGTGTCTGGGAGTGTGAGAGAGGAAGGCTGGCGGTGAAGTGGGTATGTACCCTCTCTCTTCTTCTCCCTCGTTACTCTCTCTGTCTCTGCTGATTGCTTTATCTGGCGACACTGAGCAGGCCCTCTGGGCAGGGTAGTCTCTTAGTAGCGAAACGGTGGACGGTGGAACAACAAGCCTAAATGTCAGACGGAGATAAGAATGGCCAAGACAATCGTGAAGGTACACAACCTTTCTGTTTGTTTGCAATGTGGAGAGGCATCTGGAAAGCATTTGCTATAATTCATATGTTGCCTGTAAGAATCTGTAATAATAGCTATATATATATATATATATATAGATATAGAAAATCTATATACAGTATATATATATATATATAGATAGAATGAAAGAACTGTAATGAAAGGAAATAATTCAATATAACAGCATAAAGTTTATATGCCAGGGAATGCTACATAATTGACCCCATAACATCCCCATACTTGACTTTTTATATAAAGCAATATAAACAGAACATGGGTTGAAGGACTTTAAATTTGGTCAAATGCATGCATTTGCACCAATTAGAGAAGTCACTGTTACCGTGACAACATGAATGACAGCAACAGCAACACACTTAGTGACATAATTGGATCAGTCCCTCACAACACTGTTTTGCATTCACTTTGCAGTCCCGCCTATTCCAAATACTAGATATTATATTTTATTTATACTTCAAAAAATCAAGTACTATTTTTATATTTAGCCAATACTGTATCACTTTGAAATTGTATCCTTACATACTTTCCCGTGGGTGTTTCTGCTCTTGAGCACCCATGGGATTGGGGAATACGAAATGGAAATTTTGAAACTTCAGACTTTGAAACGATCAGGACATCACTGAGTCATTCTTTGGAGAAGAGATCAATTCATCTGCTGAGCTTAAGACTTTGCTGATGTCAGAATAACTCTTTTAGATTTAGCCTTTTACTGGTTTAATTAATCTCTGTCTCAGGAACACCAGTATTTGTTCTTTTACACAATCAGCAATAACTTCAATTAAAACAGCTGCACAATTCGTTTCTATGTTGTGGGTTTAGCTCACTTGGCTCAGTAGCGTATCGGCTACAAATTTTTTCTGCATTTTGCCCTTGTCCCAGTCGAGGTGTGGCCAGAGCTGGAGAGAGCCGAGTGTTTGGCTCGGGGTGCTGCGCTTAAATGGGCCTCAGGTGTCTTTTGTCGTCCAGAGCATCTGGAGAGACTTGGACAATACAGGAAAAGGGAGAGTCAACGAACTGCGTCGATTCATTCAAGGTTAAAGGTAAGTAGTGATCATTATTTCACTTCAATTAGAAAGCCTCTAAAAAGTATTTGCCCAACAATATCTACAAGAAAAGTCATCTGCTCACTTTTTGCTCACTGCATTTTTCTTAAGTCAGTTGTGCAGTCCTACCTGGAAAGTGTCGACTGGGGTCTTGGTCAATTGCGAGAGGCACGAGCTGAGCTGAGAGAAATATCTCATGACTTGCACAAGGCTAACCTGGAGTCCAGGAAAAATTCTGAAGAAGTAACTGCACTGGAGACACTTCGGGAGATTTCTGTCACTCACCGCCAGCTCCTTGCTGCAGTTAGCAACCTACCACGCCTCTATAAAGGTTAGTGATTCCCTGCCCTTTTCAGTGCAATGTATGTCCTTATTATTTTTACATACCCTCTATGGATATTTTGGTTAAGCCTTCAATGCTTTAGAGCAGGGTGTCCAATCCTGGTCTTGGAGGCCCAACATCCTGTGTGATGTACATCCTGCCTAAGAGTCAAACATGCTCAAGTACTGTATATAAAAGTACTTAAAAACAAGCACTTCTAGCTAAGCAAGTTACATTTTTTGAGTCGCTGCATTCCAAAGTGTGGTCATTAATAATGTAACGCAAGTATGCACACTGCATCACCGCAATCGTGCTACAGCGGGTATAGTGTAAAATGTCTTGGACCCCAATTAAGTTTTTTCTTTTAAGTCTACTACTGTCAAAGCAGAGCAAGGATCTTGCTGAGCAACAAAATCGCTATTAAATTTGACGTTTATAGCTAGCTAGCTAAATAATAACACAGATCTTTCACCCACTTAAGTGCTGAGGTTTGTCAAAGTAATGCAAGATAAGTATATATGTACATATATGTATATATGTTGTGTTATCATGTGTTGTGTCATCTCTTTCATGTCAGTGCGGAGTATGGTGCTAGAGACAGAGAGACTAGTGGAGTCCCGGAGATTATTGGAAGCTCATGCCCGACTAATGGAACTAGAACGCTGGCAGGATGAGGTATTGCTACAGCTCCAGGGACCCCGGGGATCGTCTGGGATGGGGTTAATCTCTGAGGATGAAGAGTTAGTGCGGAATTATTTCTCAGGTGTTGGATGCTTGGTGGATGCCCTTGCCAAGGAGCTCTGGGCAGTGGTGGGGAGTGGTTTGTCACTTGCCTGTCAGAACCCCACACTTTTTGTGTCAGCTGTACGGATAGTGGAGCGTGAAGAAGCACTAGATCAGATGTTTCTGGAGGAGCGGAGGTCAACATTGGGACAGAACACACCCATGCCCCCTGGGAGACCACGTTGCTGGAGGGACCTCTTCTTCAAGGTTTGATGATAAGCAAGTTTCTTATTGGTAGAAGTACCGGAAAAAAAGTTGTTTGTAAGATGACAACTAAACTTTAAGTGTAAAAAGGCTTTTTTTTAATTGACTTAATATGTACCTGTTTAAACTATTTGGTCAGGTGATGGAGGAGGCAGTGTCAGCACGTTTCCGTAGCGCGTCGTACTTGCACACTCGCGGACCAGGGCTTGCAAGTCACTTGTCTGCGCTACAGCACTGCATTATGGGAGACCTTTCAACAGTGCGACATTTTCTGGAACAATGTGTTCCACCTCACTATCATTTAACAAGAGCTTACCTGCACTTCTGCCACCAGTTCTTGCAGAACCATCTTGGACTGGTTAGTGGATGGGAGCTAGAGGGTGGGGAAATCTTCGCTGTTCTTAACTGGGTTCTGCACATATACAGCAGGTAGGTAAACACTATGCTTAAATCAGAATTTGGTGTATGGGTAATCAGAAAGTCCTACATGTGAGAATTTGTTCTTTAAGCTCAGAGATGATGGGTGAGCCAGCCCTTGTAACTGAGCTAGACATTGAGGACCTGGGACCTCTTATATCTCAGGAAGATCTCGAGCAGCTGCAGAACAAATATGTCCAAAAAGTTCGGGTAAGACCCAGGGAGGGGTTTTAGTCTCTAAACTTTTTAACATTTACATTCACTTTCACATTCTAGATTAACAGGACACAAGTTCTTGAAAAAAATGTACTGTGATTGTTTGTAGAAGAGTGTCTCAGAGTGGATGCACAAGGCTCTAGAGGTGGAGCTGACAGACTGGCAGAGGGATCAGGAACCAGATATTGACCATGAAGGCTGCTATCACACCAGCCTTCCAACCATCATCACTCAGGTAATCAAGCAATGGCTTGATCTACAATGAGCAAAATTTAGCTTGATATTGGCACTGATATGACCTGCTCTGGTGTCTGGGTTGTTAGATGCTAGAAGAAAATGCACGGGTGGCTTTGATGATAAGTGAAGCTCTGCGGGACCAGACAATCCAAATGGGTCTTTATGAGATGGAAAACCTCCTCAGCCGGTGTGTATGTTTAGCAATACCCGGATATCATAACTCTTATTGATTATATACAATATTTTGTACTTTCCTCTCATTACATCTAAACAGATTTCGAGATGCAATCATAGAATTTGGGAAGGAGCATCGCAGGGATTCAACCATAAACAGTAACAAGTTCTACCTCCATTATCTCCTGGCCTGCATCAACAACTGCATCATCCTCAAGTGAGATGGTGTACACGTATCTTTTTACAGTATGTCTGTATTTATGTGATGTTTGTTTGAAAATGTGTGTGTTTTAAATAGTTTTGTGTGCATTGGAGGTGCTTGTAAGCAGTAAGATTAAATCTCAGATTTAAATGCACATCTAGAACCTCCACAGAAAGCCTGCAGCAGCAGTTGTGCTCCTTCCCTTCAAACCGGTATTCTCGCATTTCACTTGGACCTCTGGCTGCCCTGGACCGTGCTGTGAGAAAGGCATGCCGCTTAGTCATGGACCATCTCTTGTTTGAGTTGCAGCCTCATCTGCAGGAGCTCCTGTCTCGTACCTGGCTGGACCAGGGAGAAGTAACCCCAAATATGTGTGGGGTTTTAGAACGTCACTGTGAACTTTACAACAGGGTGCGGCATCCTTGTCGCCAGGTTAGTGTTTACATCAGGCATCAGAAATTACATAGACCACACAGTAAAATGAGTGAATATCTTTACCAACAAATAACACCCAAATACCCTTTGTGTCATGTGATCTCCATCATCTACAGAGGCTAAAGGAGGAATGTCAATGGCTAACTGTTGTTGAGTATGTCCGTACACTGATGCAGAAGAGAGTGGTCTGCAGAAATAATGATGAGCGAAACCAATTTGCCCAGCGAATGAAACAGGATGCTCAACAGCTGAAGGACCACCTTCAAAGCATGGTGAAAGCATGTTTACATACATTTTTTGGGGGAGTCTCCCATTAAGTAAACCCAGATGCACAGATTCAGCTTTGACTGAAACATAAATGCTTAAAATGAGTTAAATTAAAATTAAAACAAACGAATAATAACCTAATTATTCATTCATTGCAAACCTGAAGCAAAGCTATTCATGAGAAACTGACTTGAACTTGAACAAAACCGGCAATTTATTGGATCTTATCAGGCTTGCAGATAGCAGACCTCTAGGAATAACACAAGAACAAGTCTGTATACGTTTGTGGAAATGAAATTACTTTAAGTATTTCACTCATGTAATGCCATTTTTACATTTAAAGGAGATCGATGGGACCATAGGTGAGGTGAATCCCACAGCTTTGATACTTGCACTGGCTGACATAATCAATTTGAAAGACCCAAACATGCTAATACTGGAGATTTCCGGATTGTTAAACAAGTACCCTGATATAAGGTGAGATTTCAAACCAAGCATACCCAGCATATCTAAATTTTAGAGATTAATCTATGGCAAGAGACTTACAAAGTGTGTTTTTCAGTGAGGAGCATGTCTCTGTCCTGTTGGATGTAAGAGGGGATGTACCCAAAGACGTGCGGAAGTCAGTACTAGATTTTCTGGAGCAGAGTGCCCCACCTTTACCACAAGGATACCGCCCTATGTTCACAGAAATCCTTGTGCCCTCTTCCAGCATACAATTTTGTCTGCCTACTGCAAAATGTACTTGAGAAGCACTCAGAGAAATAACCCTACTGAATTGGATCCGGCCTAGTTGATGTTTTTTTGTTGAAATAACTATGTTTCTTCTTAGTTTTTTCTTATCAGTTTTGTATATTACGGTTGTGTGTTACACCTAATGTTGTTAAATGAATGTTTATTGCATTATTTCAGTTTCATGTGTGTTACCATGATGGTGTTTGGTGTTTGTGTGAATGACTGTGCAACTTCTATATATGTTATTTTTTTAAAGCTGCTTGTGATGGGCTTTGGTTTCATCATGTGACTTTCTCATCACCACCTGCATTTGGTGGTTATCAGTGTATTACAAACAGATTTCAGTACTTCAATAGGTTGGTACATTAACATTATATCAGTTAATGAAAATACGGTATTTAACTGTAAATTTAAGTTAAAACCGTAAAACCTAAAATGTTGTTACCGTATTTTTTACAACCACAGCTGCCGTTTTTTTACCTTAAATTTTACAGATTTTTTTTTACAGTGGGGGTGGTTTAACCAAAAAAAGGGGTGTCCTTGTCTGAAATTATACTGTGTCCAAATAATATTTACATTTATGATCTCACCAAATGCTTTCTTACAAATCAAAGTGCACAAACAAAATGTACATACAATAAATTTTAAAAAATCTTGTTAGTTCTCCAGCATGTATGGTAGAAAAAAGAGAAAGCAGTGCACATTCTGGTTCGCTGTGTTTTTAAATATTTGGGGGTGATAATTTTAAACGTAAATTTATAAAAAAGTTAACGCAACCATAGCATTCTCAAAGATATTCAATCAATTGCTTGAAAATTTGTATATTGTGGTTCAACTATGTATATTGTGGTTGACTATTAGTCAATAAAGTAATGCATTTTAAGAAAAATATATATATAAAACTGATTCATCAATTCATAAAAATTCATAAATTCAAGGGTATTACACTAACAATCAACAATGTAAATACAATGGTACATGAATATAACATACCATTGTACATCTACACTGGACCATGACACATTATTTTGACATATTATTTCAGCCATAGTAGTTTTTTGTTAGGGTAATATTGGGGACCTGTGGATCTGTACATGAAATGAAACAGGCTACAAAAATGATGAATAATAATAATTAAAAAAAAATTATATATCAAGGAATTATTTTCAATGTTTGATGTTTAGAGGTATTCATCAATTTGGATGCACTCAATCAATGGGCCAACAACACCATCAGCTAAAATAATGAGTCAAATATTCAGGCTTTTATACAGGTGGGAAAAAAATACCATGACAATTAATATTCAAACAACTGATTTACAATTTATAAAGAACAACTATGATATGTTTTTACAATCTTTTCACAAATCCACGAGGAAGGAACCAGACACTATAAGTGAGAGCTAAATTAAATGTTCAAGCAAACGGACAAAATATGACCCTGACATAAAAGATGCCCAACATTTCAAAAACAAAACAGTCACAGGCGCTTACCTTTTAATTAACATCCTACCTTTGACTTGTTTGTGATCTGTTTCTGTGTTATTAACACAACGCATAACACACAAATGTATTGGCAAACACTGAAGAAAAGCGCCCTTCAGTGGTCACGTGATCTTAGGGGCGTGACTTCACGAAAAAAACATGGCTGCGCCCGGAGAGATCATGTTGGATTAATCTGCTATTTGTGAACGATCTAGGCATTATAATATAAAATACATTCATAAATAAGATTGTTTACTTATAACTGAAGTGACAATGAGACATTTTGCGGTCGGGTCCAATCCACCAACCTGAAAGCGCTGGATTGGTTGAGTAAAGCGAGGAATATGATTGCCATCAGAGATGGCGAGGTGTGTAACCTCTCATGTATACATCACCATGGGGGGGTGGGGGGGGGGGGGGCGTCGACAACAACTGATCTTTGCCTGGTTCTGTAGGAGTCATCAATGATATTGTTTTCAAAAATTAAACTTATCAAATGACGCGGTGAAAAGACTTGACAGTGACTTGTTGTTATTGTTGTTCGTACACGTGGAAACTGTGTTGTGGTAACAGTGCTAGATTATCAATTACACTTAATCGAATTGTAGTCATGTGATATCCTGTCATGGGACGGGGGGTAAATGATCTGGGCATATCCTGATGATAATAGTTGGTGTGTCTTTCCCAGGTCCTGCTATGCAGATATGCTCCATGATAAAGACAGAGTGAGTATTGTTGCTGGACACATTCATACACGACATAGCATAGAAATGCTGGAAACCAAAATAATGGTTCTAAAACAAGTCTATCTCCTATGATGACGGGCAATTTGCAAAATAAGTTATTTTAAGTTTCATGTAAAAAAGAAAATCGGAATGAATAAATGATGATAGAATGTTTAATTCTTGGGTGAACTATCCCTTTAAGATTAGTTTGTCATATTTTCCAAAGCATATGGACTGAAAATCACCCAGTTTTAAACACGGAGTAGCTGATATGTTGCTAATCTTTGATCTTTATGCTTTGTGTAATAAAGAATGAGAAATACTACCAGGGCATTCGAGCAGCGGTGAGCAGAGTAAAGGCACGCGGTGAACGGGTGGTGGTCCTGGACATCGGCACTGGGACGGGTTTGCTCTCCATGATGGCTGTGAAGGCTGGAGCCGATTATTGCTATGCTATAGAGGTGCTCACTAATGCTCATGTATTACATTTGGAGTAATAAGAAGAAATTTGAATGAATCAAATATATGAATCCCATTCAGGTGTTTAAACCCATGGCACAGGCTGCCACTTGCATCGTGGAGAGGAACGGCTTCTCAGATAAAATCAAGGTCATCAACAAACACTCCACAGAGGTTACAGTTGGACCAGGTTAGACAACCACCAATATGCTTATTATACAGGTAGATCAGATGTGTTCAATGCATTGCTTTCATATAGTAGTAATTATACAACTGATAATTACAGTCCTGACTGTTGATTGGTCAGTACAGCTTTCCAGACATTTTAAAATATATGATAATATATTGTATAACTACCTACTGTGTCTGTCACTGTGCGGCAACCATAGTCAATATTATAAATTATATTTTTTTATGGAATGTTTGAATATTATAAAATAGTAAAATTATATACATCAGTTCAAGATTTAATATACTTTATTTTATAGTTTTTGTATATTAATAATAATGACATTTATTGACAATTATTATAAATTGTATGTGTATATAATAATAATATGTTATTATATATATTTATATATATATATATACACACATGTAATGTTTTATTTTGTTAGGTTACATATTTTCATTAAATGAATGATAATTTAAATATTCAAAATATACCTATAATTTTTATTTTACATTTCCCCAGTTTATTTAATATTTATATATTACTAATAATACTATATATTATACCTATTTTATATAGAACTATTATATATTTGAGGTTTAAGATAATTGGATTAGATAGAAGAGATATTCGCCTTGTATATATATTATACAAAATCAACTTGAATTTGTGCCAAATTGTGAATATTGTAATGAACACCATCAACTGTATCACCTTGCATTGCATTCTTGCAAATATAAATGTATTTGTATCTGTAGATGGAGACGTGCAAGAACGAGCTAACATCCTTGTAACGGAGCTGTTTGACACAGAGCTGATCGGTGAAGGAGCATTGCCCAGCTATGAACATGCACACATGCACCTCGTCCAGGTACATCCAGTTGTAAATTGCAGTTTAACTTTTTGCTGCATCTTTTAAGTGTTTAATGGAGTTGCTCTCACTGGCACAGGCAGATTGTGAAGCTGTGCCACATCGTGCCACGGTCTATGCCCAGCTGGTGGAGTCGGATATGCTGTGGAAATGGTCACAGCTCCAACCCATAGAGGTGGATGGGAACAAACTGCTGCCCCCTCCTGCTGTGGTGAAGTGTGCAGGAGCGCCCTCTGTCTGTGATATCCAGCTTAGCCAGGTGCCACCAGAGTCTTTCACTCCCCTCGGGCCCATCTGCACCATGTTCAGGTACAAGTCTGGATGTAATTTAGCTGTCTGGATTAAAATGGGGTCAGTTTTTTTTTCTGTGTAACTCATCTATTCTTCCGCTCTAGGGTGGATTTCAGCAAACAGGTTAGTAGCGCTGCTCAGTCCTACACGGCACAGTTCAAAGCACAGACCAGCGGGAGAGCACAGGTGGTCTTATCCTGGTGGGACATCGACATGGACCCTGATGGCAGCATTGTGTGCACTATGACCCCCAGTTGGAACTACTCAGATCCTCATACTTACCCTGTATGTACTGGTGCTTAGCCACTAATATTTGTGTATGAATATTAAAAATATGTCCAAGTAATCTTTCACCCCAAAATAATTAAAAGTAAAAAATGAAGAAATTATGTTTTGCATAGAAAAGAAGCTTATATTTAGTCCCATTATTTACATTATTTTCATGAAAATTAAAGCACACCACCCAAATCTATAAATGTTAATTTTGTATTTGAATTGTTTTGAAGATTGTTTGTAAATCTCATTATTGTCATTAATAATTCTTATGAGATCTTTTACTGTAATACATAAAATCAGGTTTTCCCTGCATATATAATGACAAGAATATTGATTTATAAATACTTTTCATCAATGCATTTATTTTCATTATAGTAAAACATTTTTGTAAAATGTTTTACTATAAAAATATATTTTTTTAAAAAATATATTTTTAGCAATACAAAGAGTTAATGAATATTAATGTTCTTTCTTGGCTTTTTAATCGTGTCACAATGCAAAATAAAATCAAATTAAATAATGTTCCTAAAAAGGGTTTAATTTTATTCAATGTAATGATTAAAAAAAAAATGAAAATATTAGTGAACAATAATATAAACATTTTGGGCTGAATGTCTTTGCAAGAGGTTCCTCTAATACGAACCCTTAATGAAAATAAACTTTCTTTGGCTTGATATATAAATATGTTTGATTATTTTTCATCATGTGATGTGCAGTGGAGGGATCACTGGATGCAGAGTGTCTACTTCCTGCCTGCAGAGAAGAATGTGTCAGAAGGAGAAGAGCTGAATTTAATCGTCTCCCATGATGACTACAGTCTCTGGTACAGCCTTACGCACAGGTAAGGTGATTTTGAGCAGTGTTTAGGCGTGATAACATGTTCTCAACTTTAACCAAGACAGAACTTAAAGAGTCTCTGAGGAAGACAATATTATATTTTTGACAATCTGTCTTATAGTGTACAAAATGATGTCAAAGTGGCAACGTTTCGGCCATGCTGCACCTGTCAGGCCCATCTGGTCTGGACGAGGCCTCGCTTCGGGGAACTGAATGACGAGCAGAGGACTGAGAGTTATGTGAACGCATTACGCAGTGTAAGTTAACTGTTGATTTACATGTGAGCTTGAAGCGCTGCTTTCTGTTGACTGGCAATGGCTCAAAATTGAGTGTGTTTCATGTCTGCTTGCAGATTGTGAAACCAGACAGTGTGTGTTTGTCTGTCAGTGATGGGAGCCTGTTACCCATTTTTGCTCATCTACTTGGGTCTAAAAAGGTGAGAAGGCCTTTTTTTTTTCCAGAGTCAGAAGGTTCACAAATTAGCAAGCTCCCTTCTCCCTACACAGACATCCTAAGCTTCATGGAAAGTTTTAAGTAAATTATATGCAACTTTATGCACTCGATTTCAGTAGCGTTTAATGTTAGCATGTTGCTAAGCAAATAATGCAATATTGGGTAAATAATCTGTTTTGAATGAAAATAAACTATTTTTAGCAAGTAAGTCATAAATGTAATTAAATTATAAGCAGCCTGTGTACTACACTACTTGAAATTGCAATATTGGGCAAATAATCTGTTTTGAGTTAAGCTGAACTATTTATATCAATACTTTTAAGTATTGAATGAATAACTGACATTTTTCTTGCCTTATCTGTTGTCTTTGATTCATTTTTTTTCTGTGAAGGATAAATGCTGCGTTACCTTAAAATTGATCCAAAATAAGGTATCCTAGGAGGCAATACAATTAATAAAAAAAACTGTCTAGGTAGGCAGCTCACTAGGTTTTGGAACAGAACATACTGTATATGAATCTTTCTTTCTGTCTCTTTCTGTCTTTTCAGGTGTTCAGTTTGGAAAGCTCTGGAATGGCGAAACAAGTGATCGAACAGGTTAGATTTTGAATCTAAAAACAATTACCTACATGAGTTCAGACAGGATTGGTTGGTAATGAAAAGTTTTATCTTCTGCTCACAGGCGCTGAATACTACCTCACTGAAGCATGGAGTACAGCTGCTGGGAATACGACCTGAGCAGCTCTCATTAGCTGATTTAGAAGGAAATCAGGTACAAACTGAACTGAATCTGCATAGACCATGATGCCCTCTGTATATACTTTTCAAGCATTTGTAGAGTTTCAAAGACTCTGCACAATTTGAAATTACTACAACAACAATTTAAATACACCCCCATTCAAAAGTTGGGGTCAGCAAGGTAATTTATTATTTAATAATTTAATAATAATAATAATCCTGAAAAAAAAAATATCACGGTTTCCAATAAAATATTAAGCAGCGCAGCTGTTTTCAATAATCAATCAATAAGAAATGAAAAATAGAAAACATTCAAACTTTTAATTTAAACGGTTGTGTATATCTAGTGTACTTGTACATATATAGTGACCTTATATTTTTTACCCTTCAGATTTCAGTATTGATGGGAGAGCCGTACTTTAGCACCAGTCTTCTGCCGTGGCACTCTCTGTTTTTCTGGTATTGCCGCACCGCTGTGGCGCAGCTGCTCCATCCCAATGCCACCATCCTGCCCCGTGCTGCCACGCTTTACATAGTCGCTGTTGAATTTCGAGTACATTATTTCTTTTGGATAATTGTTGTTGGATATATATTCTGTATTATATATATTTACAGACTGACTGACTTCTGTATAATACATTTATGAATCTTGAATCAGGATCTGTGGCGAATCCGAGCTCCTTGCGGTACTTGTGAGGGCTTTGACGTCAGCCCAATGGATGAGATGATTCAGGTAAGTACGGGTTACAGGTTTTTGTCTGAAATCCTGTTATGAATAAGCAATTTGTGTGAAATTTGAATGCAGTTGATTAATATGCTTTTGTGATGAACTCCACCCACAGCGATCTTTGGATTTACCGTGAATCCTTGGAGCAGAGCCCGCTCCCTGTGGGAATCCCATGTCCTGCTCGAACAAACCATGTCCAGTTCTGACATTTGACTTTACGCAATGCGTTCCTGAACAGCAGTTAACAGTGATGGAACTGTGCCATTCACAGGGTAATTTGAACATATCATAATAGCTGCATTTATCTGATCAAAAAGAAAAGATGATATAAAAAGTAATATTCTGAATATTGTGTATTATTACCTCACTGTTATAGATAATATATATAATTGTAGATGCTTTTTTTCTTTCTGTGGTGTCAAAACTGAATTCTTCTAAAATGCTTAGAAATCATTCTAATATGCTAATATACTGCTCAAGAAAATTATCATGTCTTTATTATATCTTATTATCAATATTGAAAACAGTGTAGTAAAAAAAAAAAGCATTTATTTGAAATATTTTTTGTGACAGTATTAATGTTTTTACTTTCACTTTTGTTCAATTTAATGTGTCCTTGCTGAATAAAAGTATGAATTACTTGAAAACAAAAAAACAAAATCTACACTTCTAATAGATATTGTATAGATGATGCTAGGTTGCTCTTGAATGATACTCTGATGACGTTTCAGGAGAGGACGCTGTCATGGTGTCGCTCTCTGGATGGAGTATCAGCTGACTGAGGACATCACTGTAAGCATGGGCCTAACCAAACCAGTCAGCGAAGAGGTATTTGCTAAAAAATTATCTTGTTTATTGTACAAACAGTATCTGCTTTCGGATGAAATGTCAGTCTTCATAAATATTCCTCAATGAAGCTGAAATTGAAATTCAGATAAGATTGTAATAATCGTGTCACTCTCTTGACCTCTTCACCTTAATTGCCTTTTCTCATTTCACAGGGAGCTTGTGAATGGAACCCACACCGGAAACAAGGAGTGTTTTTCTTTAGATCCGCCAGGGAAACTTCTGGGGATGGAAGGGAAGATCTTTCCTATAATTTAACCTTTGAACCTCATACTGGTGATATTAAAATGGACTTCTCTGTCACTGAACCTTGACAAGACTCAAATAAACTAGGCCATCAGTTGTTTACATTTTTTCCCAAGACAATGCTTATCCAAAGAGTTTTAGTGACTGTGAACTTCTTGCATGAGCTTGTAACTGTTTTCCTCCTCCCTATAAGAAGCTTAAGTAACTTATCTAATCAATCAGATGTGTTATAATGCATCTAAATTCATCAGATCAGATTAATTCTGATTTCATATATTATATGATAGATCAAACTGTATGTTGCTACACAAGTCTCATGATGCTGATATAAAATGTTGTCTTGCAGTATAAAAAAAGTCCATGTATTATTTTAACCAATTTTATTAAGCATTTGATTTTGGCTTAAAATAATGTTATCCTATACAGAAGGCAAAATACATGAGCAACTGCTTTTCAAATAAAACAAATTACAATAAAGTTGAGATTCCGTTCTTATAAGGATGAGATTATATAATGCAGCTATTTATTTATATTTTGAAAATTTCAGTGATATCTCTGGACGCTATCTGACAAAGGCTAAAAATCTGATGGAAAAGATAAATTTAAAACCAAACCGTGCGTAACCTTTTCAGTTTTTGTCATGTATTTATTGTACGGGTAACTTTAGTGCATTCAGTTGTCAAATGACACTCTGTGAACTGCATCCCTGTTGATTACACAGATGGAAATGTAATCTGGGCCTCAATGTTGCAGAATGATAACGGAATGTATTAATGTGTCAAAAGTGAATGTCTATGCATCAGCTATATCAGTGTTGGCCAACAGAACCTTCTCCCCAGGTTTGAAGGCAGGCATGCCTAAATGTGGACAGCTGGCACATCGGAAGGCATCACCCAGATAACACTAAAGAGGAATTTATACAAAACCTTAAAGTCATAATTTAAACAAATACAGTAATAATTTGATCATAGAAATACATACACTTCCACAGGCTGATTTGGGCTGGCTGGCTTTCTGAGTGGCATTACTCTCCATTTCCATTTCCTCAGCAAGACCACAAGTGCTACGACCAAGAACATTGACGTTAGTTAGATGGATACATTGTTTACACCTTTATATGTTCTTTAATTTAAGGTAATCACCAATTTTTGCAGGCCTTTTTCTTTTTGGAGTCTTCTCCACAGGAAGCCTTGAGGGAGGAGGGGTCAGGCTTTTTCAGATCATCAGCATCCAAAAGTGCATCTGAATCTACCAAATCCTAGAGAGCGGAGTAGAACAATGTGGTGGGTGATACACAAAAGCCACAAGATTGGCAGATGCCAAAGCCAATCTTTACATACCACATCATCATCGTCCATATCATTGGCTGATAGAGTCCACTTTTGTGCGGTGCTTGGATCAAGAGCTGGTTTCTCTGCAGAAAACAAGTGTTGTGGACTTATTGATTTGTCCATTTTTATTTGATGTGTCGGCATGTATGAAAGATTGTTTTTGCCACAAAATAAAATAAAGGTAATTGTGACCTTTTATCTCACAATTAGTGAAACTGGAAGTTACAAACTCCTAACTGTAAGTTTACATCTCACATTTGACTTTTTTTCTCATAATTGTGAGTTTACATCTTGCACGGAATCCCACCACGGAATAAAAAAAGTAACTTTTTTTTTTTTTACTTAATTCTTTAGATTAAAGTGACATGATGCAATATACAGTAAACTCAGAACTGTGAGATGAAAACTTATGAACTTACGTTACATTTAATGTGTCAGTGCTGAAATACCACAGACCTGTTGTAGTGGTTTTCTTGCCAAAGGAAAGTTTCAGTTGCGTCGAGGATCCGACCTCAAAGTTAGGTTTCGATGCTGACAATCGCACCCTTAAAAGTGTGTTTCCCTGGAACCCTGTGCGTTCTCTCAGTGCTGCGGCTGCTTCTGGGCTCAGTGACTCTGTCTTAACCTGTGAAAATTTTGTTTGCATCAGTCAGATCATTCGAAACATTTTTTTTTTCAGTCTTTTTGAAATTATAAATCGTACAATATTACATTTTTATTCTAATTAATGAGCATTTTTATTAATAATAAATAGACATCAGTGAAATAATAAAGTTGATTTTCAAAACTTGATTCAACAGTTTGTCGATGTGAATTTTGAAATTATCATTATTACAGTTACATATAATGTTATATTTAGTTAAATAACCTTATTAACTACTACACATAATTATTATTATATTTTATGATAATCTATATTATAATAAAATATAACTTATAATTTCAAAAAGGATTAAAGTTAAATTATCAGTCATTATAAAATTGTTATAATAATAAACATACATATTTCAAATGGCTAAAAAAAAAAGATATTTTAACAATATCACCCAGTCCTACACTGAATCAACTTTAAAAATAAATAAATAAAAATCACTGAATACTGACCTCAGTAACAGATACTAATCCAGACAGTTTAAGAGCTGACATCAGTTTCCCCGCGGTTCTCACACTATTATCCTCAGAACCTAAGAAAAATGTTATAATGGGAACCATTAGCACGGATTCATTTCACTTGAGAATGTTGCAGAGACTGCGCCGTTCTGATTCAGATACCTGTCACCGGCTCTTCTAGCACAAGTTTGCCACCAGGTTTCATCACTCTGGCGATCTCAGCCTGCATTTCTGAACTGTGGATTGGTGAGCTGTCGGTCAGCAGGCCTGAGAGAACCCAGTCATAACTAGAAGCTGCATGAAAAGCTAACACAGACAGATTTTTTGGGGTGAATGACTCCTTCCAATTCTTTAACTCAGACCAAGACTTGAAAGTATGAAACTAATATACCTCTGTACTTACACAATTGTAGTCTCTCCATGTTCTCCAAAGACACCAGACTCTGATTACCAACAGCAGTGCCAATGCTTTCAGCAAACTCCTTCAGTGCAGTGGGAGATGATGGCTGAGTCCATATCAGCAGCACCCTGTCCCCCTCCTTCAGTCCAAGGTCTGCCATCACCTGCTAATATGTGCTAATATAAGGCTCAAACGCGTGTTTTGAGTCTTATCTACACTAAACATTACAAATGACCATTTACAGTAAGATATGCTGCATCATAATGACGGTGCAGTTACAAAACAACGTAAACACACCATTGCGTATCAGAGATATCAAAGCCAATGTAAAAGAGCTCTAACATGCCATTCAGTTTAACCAAAAATCAGAAAACAACTCAATTAAACAGAATGTTCACCAAAACGTTTTTTTTTCTCTCAAAAAATAAATAGCTGTCCAACCTGTTTTTCGTGTCTCAGAATATTTTTTCAACACCGATCACAATGGACGTCGCAGGCTTTTAGGCGTCGCGCTGAATTTCTAGAATAAAAGCATAGAATGGCCATCAGCTTTCTCTGATTGGTTAGTACAATAGGCATTAAAAACCGGTGTTCATATTTAAAGTCTTTAATGTCTATATTATCAATTTACCAAAAAAAAAAATCGAATTTAATAGTGTCATTATTCAGCTACCCAGATCGCCGTTACAGTAGTCACGTGGTACATGATACTTTTCTCCGCGCTGATTACAATTTGCCAATTGCCTCTGTTTGTGGTGACCTGACAAGGCGTTTTATGTAATACGTTCTCAAAGATGGCTGAGGCGGATATATAATTTATATAAGATTATAATGCATTTAAATTAGTACATTTAAACTATTGTGCATAGTATACAAATGACAACAGTGCGATATAAACATAGTGAGATTTTCCTAGAGTAACAATGATTTTCATTGGCTGACGACATTTGCTATGCTGTGTATTGCATCGTTACCTCCTGTGGTTACTTGGGATATGGCGGCGCTGGTTAGAGGACTGAGAGCTGGAAGGGTCTTGCGGGGTCTCGGCAGCGGTAAGCGCGGGAACGTGAGAGGGCGTCTGGCGTTAGCATTTCAGTCCACAGTATTTGTGTTTAAAAAGTTGACAAACAGTAGTCACATGTGACACCTGCCGAAGGCTTTCGTATCTTGTAAATAGTTCTGTCTGCTTCAAAGTATGGCAAATGTAAGTCAGCTGGGCGACTAGAGAAGGTGACCATGGCATGAAGGGCAGGATTACGCTTGCAAACAGAAAGTGCATATTACACTCCATAACATTTGAAGATTGTGTGGTTCAGCCTGATGGCATATTGAAGTAATGGTTAACTTGAAACCATGCTGGTTGAATACAGTTGCTCTGCTGAAAGCATAGCTTTATGTTTAAAGCGGAGATTCTGTCCTTTGCAAAGTAGGGAATAAATGCATGCTAAATTTCCAATTAACTCTTTGTTTGTGACTGTTTCACTATTACTCCATTGAGTCTGACCCATTATATGAGAAGTAAAAAACCAAAGGCTCATTGTGCAAAACTTTTTATTGTTGCATTGCAATGCTTTTATTACTACAGAACATGTTTAATGATCTAATTATGGAGCGTTTTGTTGCATGGTGATTATGTTGAATGCACCATTACAGTTGCAGTTCAAGGCACACTCAGTCCCCAGTGCAGCAATGTGAGACGTGGATTCCATCGTGCCACCCTGTTACGACTGGCCAATGACTCTAAAAGTGACACATCTGTGCCACCTCCATCCTACCATGAGGTTGACACAGCTGGAGAAAGCTCATCCTCTTCAGCACATGGAGAATCTTCAGAAGATGCCCAGCCAAACACCAGGTTCGAGCCCCAATTCTCCAGATCTGATGAAATACAAGAGTTAAATGGATAGTTCACCAAAGACGGAAAATTACCTCATGATTTACTCACCCTCAAGCCATCCTAAGTGTATATGACTTCCTTCTTTCAGACGAATACAATCGGAGTTATAATAAAAAATACAAATAAAAGCTCAGGTGAGAATATGCTAGTCTCTCGAGAACCAATTTTGTTTACAGCAAAGGAAAACCAGTCTCCTCTTGGCTTATATCGAAATCTTCCAACTAGGGCTGTGCAAATAATCGAATGTGATTTTCATGCGCCTCTCCTCAGTAAAGCCGGTTCTGTGATTAGTAGTAAATCTCCAGTACGTGCGTTCAGATGGAGTGGCATTTACTGCACAGAGCCGTAGATCACTGACAAGCTACGCAAAATCTCGTTCATAATCGGCAATGAATTGCCTGCGATTTTGAATGCTATATTGTGTAGCTTGTCAGCCCTTGACCAACAGTTCTTTACATTTTGTACTTTTAATTTGTGACCGGTGTTTTGCTCTCTCCTCTGTGCTTCCGCATTCGTCACTTCTCACCAAAGCTTATGCTACTCTCGTGAACGTGCGTACTACAGATAGTGGAAGCTAGAGAAAAGTGTTTATAAAATTTTAAATATGGATATTTTCCTTACACAAACACACCGCTTAATTTCAGATGGCCTTTATTAACCCCCCACAGCCTTGTGGAGTACTTTTTATGATGGATGGATGCACTTTTTTGGGCTTCAAAATCTCGACCTCCATTCACTGCCATTATAAAGCTTAGAATAGCCAGGACATTTTTTAATATAACTCCGATTAAATTAGTCTGAAAGAATAAATTCATATACACATAGGATGGCCTGAGGGTGAGAGTGTCATGGGGTAATTTTCATTTTGGGGTGAACTATACCTTTAAATTCATCAACCTTGCAGTCATTTAATCTAACCTTGTCCATTTCGTATGTCAAGTTTTCAAGATCAGAGTGGTGAACATGGTGAAGACTACGAGACAGAAGAACAGCTCCAAGCTCGCATCCTGACCGCAGCTCTAGAGTTCGTTCCACAGCACAGCTGGACTGTGGAGGCCATCGCAGCTGGAGCAGAGGTTTGTTTCTTAAAACAGTTATATAAGTATTAAATGTAAATATCGTATTAGACAGTATAACTGTAATAATATGCTCTGTGATTCAGACTCTTGGCCTGTCATCAGCTTCCACTGGGATGTTCAACAATGGAGCTGGAGACTTGGCCCTGCATTTCATCGCGCAGTGTAATGCTCAACTTGCTGAGACACTCGCAGAGCAAAATAACCAGGTCCAGCTTGGACAGGCAGAGTGAGTTTAATATTATGAATTATTTAATATGCTAATATACTTGAGAAACAAGTGCGAACAGTGCACCCATCAGTTTAGAGGCCCTTGATTTGAAGGACTTCAGCACACCTGTGGAAGGACCGCAGGACATCACTAGTTTCTCACACTGTGCTGGTGTGATCTTGGTCCACTCTTCTTCCACTCTCTTCCATAGTTTGGTAACTGTGGTGGGTTTCTTAGCCATAACTGTGTCGGCAAGGATTTCCTAGAGATTTTCAATTGGGTTTAAATCACGACTCTGGGCCGGCCATTTCATTATTTCAATGTTCTTGGCATCAAGGAACTGCTTTATCCGTTTTGCAGTGTGACGGGAGCATTGTCTTACAAGAAAATTACAGACTGATTGGGAGATGCTTGCAGGGACGGAACTGCATGTTGCTGAAGGAGGTTCTGATGAACATTTGCATTCACTCTGTCATGTAGCTCTATAAGAGGCCCAACTATGGCTGCAGAAAACATCCCCCAAACCATGACACTTCCTCTTCCACCTTTCACTGACTTCTTTATGCACTTGGGCTTCAGTCTATCCCCAGTTTGACGTCGAACATAATGTTTCCCATTAGACCCAAATAAATTAAACTTGCTCTCGTCAACTGAAGTGAACTTTGGACCAGTTCTCCTCTCTCCAAACAACATGCTCCTCAGCAAAATTGAGCCTAGCCTTTTTATTCTTTCTGCTGATGAAAGGCTTTGTCAGTGCAGAGTGCGCTTTCAGTCCGACTTCTCTTAAACATGCCGAGACAGATCCAAACTGGCGAGCAATTCCAGCTGCATTGCTGAACCCATTCCCCATTGAGAGTCTCTGCATTATCCTGTTTTCTTGTGCATTTGTCTTGCATGGATGACCAGCATTTTTGGGGGACCTGAATGAATTAGTGTAGTTGTAAAGCTGCGATATTCGAGAAATCACAGATTTGGAATGACCAACTTCTCTTGCAATGGATGAAAGGGTCATCCCTTTGGCCTTCATCTGGACAACCTGCTGTTGCAGGGTTATAATATATATAATATTAATATAATTGTGACCCTGGACCACAAAACTTCTTAAGTCTTAAGTCGCTTGGGTATAATTTTAGCAATAGCCAAAAAAACATTGTATGGTCAAAATTATCGATTTCTTTATGCCAAAAATCATTAGGATATTAAGTAAAGTCATGCTCAGATTCCCAAAATAAAATAGTTGTATCTCGGCCAAATATTGGCATATCCTAACAAACCATACATCAATGGAACGCTTATTTATCCAGCTTTCAGATGATGTTCAAATCTCAATTCGAGAAAATTGGATCCTTTGACTGGTTTTGTGGGCCAGGGTCACATAAATAGTATAATATAATATAATAATTGTGGATTATTTTATATATATTATATAATAATCTATATATAGAATATATATATATAATTATATTGGGGATGAACCTGACTATCATGTTAAAAAACCCTGAGTTCACTGTAATTAAAAATGATCGGTTGTTAGGGTTGGATTAATATTATAATTTCATAAATGATTAAATTATATTATTGTGGATTTGTTATGATTATTTTGGATACATGATAATATCACTGGTTTATAACTGAGTTCAGTTTTTTTTTTACACTAAGTGTTTTTTAATGTATTTTTCTTGTGGATTATTTCTGATAAATGATAGTATCACTGGTTTAAAAACGGAGTTCACTTGTTTTGTTGTTGTAATTAACATTAGAGGGATTAATATTGATTATATTATGTTATATTATTGGACAAATAATAATAATGCATTAATATATTGTGGATAAATAATACATTTTGTTGTTATATTTAAAACCTACATGGATTATTTTTTATGCATTAGATCAAAGACAACAGCTGAGTTTCTGAGAGATGCAGTGGAGATGAGACTGCGGATGTTGATTCCTTATATTGACACATGGCATCAGGTATCCTCTGCCTCATGCGAACTCCCCTCTCAAAACTTCAGATTTTCCATCTTTAATAAGCAATAATTTATAAGAAATGATGGATGCCCTCAGTGTTTTGTCTCTTCTGGCTTTGCAGGCCATGAGCATCCTGCTACTGCCCCACAACATCCCCGACAGCCTGAAACACCTGTCCACGATGGTGGATGACATCTGGTACTTCGCAGGCGATCGTTCGACGGACGTGAGTGACTTCTTTGATCCCACTTGCTACCTTCTTCTATGCTTTGGTCGGCTCATCCACCTGTATTTTTTCTGCGTGTTTCTTAGGTCAACTGGTACACAAAGCGGGCGGCACTGACAGGGATCTATAACACCACAGAACTGGTGATGGTACAGGACTCGTCTCCTGACTTCGAAGAGACATGGGCCTTCCTCGATAATCGCATAAAGGATGTAGTTAACATGGCGAACACGGCTAAACAGGTTAAAGCGGTCTTGCTTTCCATAGCTAATGAGAGGCATACAAAAAATACATATTTTTGTTTTTTTCCTCCTGATATGTAATAACCAAATTGTATTATTACTAATATACTGGATAATGTTTGTTCTAGGTGCAAGCCACAGGAGAAGCCGTGGTTCAAGGACTCATGGGAGCCGCAATTACGGTAACCAGGCTAAAATGATACAATTTTCAGCTAGTACCTAGTAACTAATACCACGTCACCTATTATGAATGATCTGTATTTCAGTGATTATATGAAAAAAGTTGTTCACACATGTTTAAGTCTAGCAAATAGTTCATTTGTATTTTATATAATCTTAAATGAATTATAAATATTAATAATTATATTAGATTTGATAATGAAAATACCATTAATATAAATATAAAACAAAATATCATATAATAATAAATATTTTTAACTGAAGAATTCCTTTTAATTGGTAAATACTTATTAAGTTTTAAATTAAATATTTTGATGTTTCATTTTAGAACATAAAAAAAATCACTGAAACCAATGTTAAAATGTTTAAAAATGTATTCATTTATTATTTGTTTATTTAGTTATTTAATTATAATAGTAAGCTCTCTTCTCACTCAGCTGAAGAACCTAACAGGGATGAACCAGAGACGATGAGTTACTTCTGATGCTCCGGCCTTCATTTTTTTCACATCTTTTACTCACTGAGTGACCCCTCGGCCACGCTGCATGAATGTCTAATACCTCAATCACCCGCTCTAAACCAACTAAACTATTTGAAGTGATCACAATGAAAGTGTTTGTGTTACGATCGATGCAGAGAAGGAGCCCGTTTTCCGGCATTTCTCTGCATTTGTAAAAAGAACGAATATAAATGTAAATTGTATTCGAGAGTCCTATGTTCATACGGTTTGTGCCAGACTCACTGGCGAGTCCCTCATTAAAAGAAAATAAAGGGTAGCCTATTTACTGAAGTGTCTTAGTCTGTTATTTTTGTTGCTGCAGAGTGAATTCTCATATTAAATATTATATCTCATTAATAAATATTACGGTTTACAGTAGTACCCATAACTTAGTGAACATGCTATTTTGAGATAATACCATAATGACTTAATTAGTGAGCGCTAACGATGCATTTCGTTACAAGTCCTTAAAAAGACCCTCAAAATATGACGTTTAATCTAGGACCTTTATTTTTAACCGGAAATGGTGCTACAGTGAACCGGATGCTAACGGAATGAGGGCAGCTAATGACCAATGAGCTTCTGTCGTTTGTTATTGTGCGGAAGAGGCGCTCGATGCTGGAGCTTACGAGCAACAGACCGCACATACAGTTATTTTATTTATTAGCGTCTTAATCTTGAGCCTAATTTCGCTATGCCGTATGCCAACCAGCCCACAGTGAAAATCACGGAGCTGACGGACGAGAGTGTGAAGTTTGTGATCGAGAACACGGATCTCGCGTGAGTGATCCAACGATCAAAACGATCCTTTAGCGTTTAATTAAAGCAAGCGTGTTATATTAATGACACTGATATGCACGTTTATTTTGTCTCTAACAAAAATATGTTTTTAAATTTCGTCGGAGTAACGCAAATACTGTGGTAACTTATATGCATCTGGTAAAAGCCGTGCTGTGTATAGTACCGTGGTATTACTGAACTGATGCCATCACTTTACCATGGTACTGCCATAGCCCTTTTTTTTACTTTTTAAAAAAAAAACAACTTAATGTTTGAAATTTAATATGATACATATATATTTCATAAACATTTAAATATTGTCAATTTGTCATTCTCTCTGTGTGTGTGTGTGTGTTTGTGTGTGTGTGTGTGTGTGTGTGTGTGTGTGTGTGTGTGTGTGTGTGTGTGTGTGTGGTGTGTGTGTGTATATCCTGAGCCCCGCTATGGAGTTTTTGTCTATAGTGACATTATATTTGAAGGGAATTTCTCTGAGACCTAATGTCACAGTTTTTAAGTTTGTACAGAGCACATTCAGGGCTTTTCAGTGATACTAAATGTTTGGATGTTTCACCGTGACCGCTCCCTCTCCTTGGTTTTTAAAAATGGATGACATTAATTTTGTGATAAAATTGTACATCCTTATGGAAATATTTTGAAATTATCATTTAAATCTGATTAATTGACTAATTGTTTGTCATAAATCAACATCTCAGGAAAATGTTATGGGGTTTCAAATCAAAATATGACTTCTTGTTATGAAACAGGACATATTTTCATACATGTCCACTGTAGAGGACACTAGGACTAAAAGCATGTTTATTATACATTCTGGAAGACAAAATAATTTAATAGGAAAACAAATTATATATCAATAATCTTATGAAATATTAGATATTATTATGAAAATCTGGCCAATTATTACCCCCATTATTACACTCCTTTTTTCAACATGCTGTCCCAACAGCACATTATATGCAAATAGATACAGGTATAGATAAATAGGGTACAGAATTGAACCCATTGCATAAGCAAAATGGTATATCAAATCCTTTTGTTATACATTTTATAACATAGTTGAGAACCATCCTTAAACAAAGTTAGTTATAAAAAAATACTGAAACCTAAAAATTGATTGGTGATTTAAAAAAAAATCCCATTGTTTTTGCCTATGCATGTCTACTCTTGTCATTTTATTTTTAGAAAAACTGAGTCCTGGTGTCCTCTACAGAGGACATAGCATAACTTATGAATAAAAAATTATTTCACAAATGTATTATACCATTTTTTCTTTTGCTCTCACAATTAATGACATGACAAAATATAACTTCACAAAGCTGTTTATTCTGGTTATCAGGAGGAATAGATTTAATTTATATGAGTATGCGTGTGATTTATAAGAGATTAACACCCACACATATTAAATATTAACTAAATATGTAACTATTCGAATTTTAATTTGATAACATAATATTTATATATAAATAATGTTATTATTATAAAATTACACTGAAAACTAGTTTTAAAATGTGTTTAGACATTTAGTTGATACAAATATTTAGTTTGACCTGATGAGGCTAATGATCAAAATTGTATGGAAGTTAAAACAAAGTGTTTCAGGACCTATTTTCGGTGTGTGTGTGTGTTTGTGTGTATATATATATATATATATATCAAATAAAAAATATGATTTGTTTCAGGGTGGCAAACTCAATTCGACGTGTATTCATGTCAGAAGTTCCAACCATCGGTAAGAATCAAACCATCTGTCTTCTGGCTGCTGTCAGAAATATGTTTTTTTTATACAACAACAACAACAAAAAGTTGATTTAATTATGTGTTTGCTTGATTTAATTATGCACTTTGTCTTTTAAATCTGTTAATCTGATGTAATGTGCTTGTTTGCCAGCTATCGATTGGGTTCAGATTGATGCCAACTCCTCTGTGCTCCATGATGAATTTATTGCACACAGAGTGGGTGCGTATGTACAAAATCTTTCCTAATCTTTCATTTCACTCTTCTTATTGTGCTAAGTGCTGTTATCATGCTCCTCTCTTTTTTTTTTTTTTAGGGTTAATTCCACTCACGAGTGATGACATTGTTGACAAGATGCAGTACTCACGAGTAAGTGTATTAAACACCCTGCCAGGGTTTCTGTTTTTAGAAGAACTTATGAATATGACTCATCTCATTAAATGTAGGGAACTGAAACATAACATTTTACTTTCTATGGTTTCCTATTAGGACTGCACATGTGATGATTTCTGCCCAGAGTGTTCGGTTGAGCTCACGCTGGATGTAAGATGTGCAGAAGACCAGACACGACACGTGACCTCACGAGATCTCCTGTCCAATAACCCCCGAGTCATCCCTGTACGTGTATTCTCCTCCCAAACTCTCACATTCACACTTTGCTTTTTCTGAAGTGATGTATCTTGTTCTTCAGGTAACATCCAGAAGTCGAGACAACGATCCCAATGACTACGTAGAGCAGGATGGTGGGTCAAATTCCTCTCTGATTTTCTGAATAATCACTCGGATATATCAGTGTTGATGATTTGGGGATTTCACACAGACATCCTATTGGTGAAGCTCAGGAAGGGCCAGGAGCTGCGTCTCAGAGCATACGCTAAAAAGGGTTTTGGCAAGGAGCATGCCAAATGGAATCCCACTGCAGGGGTGGCATTTGAGTACGACCCAGACAATGCACTGAGACACACGGTGTACCCAATTCCACAGGAATGGTAGGATTCTTATGGCTTGTTTTGATCACATTAAACACATTTAAATAAGTATTATTTGTAATCAGGTGCACAGAAAAAACAACTTGTATTAATTATGGTTATATTTTTATTCTAATTTATGTATTTATGTAATCTTCATATATTAATTTAGCTTTTTACTTGTCAAAAAATGTTATGTGTAATTATGTACCCTTGCTCAATCGTCAGGCCTAAAAGTGAGTATTCAGAAATTGAAGAGGATGGAGTTGAAGCTCCATATGATCCTAACGGCAAGCCAGAAAGGTAAGGAAGTTTAAACCCATACATACATAAGCATTTATGCATGGGAATTGTTGTCTTAATAAATAACCCTGTTGCATGTATCCACTTAAAAGCACACTTTAGAACTGAAAAATTTATATTTACTACACAAATAGAATATGAGATTTATAAATCGAATTTGAAAATTTGAACTTTTCTGTGAACTTGTGAAACCTGTGGTTTTATTTAAAATTATAAATTATTAACCATTTCATTGTCATGTTATACATTATGTGCTTGCAAGGTGAAGGACACCATGCAATAGAGGGTTAATAAAAAAAAAAAAGGACATGTCAATACATGATTACATGACTTTTTTTTCCATCCAGATTCTATTACAACGTGGAGTCCTGCGGTTCACTTCGGCCTGAGACCATTGTCATGTCAGCTTTCGCTGTACTTAAGAAGAAACTGAGCGATCTGCAGACACAGCTCAGCCATGAAATTCAAAGTGATGTGCTCACCATTAACTAAACTGTTAAAATACTGCTTTTTGGATCACACATTTTGGAAAATATATTTTTTCAGCTGTTATGTTTTTGCATGCAACTGTATTATGGTGGAGAATTCTATGAATAATAAACACAAACATACTGTTGTTTCATTACACGAGTTGCACAATGTGGAAACAAACCACAAAAAAAAAAAATATGAACACCAGAGAGCAGGGTTTGCGTGAAAAATAGATCAAGAGGCTATTCTGTTGATTGAAACATGAAGAGACGGCGTGTATGGTCATGACAGAGCATTGAACAGCATGCCGATAATGGCAACATTTTATTTCAAGCCAAACAAGCCCTGAAATGGATGTAACAAGTTTCCAGAAAACCGCCCCGAGACAAACTGAGCAAAACACATGAAAGGAACAAGAGCTACGCAAGTACGAGAACAGATTGTGCAAATCATGTTTATTCCCTAAATTTTGGTTGTTGCAAATACACAAGTATCGAGGGATTTGGCGGAAGGTGCAATCCCAAAAACTTCTTTGATTTTAATCATGAATTCTAGTTAAGCACAAGATTACAGCAACATAGATCAAGTGAATGCATTCCTCACAAGAAGTGTGTGAGACATAACTATATGAAGAAGAACCAGAACTCGTAGTCCAGGACCTACTGGAAACTTCTGCGTGTCTTCATATAAAATGGGGTTTCAAAATCGAATTCTGCGTACACAACGATTCAGTGCTACCACTGTCATTTGCCAGACAAATAAAGTGTCAGTTTGCAGTTACCGTATGGTGTAAAAGTGCGGTCACACTAGCGAAATTTAGTGGGCAAAAAGGTATGTCAGTTATGTAGCGATGCGGCAGTTCTCACACATTCCAGTAAAGGCCACGTTCACGCAGCAGCAGAATACGGTTGTCAGTACTATAATAATCAATGCGTTCACACACATTTAGGCCATTTTGTAAATGTTCAGGACTTTTGGTGAATCTCACACCTGCTGTGCGAACGAAACCGTACTTTCATGTGTAGTTTCGGTAACTCACAGAGATACAGATACATGAGCTCAGTTGTGTGCAGTGTTGCCAACTCATTTTCAGGGGACGTTACTAAAGGAAGGTTGATTTGTTGCTAAAAGTTGCTAAATTACGTGATGACGTCATTACGTAATCACGATGCAAAATTATGTCAAATCTCAGCAAAAACATATATATATATATATACTATTTTTAGTAGCAAGAAAATGCATAATATAATATTAAATATAATACAAATTTGAAATGCATTTGAATTATCGAAAAACACACATTTTTGAACGATACAATTTAAAGTTTTATACTTCTAAAGATTTTATTGTAGTTAGTATGCGCACTATAAGAAAAGTAAAAATAATGCACAATTCTACTGTGTTAATATGAAGGAAATTTTCTGGATTAATTTTTGCGGTTTTTGTACCTGCGTTTTTGAACCGCATTGCAGCGTTTCGGTACAAAGGATAACGGAGAGTCCTGGGAAAGGTACTAGACCTTTTCCATTGTTTGCATAAATTTTTCTTACAGTGTGACTACTCACAACAATCACAGGTCCAAGCTACTAACGAAGTGTCTCAGAATGAAAAAATAACAGTATTCATTATTTATTATTCTTATATTAAATAAAACATTGCAAATAGCAGCTAACTTACTTCCTGTTAACGTGTGTTTAACGCTAGGCCTCTTTGGTTTCCTCTTTTTGTGTAATTTAAATGGTAAATTGTGCCTTTTTATCAGTTGAGTCACTTATCAAAAGTTGCTAAAAGCTGCCAAATAAATAAAAATAAATAGCTATATTTGTTGCTAGGTGCTTTTGGAAGAAAAACTTGTTAGGGTAGTCTGAGAAGTTGCTAAATTTAGCAACAAAATGAAGTTGGCAACACTGGTTGTGTGACGCGTGAAGGTTTAGATCCAATCACCGTCCTCCATCTGAGCTGTTCCCGCCAGTTTAGTGGTCAGGTGCTGCGCCTCAACCATAGACTGTATAAAAACAGGCCTCAACTTAAGTTTTGTTGTGTCAAATGTCGTCATCTCATATATTAACTTTAGTCATTGTAACTAGGTGATATTCACGAATATGGACTTAAGTTACACGTTCCTACAGACAGTATTCGAGACTCACACTTGTAAGTAAACGTGGCTGACAGCTATTGACATGACTGCATTTCGCCGCGAAATTTCTGAGCAACAGTAGCTAAATGTGACCGCATCAAAAGTGGCCTAAAATATGTGCTCGTTTTGTTTTTCAAGTATACACACCACACAAATCTACATTTTAACTCCTTTCTTTAATTACATAATCTAAAAGAAGCAGGTGACAGCCATTATCTCATTATTTTTCATATCTTCTAATTCACTGAGACCAATGTATATGTAAATTTCATAATATTATATACTGTACTGTGGAATACTGGCAAAGAAAGACCAAACAGTGTTCTTTAAATTTGTGTATTGCTTCTTAACTGATACCACATAGATTTTTGGCACACCACATATCAGAGTTAAATGTCATAAAAATTTCATAAATATTTCTGTAAATCTTTAAAATACTGTGCTGTTTCCTAAAATAAGATATATAGAGATGATAACTCTAACTCTTCTAAGGTCGAGAGATAAGCAAACATATATATAATTTATTTCTGAATCTCTTCACTGCATACTTTAAACGGTCATAACTTCATTTCATTCACAGCCATTCTCTATTTCATTTATCACCTTTCCCTCAGTTCTGACGTTACCCACAGTGCTTTGAATTTAATACTGAAGGTGAAATGTATAATGCTGGCTGTTGCTTCGTGTCTCTGTGAGGTTTTAATCACAAATATGAATATTATATCTAGTCCGATTTCATACCTGTGGGATTTTATCACATAGTATGATGAAATTGATAAATCTCTGAGAAATGTGTCTTAACAATGAGAAGATCACAACTAAACTTCAGATGACCTAGATATGTTGTGGTGCGTCAAACTGTAACAAGGATAGGCACACATTGTAGTTACATGTTTAAATTAATACTGTAGTGAGTCAGCAAAATTATAATTTCTTCCGATTGTTGAGCAAAGCAAAAGGATTGCAGGACATAAAATGAAAAAGACAAGTAGAAGCACTTTGATTTTTGATTACACAGGAAAATGAAAGTTTACACTTTGTGATCTCGCTTAAAAATTTGTTGTAGACAGTTGCAGGTTTAGTTGCAAAAAACAAAACAAAAAAGTCCAAATAAAACTTAAATAAAAAAAAATACCCAATTTAAAAATATGAAGTCCTGTGTTAGTTACAATTGACGACATTGATATGTATAGATTAAGGAGGTTTCTTGTAGTTTTCTGGCCGTTCCTTTTTACCACCCAACAATCAAATGATTTAGCGAATTATAATTACAAAAAATAAATACAGTACATAAAAATAAATTATTAAATGAAGAATTCACATTTTTAAAGCAAAAGACAAATACATACTGGCCCTTTCAGAGTGATTGTGTCAGCGTTCAACACAAAGCTGTCAAATTTGACAAAGGAGAATTGTCCGTTTCTACTTCAATTATTTTCCATTCACCCATGAAACTAAACCTCAATATTTCAGATCTTATGTGTTCTTGTGAAGACCCATTATTCCAAATCAAACCTGCTGGAAATTAATACTGACTAGCAACACTGAGCAACAGTGCAAAACTAGTGTTGACTAAAGGGACAAATAAAATGTTGGTGGGAATGCCGTAGACCTCCTTACTGTATGGAAGACACCTAATAGGAAACCACAATTCATAGAGACCCAAGAGAATTGTTGATCATTCAGACAAACATCCAATGTTAGCGTATTACGAGACTTGAAGATTCAAAATGGTGGAGAGACCTTTTGCTTGCTACGGTTACGTTTGTTCACACGTAGGGAGATTTGACCTCTGTGTTTTCAAGTGACCACGGCCCTTCTAGGACTGTCAGGGAATGAACTGAGGGACATCTAAATGCCCACTGATCACATCTCCGAGATTCATGTAGCTCTTGGTCAAAGGTGTAGGAGGAAAAAAAAAGCAAGATATTTATTTCATAGGCAGCTGATACATAGACAAAGGTTCCCTTTTTTCCTGAAGAAATATTCTCTGTAGAATTGTCTTAGCAAAGATAGAAAATGGATCCCCAGCTCTGCTGGTTTCAGTGCATTCAAAGGAGGCCAAAGTCCTTAAAAGCCAAAGGATAGTCAGCTCATGTTTGTAGTTTCCATACAGTGTGTTGGCTTCAATGTCCTCTCTGGTGCCGGAGCTCTTGGAACAGAAACACAGGGAACCGCTTGTGCTTACGCGGATATTTTGAACGCTCGAGTTTCTTCAGGATGTGAGAGTTCCTAAAATCCACCGAAAGCATTATAGGACAACAAAGTGTTCAAATTAGTGAACTGAAATAAGGGAAGAGGGAAAAAGAAGCTTATGAACAAGATGCGCGGAGTCCTGGTGAGGACATCTGCCCAGTCTCATCTGTCCAAGAGGACTTTCAGCGCTCGCTCGATGTTCATTCTGTGACCCACACGAGTCACGCCCAAGTCGATCAGATCCTCCTTTTGCAGGTTGGGCAAGTGGCTGCCCTCGATATCATTGTCCATAAAGGCATCCCTGTGCTCGCCCAGGTTCAGGCTCTCAAGCCAGTCGGCCACGTCCTGTTTGCTCCACATGAGGATGGGTTTGGTGGCAAAGGGCTTGTTCGATGCAGCCTGGATAAGGGTGAGCGGGGAAGGGGAGCGGCTACGCCCCGTGCCTAGGCTGAGGGGTGGTGTGGGCAGACCAAATACGTCCGTCATGGTGGGGGAAGTGGCTGAGGTCGGAAGGGAAGAGGCACAGCTGAGGCCAGAGTCCGGCGGGGACAGGATAGGGCTCGGGGTGTGGTGGTGGGGAGGCAGGCTCTCGGCCTGTCGGCACGGTGACGGGGCAGGCACGTTGGGGCCAGGCTGGGCAGTGAAGGTAACGGTGGTGTTCTGCTGTGTACCTGAGATTAGGGATACACCATCCTGATTTCTGCAAAGACAGAAGGATGAAAGTGAGGAATATGTATTAAGTTTGAAAAAATATGAGACTCAAGGGATAATGTAAAACTACATTCCTGCAAAAGATGCTAGGGTGTTATATGGGGTTGGCAGAGCATTGCTATGTGGTTGCTAGGGTGTTCCGGGTGCTTACTGGTCCAAGTTAAAGTCTGTATGATATGGCTGCAGGTCCTTCATTCTTGTTTTGTCTGTTTCATTGTCCACCAGGTGAAAATCACAAGTCCAGTGTTCTCCTCAACAAACTGCATTATAACTAGAGTGATGATATGAGTAATACTTCCAAGTAATGAAGCCTGAGAAAAAAACTGCATAATTCATAATTACTGAACAAAATTTTACTCAGTCGTTTCATTTTATTCTATAACTTCTATAAATTAAACATTTTTTAGTTTACATTTGTGTTCGTTTTTTTTTTTATTCTATAGCTCAAGTGGGACTAAATCAATTTAATTCAATTGTTGACCTCCATTGGAAAGGTGCCTTTATGGATGGGAGAGTTGAGACCAGAGAATAAGAAAAAGATCCTTGCACAAGACATAGGCCTACCCGTACAGCTCTTTATGGGTGAATCTCTCAAACCATGTCTCACCCATGATATAGTATTTGTAGTAGTTAATTTTATTTATGCTGATTTTTGTCCCAACAGCATGATTTTTATTACTGTATTACAGTAAAAAGAAAACAGAATTAGACTCAAATGTTTAATTATCGTTAAAATAATGCCACAATAGAAAAAAATCCTAAAAGTCCTAAAAACAGCATAATTTTCTTTATGCAAATTATTATTATTTTTTAATTATTATTATATTAGGGTAAAATATGACTTTTACATTTCTTTGTGAGATTCACCCTCACGTGTCATGTACACAGTTTCTATTTGTGTAAAGATCAAAGAGTATTGAAAGAATGAGTGTACTGTAGGTGGTTTAGCTTTAAGGAGGCTGTGAATGTGAGGCTTTTTAGCAATGCAATGTCCTTGCCCCAGGTTTCTCTTTATACCCAAGGTGTATTGGCCTACATTTGTTCAAGTAAACTTTTACATTTGCATCTGATGTAGTACAGCAAATAAAACCAATAATGGACTCCTGTAAAATCTAAATTGATACAAAAAAAAAACATCAATAACATAGGGCTGTGCAAATAATCAAATGTGATTCATTGCCGATTTTGAACGCGATATTGCGTAGCTTGTTAGTGATCTACGGATCTGTAGTAAATGTGACATTGCTGCAGCATGGAATGTGACATTGCTGCAGCCTGGAATTGAACTGCTGGTTTCGTCTGGTCAGAGGAGAACTGGCCCCCCGACTGAGCCTGGTTTCTCCCAAGGTTTTTTCTCCATTCTGTCACCGATGGAGTTTTGGTTCCTTGCCGCTGTCGCCTCTGGCTTGCTTAGTTGGGGACACTTCATTTCCAGCGATATCGTTGACTTGATTGCAAATGATTGCAAAGATACTATTTAAACTGAACTGAGCTGGATGATGACATCACTGAATTGAACTGTCTTTAACTGAAAAATTAGTGTTTACTATTGTCATTTTGCATTATTGACACACTATTTTCCTAATTAATGCTGTTCAGTTGCTTTGACACAATCTGTATTGTTAAAAGCGCTATATAAATAAAGGTGACTTGACTTGACTTAAATGCCAATCCATCTGAACGCACATGCTGGAGATTTACTACTAATCAAAGAAACCGGCTTTACTGTGGAGATGCGCATGAAAATCGCATTCGATTATTTGCACAGCCCTACAATAACAATATATAACACATAAGTTACACTCCCAGCCATGGTCTTAAGATTAAACATATCTCAGTTAGCTGATTTAAATAAGAAACATGGTAACCTTACACACTAAAAAAAATCTATTTCTATTCATAGTAAAAAGAAAATACATCTTTGCTCAGTGTAAGTTAAACATAGCACTCTGCCTGGGCTACAAGTGCATTTTAGGGTAAGTTCTGTGGTCTGTAAATAACAACATCATTCAATAATGAATGAGACTTGGGCTCCATGTCGATGGCAAACCATTGCCTGTGCAATTTAGCAGCCATCGGTATACACAACCCAAAATAAATGACACATAAGCTTCAAAACCTAATGAGCTTTCTCTGTAGGAATCATCAGTGAAAAAAAATGTAAGGTGGGGAATGACATGAGAAATATTGATTAAAAATCCTCTTAATACAATGATAAATTCTAAAAAGTATTGATAAAAATAGTATTTTTTTCAATTAAAACAATAGTAAAAGTTATTGACAAAAATCTTTAAAAATAGGCAATTTTACCCAAAACTTTGGTACACATGTTTATTAATGCATTGTGCTGTTGTTCTGTATTGAAATCAGTTTTAAGTTTTATTTTGTGAAACTATGCACAGCAATCCAAATCGGTCACTTATGAGGTTCCATTTGAGTTAAGATGCAGCCATAAAAAAGCTGCCGATGTTGGTAGTATAGCAGCTCAATAGGTTTTCTGAAAATTGAAACTCTTCATAACCTTAAAGGAGTAGTTCACTTCCAGAACACCCTCACGTGTTCCAAACCTGTATGAGTTTCTTTCTTCTGTTGAACACAGACGAAGATATTTTGAAAAATGTTGGTATCTGAACAGTTGATGAGCACCATTGACTTCCAAAGTATTTTTTTCCTACTATGGAAGTCAATGGTGCTCATCAACTGTTTGGATCCCAACATTTTTCAAAATATCTTCGTTTGTGTTCAACAGAAGAAATAAGCTCATACAGGTTTGGAACAAGTGGAGGGTGAGTAAATTATGGCAGAATTTTCATTCTGGAAGTGAACTACTCCTTTAAATGTTTTAGTCAAAGTGAAATATAAAAGTCCTTTAAGATATTCCTTAAGAGAATTTAGGGATGTCTTGTGGGAGCAGTTTGGGTGGTGTGACAACTAAGCAACAAATGAACCATGTTGTAACAACACACGCACATATGCACACGCGCACACGCACACACACACCTCCCCCCTCTGTGGTACGGTCTGTGTTCATCATCACACTGACGTTGCTCAGCTCGTCCTCAAGGCTGTTCTCATTATTGGGTTGCTAGGCAACTCTTTCGTTCTCCAGCAGAGCACACACACTAATCTGAGAGCCTAAATGTAAGCCTGTGATCCAGGAAGGAAAGAGGGCATACCTCGTTCCGAAGTGAGTCCTGGATCCTGTCGGAGAGTCTAATGCTTCCCCTGGCTTTGGTGCTTTGTCCTTGTTCACATGCTGCAGAACTGAATTGGCTTCTGGGCCATGGGATCCTTTCATCTCCGGAGGGTCTCCCCACAGCTTTGAGGTTCGTTGCGTTGGGGTTTTCAAGGGTTCTGGTGGAATTGATCCAGGGGGCGGAAGTGGGACAGAGGAGGGCATTCTGAAAGAGCTCATGTTCTCCTCAGGCAAAGCGTCCTTGTAAAGTGCATTGCTCTTGATGGCAGGTTTGGGTTTTGGTTTTGACAGGATTTGAGACCTGTCCACCAGAAAGGCTTGTCCATCTGCATAGACAGTGCATGTGTCCAGAGTCTCGCCTCCTTCAGAAGACAAGGTTGAGATGCTGGACACAGTAGAGATGGTGCTGGTGGTCTCGAGTTGGGGGTCACCGCTACTCCGGCTGTCTACCTCAATGCCCGAGTCAGTGATTTGTTCATAGGGCTCTAGCGGCCCTGTATGGAAGCTGGGAGGTGTGCAGTTTGTGAGGACCGTTGGTCTTTTGATTTCGGAATTCCCACGACCTAACGGGGGATAGTAGGGAGCAAGAGTAGGTCCTTTTGTACCATTTGTTTTCTGTTTGAGCAGTTCAGCTATAGTCCCCGCCTGGTCTTCAGGAATGTCAAAACTGTTGGCAAACTCCAGTGGGGGTGGTAGGGGTTCAGCAAAAACAAACTCTTCATCGATGTCGACAGAAGCCAAGGGCGGTGGAGGGATGCCGAAAGGCAGCTTGACAGGCTCATCCACTGAGCTAACAGTTATGATGGTCTTGCCATGTGGAGCAGCTGATAGCGCCTTGGGAGCTGGGGGGTTGGTGGGAGCTGGCTGGTTGGGGTCGCGAAGCTCCCCAGGGGTGTTGTCGGGACTCACTGCCTCATCCCTGTCGCCTTCAGACAAGCTGTTATCCTCGGATTTTGCCCCATCTGTGGTGTGTACCATCAGCAGGCCAGCTGACTTCTGCTGAGAAGTGTCCACAATGTCAATCAGCATGTTCTTCTTCTCCTCAGGCCTCTTCTCAGGCTTGCCCAGATCAAGCTGATACTTGGATTCAGTCTCATATTTGGACTCCGTCATCTGCCTCCGCAGGCCCCTGCGGGGACGGCCCATGGTAGCAGTACTTGAGAAGCCAACCTCCACATTTGGTCTAAGCTTTGTGTCAATAAAAAGAGGTTTATTGAGATCAAGTTTGGATGGGTCACTCTTTAGAGGAAGAGGCTGTGATTGCTCCCTCATGGCTCTGTCTCTGGCAGCTAACGCTAAAGCTAATGGTGAATTGGGGTCTAGTGGCTTGCCTGTTACTGGGTGAACATAATTCCCACTTCCTGAGCTGTAGGTCTTATGAGCAGGCAGACTGATCGGGCTGTGTCCTGTACGAGTGTTCAAAAGTTCCCTTACCATGGTGGGCTCAGGGCTGTTGAAGTCTGTCACATTGCCACCACCTCTAGGGATGCTAAGTAGTGATGAGGGAGGTGCCATGAGCCTACGCAGCCGCTCATCGCTGCTAAACATGCCCTCATCAATAGACTTGGAGTGTCGGAGACGTGGGGCTGGTGTAGGCACCACGTCCTCATCACCTGCATCTGTGGACTTAAAAGATGGGGAGTTGCGATGAGCATCAAGCCTTTTCTCCCTGTCTCTAACTGCACCAGCAATGGCAGCTGCAAAAGGACTGCCAAGATTTAAGCCATCTTCAGGACGGAGTTGTCCTGGGTGATCCGGAGTGGTCGTCTCAATTTCCATGCTGCTCCCTTGACTGCTCTTACCGCTGCTGCTGGTGGAGGGCTCTTTGATTATTATGGTCGGAATCGGGATGGAGCAGGTTTTCTCAGGACTGTCTTCTACGTTGGACTGCTTGACAAGCATTCCCTTCCTTCTGGCAGGCTTGTTGGGCACAAACAGTCCAGCTTGACCCATCTTGCCTAAATCGGAGTAAGGGTTCTCAGGAACTTGGGCACGGCGCATATGAAGACACTGTTGGGCCGTTGGGCTGTGATTGTACCCCTCGGAATCGTACTGCTCTGGACTGTCTCTGTAATACATGCCCTGATCTCTCCAACCAGCACCTTCACCTCTGTCTGGGGCTGTGCTGTTTGCATTAGGACTCTGTGAAGTAAAGCCTGGTCTGATGGTGCCGTATCCTCGACCAGCTGGGACAGGAGCATTATTTTGAGGTGGAGATGGAGGGGAGATGGCTGGTGGAGGTGGAATATCCTCTGATGTGTCAGGCATTGAAAGGCTTCTTGTAAATTTCAACATTGGAGGAGTAAGGAACTGCTTCTCTTCTTCGGTTACTCCTGTAAAGGGATGAAGAAAGAAAAATCAACAAGCCTGGGGGTGCAATCACCATCCATAAACAATAAATATGACGCTACAAAGCAACTGATACATCTTGAAAATACGTCACATCAGTGAAAAAGCCTCCAGCAAGAGTGGGCTTACCACTGAGTGTAAGTAAACCAAATATTTGTATCATTTTACAAAGAGCTGAAAGACTTTTGTGTGCAATTCATCAAAATAAAGGACCGTGTAAAGATGTGCTTCGGCAACAAAACAAAATGAAACAACCACACACCTATAGATGTTTGCCGCCGTATGGTTCCTTTTGGTAAACCCAGGAAGGGGCCTCTAGGACTCCCTGGCTGTTGTGGCGAGTCTACTGCTGTATCCTGACTATTGCAGAGAGACTGCAAAAGACAGAATAAGGCCGACATGATAATAAGTACAAGCAGAATGCAGCACTATAGCAAAGTGACCATTCAAACTAGGCTTCACATAATATGTTGAAATGATTTCATAACGAGATTGAGATGAAGAAATAAAAATAATCTCAAGCAGTGAAGCATACTCACAAGCCTGTGCACAACTACACTCTAATTTAAGCATCAAAAACCAATATAGCATGCACGGGCAATGGTTTTACCAGACTTGCGAAAAGCGATCATTGCAGTTAGGCTACAATACAATTCTCAACAATGCCACGGGAGACCAAAACTCTAGAGGACATTAGATAAGGCATGCTTACATTAATTTCAGGGCTGACAGCAAAACACTTGCTAGTCGGACGTGGTTTGACTGCCGCCACCCTCACATCTGCATTTGAGTTGTCCCACATGGGTTTCTGGGGGGGCACGACCTCATCCACTTTATCTGTAAGACAACAGCATCTCAAATTAGAAAGCAGGAAGCTACATTTAAAATAAGCTCAGTATCAAATATTGCTAATTTCCTCTAACAGGATCCTCAGAGCAAGGATCCAAACCGAGCAATAGAGGCGACAGAAATAGGTACAATGACAATGGTCAAGGTCAAAGCCGTGCAAGCGCTTCCTGGTTCCGTTGTAGAAATCTTAGCACTTCTTTCAACGGCCACTGCGCAACATGCTAGCATTTTTTAGACAGCTCCCATGCATGGGATTATTACTTAGTGTGACTTGAAATACAATCCTCTTCTTCAGACCCTCATTATCTGAAAGCTGATCATCTATACAGAAATGGAGGAAAGGGAAATTCAGAGTCTGATTTTCCTAGCATAAAAGTCATCAAGACTGAATCTGGTAAGGTACACACACACACACACACACACAAAATCCCCCATATTAATCTAGCCATTAAAATGGGTTTCATATCTGTATATACTTTAACATGACTTAATTTATACTTTATACTGTTCTTTGCAAATACACTTTACTTACTTTCGAAACATTTCCACAATAAACGATGTTAATATGGTTTAAAAGAGAAAAGAAGAACAAAGTTTAAAACTCACTAAAATGATTGACCAGAGTGCACAATCATAGTATTTGTTGTGTTGGATAATGATTGTAGTACAACCTTAATTATGCATTTTTATGCAGACAATAAATTGTGCATTATATTTAACACCTCCACTCCGGAGGTTTCAGAGTCCAACACTAAAGTCTGGATGCTAGTATGTGATCAAGTACTAATCTGGAAACACATGTTAATGTCAGGACTAAAGGGGGCCACAGTTACACCTCTTCATTCAGCATTAAATGGATATATACACTCAGGTTTTAAATATAAAATCCCATCATACCCCTGAGGCAAACCTGAATTTAAAAAGAAATAAATACTGCCAAAATTGGCCATTTCCTTGCTTCTCGTTATATCCTACTTAAATCTATCTAAGACTGCAGGAGTATGCATCTATTTTATAATCAGGGGGGTTTCATAAATCTCTGTAATTTTATTAAATGAATATGGATTTAGTGGGGTCCCTCTTTATAAATGAACAGTATTGTCCCCCTTTGTTCTTTTGTTGGGGGTTTAAGGACACAGCAGGAGTGCTATGCAGCCAGCCACATTATGTAAACATAAAACTAATGCTTACAATGGTTCAGAAAATATCTCCTTCAAGAAGACAAAGGAGTCCATTCAGCAGTCTAAAGATGTCGTTTCATATCTCTGCAACAGTCACACGTCGTCATATTCATGGTCAATGCTAATAGTGGCAATAGCTTTACACTGAAAATATGGCATTACATTTTGCAGGTGGAATGTTTCTATATTAAACATATGCAGCATTATTTCCATGGCTCTTGTTTCAGAATGATTCAAAGCTGGAGTGGTCCCTCGTTTGATAAAAGTTCAAACATAGTTCTTTAAAGGGAGAAATTATCTTTAAATGTCCAGCTTTAGGATTTTATCTTTTCTGTGAGGAGTGAAATGGAGGCAGGATCTATTATATAAGTAAGAATAAGGACTTGTATCTGAAGCCAGGATTTCAGCATGGGAAATGCATGGCTCTTGTTTTCTCAAGTGTATCCTTTTTATAAGAGGGCAGGCTGTTGAATAATATATTCTTACATTGCACTTTTGAAAATCTAGGGGGTCAATAATTGAAGCTAAAGTCTTATGGAGCATTTTGCAGTGTAAACACATGGTCTGTTTTCACACTAAGCAGTCTTCCATTCAACTGGTAAATTTTGATTATTGGAGAGAATACAAATTATTTGCACATTTCTTTCACTGAGTCATTTAAAAAAAAGTTCAACTGTGTGAGAGAAATAATCACTACTGTTGCTAAGCTGAGGTGACAAATTTAAAGAGTGCTTAGGGAAAACTCACCCTTCTTTTTCCTCAAAGTGGCTTTAACATAAAAGAACAATTCAGCTTTATTCAAGTATTACGATTCAGAGATAATTTCCAGAAAACATGACGAGGAGAACCAACGTTTGGAATACACTGTATTCCTCCACATGGCATTGACCTGTGCATAATGTAATGCCATTTTAGACAGAAAGCAACAACAAATCCATGCAGTTAACTTTTCAATACTACACGAGACAAGTAGGTTAGTTTCCAATATAACAAAGTGACAAAAAAGACAATTAATTTCTTATTACACAATATAAACAAGAATGTAATTCGCATTTAATACTGCTTACCCTTTGTGCCATTGTTTAGTTAGTAATAATAAAATCCGCATGACCCATCAAACCCTAGATTTAGCTATGGTCACCAGAATAAATCCTTCACAATCAAGGATCTGCTCAGGTGAAATGCGTCATGCTTTAATAGTGCATGTGAATGTAGTACATTTGTTTTCTTTAGTGGGAACTACAAAAAAAACTTGAGACGAACAATGTCCATATAATCACAAATCCCCATCTTAAATTTATATAACAAAGTCACATGCATGCCAGGGGAAGCACAACATTACAATTTATACATACAGGATTTAAAATTAATATTGTAAATAATTGTATCGTACCTTTATCCACTTTTAGGTCAGCATGCAGGAAAACAAAACAAACATCAAAGTCAATTTCATAGTGAATGGTAGATGTAGAATAACAATAAAAAGTGTCAGGTTAAAAACAAATTTTTAGGGATCGTTCACACAAGACATGATTTTGAATTTAGAAATAACTAGACACAACTGAACTGAATGAATTTGTTAATTTTTTAAATCTTGATGTTATCTTAAAAAATGCAGCTCTCATGGTGTGAGACACCAAATACAAAACAAAATGCAATGCAATACCTTCCAAGACAAAAAATTAAGTGACACCAGACATTGCATGAGATGCTTCTGCTTGGCATGACTGGGCTTACCTAGGTCTTCTAGCTCTGAGGTCATAGATTTTGAACGCATGGACAAGGCTGTGGAGGGAGCCCTCCGTGGTGGCGGTGGCGCTATAGCAACAAACCAAAAAAACATACAACATGTACAGTAGATGCTTAGCCATAGGCTGTAGCATCCCCACGGGAGGCATTTTATACAACATCAACTCATGCCAAGGTTTGAGGATTCACATTTTAAATAATAAATGAGAGAGAACTTGAAAACACAAATTAGTAATGTTAGTAAAATCAATGATTAGCATAACTACCATTAGCATTATGGAAAAGCAATGGTTAGATTACATCAAAGTTGTTGTGTCTGCAAACATTTTCAAACATATGACTAAATATGTTCCTTCATAGCCTAGATAGTCAAGAATCCTGAATAAATCAAGACGTTTACCTTTCTTTCGAGCGGTGTCATCAGGGTCTGGATTTCGACTGACCGTCACCACTTTGATAATTAAGTGGTTGCCACCGTGACGAATCATGTTGACAACTTGTTTGTGGCCCACTTTGACGACATTGTCCTGATTCACCTACGAAAAAAGAGGAACAATTTAGAATGTTTCAGGCATGTTCAGATGTTTACAAAGCAATAATTAGTCAAATGCACTTCTCACAAAATTGCACTGTTGTGCACAATTAATTTCCTGCTTTTTGCTGTTTAAAAACACAATAAAATGGTTTGACAAACAAATTTCTTTGTGTGTGTGTGTTTACATGGCTGGACATATCATTTGTTAATTTTGTTAAAAAAAAAGTATTTTAAGTTACACAGCCAAACTTTAGCTAGTTCAGGATTGACAGCTTACTGCATATTTACTGTAAGTATATAGTGTCTATTTTCTATGACGTAAATAAGGAGATTTATAAAGATTTTAATAATTTTATTCAGCAATAATGTATTGATCAAAAGTGACAGTAAAGACTTTTACTAATTTACAAATTCTATTTCAAATAAATGCTGTTCTTTAGAACTTTCTATTTGTCAAAGAATCCTGAAAAAATGTTTCAAAAATGTAATCAGCATATTAGAATGACTTCTGAAGGATCGTGTGACACTGAATGGCTGCTGAAAATACAGCTTTGTCATTACATAAACAAATTACATTTTAACATGCATTAAAATAAAACAAACAGAATACTGTTGTTTTAAATTGTACAATTTTATTTCACATTACTGTTTTTACTGTATATTTGATCAAATAAATGCAGCCTTAATGAGCATAAGAGTCAAAGGGTGAAATATTAATTTATTTTATTGATAAATGGAAAGATTCATTCTTATTCTAGAAAACATTTTATTGTACAAAACAATCCATATGCCCCTGAGCAAATAAATAGTTTAGTGTTTAATATTTTCAGTGAAATTTTTTTTTTTACAAAAAGAAAAAGGCTATACTGTATAAATGCATATTTAAATTGATTTCATCAAACTTTAGAAGTACATTAGCATAAATATGGCCTCAAAGCTACTAGACTAGGGTTGGGTACCGAACTCGGTACTTTTAAGGGTACCGACTGAATTGCGTCGGTACTACCGAGTACCGATTCACGTTAAATCAATCGGTGCCAAATTTCGGTACCTGAGAACGCATCTGGGCGCATCCGCTACAGAGAAAGAGAGACCCAGTAACGTAATGTCACCCCTGCAACTCGTTCAAACAACACACAGGGCAAGCTGAAATGTTCTGAAGCGTGGTTACATTTCTAGGGCCATATGGCAGTCTCTTGGTCTGCAAAGTCCATTCATAAAAACGTAATTCACTCTATAGCGTGGAATGCCACGGAATTCGTCAATTTTGGACGAATAAATCAAAAGTAGCCACTGCCACTTAATTCGAATCGCGATATGAACTAGTGTCTGTGAATATTAAAATGAAAAAAGACGGTTTAAATATGAATCCTGCATGTTCCTGGCCTCTATATGTATGAATGGCGGAAATGCAGTTTTGTTTACTATACAAATACTGAAGCACGCGTGACGCTCGCAGTGATTTCCGGCCTCTGCATCTCACTCTATGACGGCATGAACACAAAAACTTAATATCTAGAGCTGCTGTGAGAGTCACTTCGCGAGAATTTTACCGTTTCATTTGAGAAAACTAGCATCATCATACTGTATACACACAGAAACTTCATGGCAACCTGTCAAAATAAAAGTACAGTTTAACATGTAACAGAAATATATTACTCTGTATTACTTTTGTACAGTATAATGTACATTTTTAAATAGTCCTTTCTATCAAATTTAAATAAAAAAAAAAAAAAACCCCCCAAAACATTTATATTAACTAGATTAATCACTTCATTGTTAGACAAAAATAACAATTATAGCCTATTAAAACATGTTTTAAAGGAATATTCACAAATTTTTCTTCCATGTTATAATTTCAACAGACACCTCAGTTTGTTTTCAAAAGAATTAAAAGGGTTTAATTTCATTTGATTTAAATAAATGTTTAATGCCTTTATTGATTTTCAGAAAAATTAACACAAGAATTTCTGGGAAAAAAAAAAAAAAAAAAGAAAGAAAGAAAAGGCTTGTAGGGCCCTATTGTTCAAAATGTTGAAATTGAGACTTTTGGACTTATTTTTTCACTGAAATAAATGTTTTTGTAATTACACAGAGAGTAAAGTTCGAAATTCAGGTACCGATACCGGTACCGTACCGGTTAAAATATGAACGGTACCCAACCCTATACTAGACAGAGTATAATACCACAAAACTCCAATTTTAATTTCATAGGGCTTTAACTTCTGTATGCATCATAGTGGGGTAAATTTATTTTAAGCATTCAGCTACACGATAGGTTATAAACTCTTGCAGGTTTGTTATGGTCCCTGGCAATACCACAGAACAACCATCAACACCAAAGTTAACCTAACCCAACTATATTTGTTGAAGCTCAGCTATCAAAACTTCATTCATTTCCCTACTGAAACCAACACAAAACCATTATTTTATCCACAGTATGTTTTTAAATAACCTTTTACCTTATAATTTTTCTTCATATACACTTAAACAGTCACAATTCCAGGGAGAGCTGTCATTGTAAAGGCATCAGAGGATGGTAAATCAAATTGGGGTTTAAATGTTTAAGTGGGACTTTCAATCTGCCACTGAGCTGTTACTGGTGAGCTCAATTGCATTCAGCTACAGCAGAAACGATTTGCAAGTGGTGATAAAAGTGGTGATAACCGTTGATATATGTGCTTTCATCACCAGATATTTTCTCATCTCACAACAGAGTTGTAAAGTCCAATGACTCCAACCGGACTAAAAACATACTCTGAGGAAGAAACAATCTGCAGTTAACATTTTTTTACTCTTGCTGTGTGAAAGTGGAACACAAACTCCCACAACTATTTTAAGAGGTTTTTAAAAAAATATATGTTTTGACATGAGTTACCAGCTCACAACTTTGGACCACAGAATGTTTGGAAACAGTACTGTATTTTTTATTTTTTTTCTGAAGAAAACTGAGCATCAAGACTCATGCCAGAATGTTGTGGGTGGATGCAAAGTCATTGCTATGGTGTTCAGAATGGTTGCTAGGGTGTTCTGGGTGGTTGCTAGATGGTAGAATACTGACCTAAGCCAAAAATCAGCATTTTATCTTCTAGGCAAAAATGGTAAGCCTGAATGTGTAGAAAAGTAGTATTACACCAAACATGCCACACGATTTGACAATCACAATTGTCCTTCCCAATCAAACTCAACCTAAATTACAAGCAATAGTAATAGTGATAGTCACCTTAGCAAGCAGCACTAATGACTACGATAAGACATTGATATGCTTTGATATAAATCGACAAATAAAAGGCACTGCAGGCAAATTAGAGAGACACCCCTGCCCCTGTGGCATTTCTCCAGCAAAACGAGAAACACAGGCACTACGAAACAGATCAGCAGAGAGAACATGAGAGAGACAGGTTTGGAGAGATTTTAGATTATGCCTTTTACCGAAGAAAAGGTTATGTGAATAAGCTTGGGTAACCTAGGCGAGGAGCCAAAGTTGTCTTCATGACGAAGAGAGCTGAGCTGCTCCTTTTATTCCATCGCGTGTGTTTGTGTGATTCATAAATGCTGCGAGTGTGATGGAGAGCAAGGGACTACGTATGTGATTGTATGAGAGAGATATTACCATTTGTTCCAATTATATAAAATTAGCTTCAGTTAGAAAGCAAGCCATAATAAATGTGGGATCGGGAGTAAAAGGCCCACATGGAGAGCCAGGTCTGTTAGTAAAAGAAACAGCCTTCAACGTCAATCACCGTTATCTTTTCTACATCTCTCCTTATTGTGCATTTTCATACCATTCCAGAAGGTCCCAGAAGACATAAAAACTGCATTAAATCTTAGTGCTTGACCTTATGACAGATGATGTAAATTTAGAGATTGAGGGTGCTTTCACACCTGTAGATCGATTGCTTTGTTCTGAAACAGGGATTCAAATTATTACAATGTTGCTTTTTATTTTATGTGTGGTTCGTTTTCACACGGCAAAGTGTCTAAACGGACCAAATTTGTTAGTAAAAGTCACACGCGAGTAAACTCTTCTCTCATTGGTCAAAGTTTCACGGTTTATTTTCCAGGATTCCACTGCTGTCACACGTCAGGATGGAATGACAACAGCTTTGCGGGCTTATTGTTGGGTTTTTTGTAGTTGTCGTTATATTAATTTATCATTTTTAGCAGGAGTCCAGGATTCATCGGGAAATTTTTTTTTAAATGCACATACTAGGAAGAAGAGCAATAAGAGCAATTTCATTATAAAATGAAAAAGTGTGCTTTGATTTTGAATGGCGAAGACGTGCTCACCCACAGACATTTGCAGGTTCATTTTGAGGAATTAGCAAAACAACAAAGCTAATGATTTTATGATTAATGAATTACCCATTATACATTGTGATATAGCCTGGTTCGTTGATCCGTTAGATCGGATTCCTTTCTTACTATAACCGAACCACTCCCCAGTCCATTTTCAATCAAGCCGAGATTCAGGCGATCTCGGACCGATTGTTTCCGTGTTCACATATGCCCAAATGAACCGAGCTAAGGGGGGAAAGCGTTGGGTTCCCGAAGTAGAGAGAGAAAGCTCTGTGAATTATGAGCTCTAATCGCAACTCATGGCAGTGCAGATTTTTGCAGCTCTCTAGTTTTTGGTGAGTGCTAGAGGAGGGGGCTGGGCACAAATTTCCCAGCATTCTCACTGACCTCCAGTCTCTTGGCATGTCACACACTGGTAATGAGATTTGGGCTCATTTAGGAAGTGCTGGGACCAGATGTAGATAAAGCTCAGAAAACAGCCAAATCTCAGCATTTTGCACATCTTGATAATTTCATTATGCTGGAACGGAGTCAAATTCAACCAAGCTGAGCCATCAGTACTGGAACATGATTTTGTGTTGTTTTAGATATCAGGACATGGAATAATCGGTCATTCATTACTCACCCTCATGTTGTTCCAAACATGTATGTTTTTTCCTTAAGATACAAAAGGATAATTTTGAAGAAACTTCTTGCAGGTTAGAAGTGACCACAGACTAACAAAAAAGGAGTCTATGGCATCATATCTGATCATGTAGACTATTTTAATGGTACTTTTATAGTGTTTCTGGTCTTTGACAGCCTGTGGTAACTATGAGTTATCACTGCAGGTATACAGGTTTGGAGCAATATAAAGGTGAGTAAATAATGGAAATTCTGTTATAATTTGTTCACCCTCATGTATACTTTTAAAATAAAGGTTCCAAAATGTTTGCAGGAATGCCATAGAAAATCCATTTAGGTTCAATAACCTTTCAATGAACAGTTTCTAAAAGGATCATTTTTTTAAGAGACACATTTTTATAATCTACAGAATGTTTTTCCACTACAAAGAATTTTTTGTGGTATTGGAAAGGTTCCATGAATGTAAAATGCTTTTTAGGGACCATAGATGCCAGTCAAGAACCTTTATTTTTTTGTTTAGATTCTAACCTGACTTTTTTTCTGTGAAAAATAAAAGGAGAAATTTTGAAAATGGTTCATCTGAGCAGGTGAAGAAGGCTGAACTAAAAACTAAAGCAATAAAAATGTAATATTTTTTATTTCAGATGCATATACTGTATAATGATGTGTTTTTTAAACCATATTATTAAACTGACCAATCAGAGTGGATTCGCAACGGGAACACATTTGTACAACAACATAAAAAAATGCATAAAGGTTTAATGAATCATTATCAGCTGTAACCTTTCAGATCAATTTTGTTAAGTATCATAAGCATGCTTGCGGTTAACACAACAGGTGAAGTGAGATAAATATATATATAAAACTGGAATTAATAACAGATGGATAGACACTTTGAAATTTCTAAATTACTGAAGGAAATGAGTGAAATCATTGTCACCATATATAAATTTGCCAAACGAATAGCAGAGAATGTATATCTACATATACTATTATATATATATATATACACATACTAATAATATATTATTGAAGAGTTCATTTGCCAAAACCGTAAACGCCACTTTACAAAAAATGAGCTTATGCCGTGCATTCATTTCTTCACATATCGCGTCTGAACCCCTAAAAACAGAAAACCACTTTTTTCAAAAAGCCGGTTTTGTCTCACTTTCAATGGATCGCAAGCTCTGGTTTACTGCAGCAGCCTCAGCTCCCTTGTTGTTTTTAACAGAAAGCCCATAAGTTTCAATTTAGCGAATGCAGTATTCGGTCAGTGACAGGCTCTTTAAGACGTGCTACTGAGAGGAGTTTCATCAGCTGACTACAACTGACGAGGATGGATCTTTTTGTGAACTTGGAACTTGTGATATCTTCTTTTCCGGGCTAAACAGAAATATAATCTGACACGTTTTACACGGAACCTTGCAAAGCACGCGTTACCGTGGTGAGAGAAAAGCCCGTGTAATTGCGTGTAAGTGTAATCACATCTATACTGTTTATGATCACAACAACTACAACATTTGTCAGGCATCTACATTGTTATCTGAGGAGATTACAAAGATTAAACTAGTGTTTTTGTTTAACTCTGAAACATGAAATGTGGAGTTATCTGCTTTTGGCCAGAAAACGACTGTTTGGAGTTGTCTGCTTTTGCCAAAAAAAAAACTTTTAATATGTAAAAAAAGCATACTTTCAATGAACTTTAATTTTGTTATTATTAGTTATTATTTAGTTAATAAAGTTATTATTACTTAATCAAAACAACCCACCTGCAGTTTGATTGATATTACTTGGAAAGGACAATAAAAAAAAACGTGATTTCTGAAAAAAAAAAAATGGAGTTATCGGCTTTTGCAAATGAACTCTTCATATATATATATATATATATGATATCATAGTAGTATATAATACTATTGTTTAGTTGTCATAGCTCTATGTACAAACATATTTATTCTATATATAGGATATGCTTTTGTTACAAAGGAATGTAAGTGTGTACATTATTTAAAATATCTATTTTGTATTACATGGGGGGGGGGATTACAGTTTGTTAATTTGCAGGTGAACTATTCCTTTTAAGATTTAAGCATGTTGATCTGAGACTCTGTGTGTCACAAAACTGAAATCAGATTAAAGACAGCTTGGGATGCAAAACTGGATTTTAGGAGGTTCTTTTTCATACATACATCTAAACACACAAAACAGCGATTTGCAGTTGTAAAATTATCATTGATTATAACCGTTTGTGATTTCACAGCCCAATAACAGACATAAAAACATGATACACGCACACACAGATCTTGACTCATGGATGTGTGTGCCGTGGTGAGCAGCCCACACTTGATTAAAATCTGATGAAATTAGCAGGCGGTTAGCCTCTGCACACAGAGTCAGCACACAGGAAATAAACCATAAAACGATAAGCCTTCCATTTGACTAATCATATCAGTTCTGCTCAGGGTCAGTCTGGTCACATTGTCTCAATGCACATGTAAAAAAATAAAAAATTCACAAACCAAATGAATTTCATTGCTTCTCTGCAGTCCTCAGATGCATCACACAATTTATGTTTGCTGTTCTATTCAAGAGATTGTCTGTGTGAGTGTGTGTGTGTGTGTGTGTGTGTGTGTGTGTGTGTTCACGTGCTGTTCATCCAACTTGAGAGTGTGTGTCTGTGTGACAGAGAATCTACATGGACCTCCATATTTCATAAAGGATGATTTTGTCACATCTGGTCACTTCCAGAAGAATAAAGATGTGTACTGCACACACACACACACACTCATATATATATACTTGCTCACTAAGCAATTATGTAACAGTCTATATTCACCCTTGTGCTTACATAATGCCACTCTGTGAACTAGGAGACCCCCTCCAGGTATCTCCACATAGACTGAAGACACTAACTAGTAGTAACAGAACAGTGAGAATGCATGGACAAGGGAAGACTTTTACTATTTTATTTAGTCCATTAAACAAACAGGAACCACTCGTCTACAGACCAGCACAAAAACATCTAAACTAATTTTATATATTATACAAGAAGACTGGAAAACATTATTTATGAGGTTTTTTGAAGCAGGTTTTGAAAATAATACAATTAGGCCCAACGTTAGCCTAAAGGGACCTAGGTTTGAGTTTGGCATATGTGACGTCCCAATACAAAACCCACGTCTTACCTACTTTCCTGTCTGCTGTATAACAAGGCCAAAAAGAAATAAAAAAGGGGGTGCAAACATGTGCATGTCATCCAGCTCTTGCAAGGTTCAGTTATGTGTCTAATATCACACACTTTATACACACTTTTTAAATTAAATGATCAAAAAATCAATAATTTGATTAAATTAAAAAAATTCTCTGATAGAAAATGTTATATGCTTCAATCAAAATCAGGCATCAGATCAAGCATCTGTACAGCTGTCACACATCCTTAAAAAAAACCCTTCCAATGAATTCACATGGCTCCCATCTCTCAATCCCCATGTCAAATCCACTATCATTACCAAACATGACCCAACGTCAACATCGCACTCTCTAATGCGGCCTAGAGAGCTGCAATCACTGCACCTCTGGCCTGATTTAGAGATTTACAGAAGGTTGTCAGAGGGCAATCATCCAGCCCAGATAAAACTCTATCCCTTCAAATGAAATCCCCCTCTTCCTGTTACTTTCCGGAAAGAAGGGCGCTATTTTGTCTTGAGTAGGGATAATTATGAAGAGTACAGAGGATATGTACACACACACACACACAGACACACACTTAAGCCTCATCCATTTTCCTGTCTGCACTGCTCTACGATAGTAGCACAGCTATCGGCTTGGCCTGGCCTGTACTTAAAGGTTATATGATAAGACCTCTGTGGTCAAGTCCTCTATAGAGGAGATTAAACACAAGATAGTGTAAAAGACTCACTGAGACTTTATAGAATTTCCATTAAAGATAAAGTGGATGTCTAAACAGCATTTCTGGACACCGGCTGTCAGGACACAGATAAAAAAAATTATATACAACTTGTATTAAGTTGCATCAAGATTGGGTTAAGCTTGATATTTCTGAATACAAATTTGTTGACTGTTCAGAAATACTTTGTTTAACCAGGATTAAAATTTAGTCACAGTTTGGTTCAATATCTTTTTTTTCTACAACCATAATTATTCAAATTATAAAAATCCTGCATATACCTGAGGGACAAGTTAACTTGTCCACACAGGGAGTAGATGGATGCCTGATGCATTTAAGTTTTCTTAATATCCCTAGTGCAAGCCTTACAAAACAAAATGCAAGTTTTACCATACAAATACCATTTACCAATTTTTACTGTTAATAAATGACAAATAAATGTTAAAAGTATAAAATATTTGACGTAATTTATTAATTAATATGATGTCAAAACAGCTGCATTCATAATAATTTTACAAGAATGGGTTGGTAAAATTTTTATGTTTTGAAGAGGTTTCTTATGTCACCAAGGCTGCATTTATTTGATCAAAAATTCAGTAATATTTTGAAATATTATTACAATTAAAAATAACAGTTTTTTATTTAAAAATATTTTAAACTGTCATTTATTCCTGTAATGGCAAAGATGAATTTTCAGCATCCATTCAGTTTTATATGATCCTTCAGAAATCATTCTAGTATGTTGATTTGCTGCTTAAGAAACATTTTATTATTAAATGTTGAAAATTTTGTGCTGCTTAATATATTTGTGGAAACAAACATTTTTTTAGTACTGATGAAAAGAAAGTTCAAAAGAACAGAATTTATTAAAAATATAATTTTGTAATAATGTTACTGTCACTACTGATGAACTTAATGCTTCCTTACAGAATAACCGTATTAATTTCTTTAAAAGAAAATCTGTAGTGTGAATGGTAGTGTAAAATTACCATGCTACTACCATCCCATTGCATAACTGAAACTGCCACTTTGCTTTAAGGAACTGCATTGTCATTAGAAATCAGTCCTGTGAGCACCAGCATGCCCAAAAGATCATCTCACAGTGTAGAAACTCCTTTGGCTTAGAGAGCCAAAATGGAGAAAGCCAGCCTCTCAGGAGGAAACCATCATATAGCATATTGCAGTAACATGCATGCCTAAACAACCATGAGAGCTAATTTCTACCATGTAATATAGTCATTCGATTCGCCCCTGAAATCCAAGCACTCAGGTATTGGAATCCATTATGGAGGTGTATTTTTATATCAATACAAACAGGAAAAGAAATATTTACATGCGGCTCAGTACTGCACTCCAATGAAGAAAAAAAAAACTCAAACCGCTACCTCACTTTCATCACTGCGCTCAGACACAATGCTGGTGCCGTTGCTAGGCGACCGTTGCTCTGTGTTACAACATGAGACCTGGACCATCACATACACGCATGAGGAAGGTCAGTAACATCACTGGATTCCATTATTCTGGAAATATTAAAAATAGGAAGATCTATTCCATGATATAAAATATTCTATGTCGCTTAAAAATGGAAATCACACAACGTTCCAGCTGGTAACTTTTACATTTAGTGTCACAGAGCAAACGCTATGTACTGCGCTACACTTGGTTCGCAGTGCGTGAGGAGCAGGTTTTGGTGACAGGTTGTACGGTTATCAGGCCATGAGGACGCTCGCAGGCATCTCCTACAGTCCACAGATTTCCTCCCTGCTGGTTCTCTCTGTGCACACAGAACATTCTGGAGAGAAAGCATTACAGACAAGGAGACATGTCCAACCGTCAACAAACACATCAACCAGCCATCACAATTAACGTTAGCAATTTTTTGAGCTACATAACCACAATTACATATTTTCATGACGTTCGTGAATCGTGACATTTTTTTTTTACCAGCATGACAGTGCGAAATATTTACAAGAACCAAAATACTTCAGTGCAGCTGCTTGTTTAAACCACTAAAATAGTTTTAAAGCACCAGATGCATTTTCTCAGATAAGATGTTATGCAATACATGTGCAAATCCACATCCTAAATTCATGAAATAGCCTGATATAATTATTAAAAATGTTCACTCAAACATGGCTTTCAGGCACCACATCCACATTATATTTTCCAGCAGCTGAATAACAGCATGCACACCTTTTATTTTTTTTTTACAGAAGTTGGTGAGCCCTGCAAATGCATTATGGGTCAGTAAACACTGATTATTTTATGGAATTGATAACACATGCCCTGGGTTACACTATTAGCTCTTGTATACAGAAAAGAGAGGTAAGTAAGATGCGCAAATATGATCAGATGAGAGTAAAGAGAAAGAGAGATACTCGTGCCCACACACCAAGGGCTAGTGGGTGTAGATGTATTTTCAGTAAATCCATCATTCTATTTTGTAGCTTCCTGGATGATCACTAACACCCTTCATAAGCTACACTGTTTCTTAGAGTTTCTTATAGGCAATAAGATTAATTCATTGACTCTCAAAAGCTCCAGGAAATTTGAGAATTTGCTATTCAACCTCTGGTGTAGTTCACGATAAGAAAATAATTCCTTGTAAAAAAAAATTATAATAATAAAATATTGACATCCCTAACAAATTTACTGCAAGCTTTCATCATCAACGTAAAGTAAAACCGGGTCAAGTTCTCTGTGAGAGCTTCGCCTTGCTTGGTCCATAAGGCTAGATTGTCCCTGGGACCTGACACATCCATACACCAAAGTGTGAGAGAGCAAAACTGCAGTGTCTCAACTTAATGTGGGTAGTGAAGCTTGCTTGCCTCTTGAGGGACTGACGGTCAATATCATCGACTGGACGATTAATACGTGTTTATTGTTTCCGCGGTATTCGGAGGGAAGTGGCGATGAATGAATTTATATACACAAACACTCACTCTTGTTCTTGAAATGTTATTCTAACCTTTGCACTTTTTACATATACAAATACATTGTGCCAGACTAAGATAATTTTGATCTGAAAGTCAATTCTAAGAGTGGTTAGAATGCAATATTGCATTTGCACACACTTATGTTGTCTACTTTATGAAGTACATTGAGTGAACGTTATCAAATTTTAAAATCAAGAATCTAGGTTAAAACTTGTATAAGATTTAGATTATAGTTTATATTAAATTTAGAATGCAGTACTACTGATTATTTCTTTACATTTTGCCATTTTTAAAATCACACTTTTTCCTTCACTAGTTAGTTTTATCTGGCACTGTGATAAATTGATTTCTCTTATTTATCCTTAAGTATAAATATTTTCACATAGTATTTCAATAAATCAGCAATAATCTTTAAACATCACACACCACACCCGCCATACATATATATAATTATATATATATATAATTATATATATATATAATTATATATATATATAATTATATATATATATATAGCGTATATATATATATATACTGTATATATAATAGCCAAATTGCATTTAAAATAGTTTTAGCGTGTCACACTGCAGTACATCAGCTAACGATTAGATATGAAAACTGTCATTAAGGTCAGCAATGTAAGAACATACATTACACTTCCTGCAAAATTACATCATCAAAATGCAGCTCCCACTGCTCTATCATAGAAACATTCTGGCTTAGTTACATTTAGACTCTTGGATTACCGTAAGGAGCTAATAATTCATGGAATCTTTGCTGCTCATGAGAACCAATAATTTTCTTCCCTTCTCTGCCCTTCTAATGCGGTGCTGAGATCTTAGATCTGCTCTCTGTGAATTAACACAAAGTGAGTGTTCTCTTAAATTTTGCATGCAAATGAACTTCTTTTTCTGATGCAGAAAGGAGGACGATGTTCCCAATGCTTTTCGTGTCTCATGGTCAGTCATTGCTGAAGTCTCAGCTCAGCCAGAACAGGGGCCAAGACAGGTGTTTTGCAAATAAACTTCCATCATCATTATATATTTATAATAGGGATGGGCAGGAGGGTTGACTAGTCATGTGACAAGTGATTAAAAGTGACAGTAAAGATATCTTACAAATGTTGTTCTATGAAAAAAATGCATCATGGTTTTCACAAATACATTAAAGGAATAGTTCACCCAAAAATTAAAATTTGCTGGAAATTTACTCACCCCTCAGACCATTCAGCATGTAGATGAGCCTGTTTCTTCATTGAAGGATTGAAATTTAGCATTACATAATTTGCTCACCAATGGATTCTCTGCAGTGAATGGGTGCCATCAGAATGAGAGTCCAAACAGCTGATAAAAACATCACAATAATCCACACGACTCCAGCCCATCAATTAATGTCTTGAAGTAAAACGCTGCATATTTGTAAGAAAAAAATTCACCATTACAGTGTTTTAACTTAATCTGTCACTTCTGGCCAAAATTATGACTCCATCCCCTGTTGTCCTCTCACATCAAAATTCACCAACTTATTTGTTTAAAGCTGTTTTGGACAGTTTTAGTTTCAGCAAATTTTTCTCTAGAGAAAGCATTATCATGGACAGAAGACTTGTATTTTAGCTGGAAACAATGGTGTGAAGTAAAAAACGTATTGATGAATTAGTTTATTACAAACACACAGTTTTCGCTTCACAAGATGTTAACTGATGGGCTGGAGTGTGGATTACTTTACTAGCTTATTGTGTGTTTTTATCAGCTGTTTGGACTATCATTCTGACAGCACCTATTCACTGCAAAGGATCCATTGGTGAATGATTGATGTAATTCTAAATTTCTCCAAATTCTTTTTTGATGAAGAAACAAACTCATCTACATTAGTAAGGCTATGTAAATTTTCTGAAACTTTTCAGTTTTGGGTGAACTATTCCTTTATGCAGCACCACTTTTTTCAACATTGATGATAAAAAATGTTTCTTGAGCAGCAAATCAGCATATTTGAATGATTTCTGAAGGATCATATGACACTGAAGACTGGAGTAACGATGCTCAAACTTCAGCTTTACATCACATGAATAAATTACATTTTGAAAGATATTAAAATAGAAAACAGTTATTTTAAAGTATAATAATATTTCACTATGATACTGTTTTACTATACTTTACACTGGTTAGCATGAGAGACATCTATCATTCATATATATATATAACCTAATCACTAATTCTGCACACTAAAACCTGCTTCTTTAAATTCACCTCCTCTAAAGCACCTACAGCCATCAAGCCATCAAAGCAGCACTTTTGCACATACACGTTAAGAAAATTACTATGAAGGATTTGTCCACACCTCAAGACATTTCATCACACTTCAGTCTAGCTATTTTTGATCACAAGAACATGTTCTGAGAATAAACCTAACCTGATTGAGGTCTTGTGCTTGCTTATGACCAACAAGCCAACTGTTCAGACAACCTAACGACAAGTCATTTTTGAACATATGTAGTTTTGCAGATACCAAATGTATAATATGTAATAATATAATCTCACTGCTCCAACTAAAACTACATGTAATATGGTAATAACCACAAGGTGGTTGAAAACTGAAATGGTCAAAGTGAGCCCTTATTATGATACTTCTTAGCTGTCTTTGCTGCTTTTTTGGACTTGTCAGGTTACAGATCCAAAGTACCTCCGAGGCATTAAAAATTTACAACATCCAATAAATGCAAGATCACTCTCAGACAACTATCAAATTCAAAACCCAAATTCTACAAAGAGTTATGATGGGTGATTACCGGCCTGACATTTTCAACTTTCAAATGAATTCAGAGTGTCAAGGTTACACCCTCATTCATTAAGAGTGAGAATTAAAAAAAGATAAGTTAGATTGCCTATGCAAAGATTAGCCGTTTAAATGCAACCCAGACCAAAGAGCTCCAGAGACATCAGAAAACTGAGTTTCTGCACAGGACAGACCCGTTCACAGCTTTTTCCAGGAGTGCTCATCTCCTGCGTCCCTAAGCTCCTCTGTCTCATTAAAGATGTAACTATGACCTTTCCTCATATTCACAAGCTCACACTGTGCATAAACATTCTCCTGTTTGCACTAACGTGTGAATGATTCAGCAGCAAACTCAAGATGAAGTTCCCTGCATGGGTCGGACATCACTCTTCCCAGCTGATCAGGGACCTTTCCATCTCTTCAGCAAGCAAAGGCTTCTGCGTCTTTCCAAAACAAACCATAAGCTTTTGGAAACCCAATCATATTCTTACCTCGATGAGGAAGTCTCCAGTCCTCAAGCCAGCTTTCCATGCCACTCCTCCCTCATCCACAGACTCCAGATACTGCAAGGCAGGGAACGCCGGGGTCGGAGTGAACTCCTCAATGGGAGTATCCGCTAAAATCCAGGCCGTGCCAGACAAGACAGAACCAAAGGAAAGAGATTGTGAAGATCAAAAGACAGTGTACTAGTTTTATGGGCCCTGATTAAACCTACTCCTGGAATACAAAACATCTTAATGAAGATAAAACACCTAATTATATATATATATATAGATGTAGATAAGATGTTATATATATAGTTAGCTTTGGATAAAAGTGTTGGTTAATGTAAATTATATATATAGTATATATAATATAATATATTTTCAATTAATATTTATAATCCTCTCTAGTCTATGTTTAAGCTTGCTATTACTCAAAAACGTGCTGAAAATAACATGCTTTTACATTGATGATATAAAAAAAATACAATTCCTTAAAACTAGTGCCTAGTAGCACAATGGATGAGTGTGGCTAAACAAGAGCATCTGGTCTGATGATACATGATGCAAGCTGCAATGCATCCATCCAACCAAATCAAAAATTAATGCAGGAGTTGGGACGTTTATATAACCAGAGAAAATGCATGCATGGATGTCACTGCTGACAGTGTGGGGAGAAGCACTGGTGTGGAGCCTGACAGTACAAGGGGCATCGCAAGAGCTGATGCAGAAAGCAGCCACGGTGCACCACTCTCAACTTCAAGGGATCTGTAGTGCACTAGAAACTAAAAGCATTGCAGCTGTGGTTGGGAGGAGACTTTTAGTGTCTATCTTAAGAGGTTAATGCATTGCATAGTTAAAGGATTGTTGAAGTTAAGTACATTTTTATGAAGGATTTGAGAGTGAATTAAACACTTTAACCACAGTAAGAAACAGCTGGACTGTCAGACTCGGGAAGCCCTTGAGACAAAGTGCCAGCAGAGCCCCAATGCAGTCAAACACAATCCAAGCACATGGAGCAGGGAGTGGGTGGGGTTGGGGGTCTGTGTTTACACTTCACAGATTTGACAAGCCCACTTAAATGCACTGCAGTCAAGTGATGGACACGCTGACACCAAGAGATGCATTACTTCAGAAGTTGCTGACATGGATGCAATTCATGCAGCTGAAGCCACGCAGGCACATCAAATCAAGTGCGCGCGCGATGACGCGCTTTGAAATCAACAGAAATGACGTTAAGTGAGGGTGTACAAAAAAAGAGGACAACACGAGCAAGGGATAAGAAATAGCGTGAAATGAAGCACCAACACGGTTTGATTCTCGAGGGTGTAAAGCATGAAGTGAGGAACAGTTTTGATGAGGCGGCGGAGACGACGAGGGGTCCGTCTTTTTTCCTACCTTTCGCCCCTCTCAACACGAACCCGAATCCCTCGTTATCCTTCTTCTGCAGCACGACCGTCTTTTCGTTGATAACGCAGTCGCTGTGGAGAAAATTCCGCGCATAACGACCGTTATTACAGCCTATCATCCTCATCATCGCCACCGCCGCGCGCGCGGAGTGATGCTTCATCCTGACAGGCGTCGGCTGAGCGGAATTAATCATTTTTGCGACGAAGAGCGCGATGTTACGAGAGTTGTAACCGTTGAAAAAAAGCTCACCGCCGGCTTTATCTGTCGAAGAAGGAGCTGTGACACCGGTTAAGAAAGGCAGGGCCCGGTCGCCGGCGAGAGAGCGTGTCGTAAACGCAAGACATAACCGTCAGATGAAGGATGAAAATCACCAGAGGAAAACATGAGCAGTAATCTTGGAGGAAGAGAGAGAGAGAGAGAGAGAGAGACGGTTTACAGTGCCACAGAGAAAGGGAGCGCGCGAAAGAGAGACGAAGAATGTATGCATGTGTAAACACTTTTTGAAATAATTGCATTTGATTATGGCCTTGCATGAGCGCGACACTAAAAATAATTGTATGTGTCCATTACTGATTGGAATCGTAAAGAATTTAACGATCCTGATTTCTCTTAACGATGTCGGTTGCGTAACGCTCACATTAACGATTCTTTTAGTACTTTCTGAATAATAAATATTTGGAAATAAGAATCTACTCGTATTTAATGCCCCCTGCAATCTGTTACCAAATTATGAGATAATGACACATTTCAACAGAACATACATAAGCAAATAATCACAAATAATCAAATGCAATTATTTCTAAAAGTGTTTACACAGACTTCTTAATGACTTTTCAAAGACTTTTTAGGAATAAAAAAAGGTCCTATATTAAATAAAAATATAAAAAAAATAATGCATTATCATTTGTGCATTTAGGTGAACTATTTCTTTAACACAAATCAAATTTTGGGGTCAAAGAAATTCACTAAAAATGTCTTTTAAATGCAATATGAGTTATTAATTCAAATTTCTGATAGAAAATTGATTTATTTGTCTTACCATTTCTAGCAGTTACACTATGGTGATGGTTGTCCTGAATGACACCAAAACATCTTTGTGACACTAAGTGTTACTTCCTGCCTAGCACCGTCAATATCCTTCCCCAAAACACATGACGCAAGCAAGCAGATCAATTACTGAAGGTGTTCAACCATAGAAGGCACCGGAGATATCCAGAGATATGCTGGTTGAATATGATAGCACTGAAAAGCAAATGTTCTCTCTATTTCCCTGAAGGACAAGAGAGCTTACCATCTTTTAGATGGAGTATTAAATCAAGTCCTGCAAATCAAGCCGGGGTACTTAATGGGTAGCAAATTGCTCAAACTGCAGCTCTCACAAAGAGCTGGAGTCTCATTTCCAGGCCTGTGCCATTTCATTTTACGGCACTTTGTATTTTGACTGTGTCCCTAGAACAAATCAGACCCTAACATAATCACTGAAGGTCATGAACCACAGCTCTAGTTTGATTAATTTAACGGCCTAAAATACACCCAAAAGATCTTCTTGAAGTGTTTAGAATCCCATAAAAACTGTAACTGGTATATTGATAAAATAGGCTTAACCTGTGACCCCAAGATTGACTGACTTACCTCACAGTCTTAACTACAAGATAAAGACTTATTGAAATATTGAAAGAGCTCCAAGCTCAAAACGTAGAGTGCTGGGCCCGGTTGCATGAAAGCCCTTATGCTAAGAAATCCCTTAGTTATAAGTTTAAGGGAGCCCTTAGTGAAACTTGGGTTGCAAGAAAAAACCTAAGGGTAAACTTAAGGAACCTTAAGGCTGCTACTAAGTATTCCCCTTAATTATTTAAGTGTTCCCTTAAGTGTTGCTACAAAGTCCTTAGTCACCATTTCACCGTAATAAATTTAAGGGACCAAAAGAGCTCCCTTAAGTCATCTTAAACTCAGTATCTGCAGGATTTTTTTAACTCAAATGTAAGACTTGAGACATTTTTTAAGACCTGCACAAATAAAATATCATATGAGCACAGTAGGGCAATGACTTATGATAACATATTAAACTGTAAAATTAATCAAATAGTACATTAAATAATCTAAATATAAAATTTGTCTTAATGTTTCGATTTTATAAGTGGATTTATCTGGTCGGTTTCACCTGTTTACATTTACAAAAAAAACCAAGCGGCAACCTCCCGCTCTTTCTCGTGAAGCCAACACGGAAGTGACTTACACTGTAATTCGTCAACTGGCCGCTAGAGGCTGGCTGCAAAAGGGAGTCAAACCCATAGATTCCCCATGTTAAAATGCCCAACTTTACAGCAGAAAAAACATGTTTACAGTAGAGCCCTGCACAGGCCTCAAATATAGGCCCTAGCCCGGCCCTGGCCCGAGATGCTCAGGCCCTAGCCCGGCCCGTGTCCGACAAGCTTATCAGAATTACCGGCCCGAGTCTGACCCGAGCCCGTCTTTTTTCCCCCCCCTTCTCCCAAAACAGCTTACCACTGTTTCAGCTATTAAAATAGTTCAGTTTTGTATATAATGTCAAAGTGATTATATTTCGTTTCATTTTTTTATGAAGTTAATTAAAAAAAACGTTTGGAGCATTTTTTGTTTGTTAAATTAACGACCAAGCGGCCAGCGGCAGACAAATAAGTTGATCACGTTTGATAAATTTTGCCTTCTCAAATCAACATGACTTGCCAAAAAATAAAATCTATAGACATAAAACAGTTCAAGCATATAACAATGTTTAAATGTTAAACCTAGATAAATGTGCGCTATATCCAATATTTTGTGCGGAGAGTGGAAGCTGAAGCTCGCTTTGCAGGACATGGAGGCCCCAGCGCGATCACTTAAATTTGTTTCAGTGAATATGCCGTCATTTTTGCTCATAAAGGTAAGAGTAATACATCATTCGGAACTGTAAAGGGTCTATTTTTATTTGTGTGCACTCACAATATCAACAAACACGTTGTGCTTTTATAAAATAAAGAAAAACGCTTTCTGCCGTCTCGGTCTTGAACAGGAGCGCTTCACAAAAATGAACCAAAACTCAGCGAATACATGCCTCACAGACATGACAAATATATCTATAGAAAGCTTTAAATGACTACTTAACTAAATAAAACAAATTAAAAACAAAAACTCTTTCATTATAATCATAATCCATAAAGATGCACTTCTCTCTAAAGGCGCGTCTAATGCGGAGATGGCGAGTCAGGATCGGCAACTTCATCTTTGTGACACCGACTCAGAAAACACTATTTTTTAGTAAATAATTCAAATATCTCCTTACAATCTCCCCTGCCATTCATGGTAATTACTTTTGCCGGTTGCTTTGCGGCAAGCTTAAGCCTATTGCATGCATTTGAACGCAGAACTCTTCAGCTGCGCTGACTGCACGCATGCTGCTGCTGCTGGACACTAAACACTGTCGAGCCGCTCTTGATAGTCGCGGTAGCACGGTCTCGTGTTGTTTCCACCAGTGCGGCAATTTGTTTCATCACTAATTGATGGATATCTAAAATACAAAAATAAGGAGAAGCCTAAAACAGGCCCGAGGCCCTGCCCGCGTCTGAGCTATGACGTGAAAATTGGCCCGAAGCCCGGCCCGAGGGGACGTAAAAAAGTCGGGGCCCTGCTGAAATGCAGGGCTCTAGTTTATAACCTGGTTCAAAAAATGATTTTGGTCTATATAGCTAATTTTGCCCTTCATGACAATTGTGAGGGGGGTGAATTTTTTTATAACTCATCCGTTTAAATTATATTAAGCCTTAAAATTCTGCATCATTAAAGGCGTGGGCACTTGAGTGACAGGTGGATTGCCGCTGCTGTCACCACTGTTGAGCTAGGTGGGTTTGGTTTCAGCAACCAGCTCCCGCCTCTTTGCCCATTTTCGATTATCCGGGAGTGACGCTGCCAAGATGGCAATGGCCGGCTCCGCCCACTTTGAGCTTCAAAAACGCTCTTTAGAAACCTACGGGTGACGTCACGGACACTACATCCATGTTTTTTTTACAGTCTATGGTCAAAACATGGGTTAATTTTCACATTTGGTCAATTTTCCTTCATTGGTCAGCAGGAGGCGCTTTAACTGCAGAAACAAGGCGGTTTCCTCGGTAACGACTGTACACAAAGCAGTGCAAAAAGGCCAGCGCTCATGTTAATTTAATGTTTGTCTGTGTTTTAGTTGGTTAGGTTTGTATTTCATTATGTTCTGTTTATTGTCATAGATAAGTATACATATCTGTTTATTGTGAGAAGTAGTAACTATAGTAACCACAGCGCCCATTGCCGTATGTTGCCAGAAACTACAGTGAAATGCTTAGTATAAACACTTAGGTAAGGGTGACAGTTAAGACGTTTGTTGCAATGCTCTTAAAGAAATCCCTTACCTCAGGGATTCACCCCCCCCTCCCCCAGGGATACCCCTAAGTCAAATTACTTAAGGACTTTCATGCAACCGGGCCCTGACTCCTAAGGAATGATGCATGGTTGTCATGACAACATAATCTGCTTTGAAGGGAATACTGTGGCGATGTCACAGAGCAACAATTTCATTCATATCCCGGCCTGTTAGAAGGGGGAAATATTATTTGCTCATAATGCATTTATACCTGTGTGTGATCTCATTTCAGACATTCAAACCGCTGTCCATCACGCAGTGATATTTATACACCGGTGTGGATTAGCTGTTTAACGAAAGCTAAATAATGCATCTTAAATCCAATGAAAATCTATTTGGATTTATCCTACCAAAAAGTTTACACTGGAATCCATTGTAAATTTATTAATCATAATATCTAAAGAATAAAATCAGTGTGTCTGCAAAAGACTCACACAACTAGCAGGTATCTTACGTGTATCTGTGACAAGTTCACCTAAAAGCACCCATGTCCTTCTGTACTGCTGTCACTCAAGCTCCCTGCAGCAGGAAGTAGCCTGCACTGCATTGCCATGGATTCTCTGTCTCCAAGACAACCAGCTAGGAGCAAGGGGTGTGTCAGCTGGGTAAGAGTATGGTAGCCGGATGCGAGATGATCGGTCTTTTTTTTTTGCTTTTTAACACCCTGTGACAAATGTGTAAAGTTCATAGTACAACAAAAACTAAATTTTTAAGGATTAATATTACCCTTCAATAGCCTAAAATAATGTTACTATTAAACATAAATAACACTATAAAAATCTTATTTAAAATAAGATTCCCAGACTCCACAGAGAACCAATGATTTGTAGCTAAATTTATTTCAAATGTGCAGATTTACAGCCACACATTATGACATCATAATGTCAAAGAGCGTTTTTTGTGTGTGTGTTTGTTTATTTGTTTTATAAAATGCCATCAAAGTGTCTGCATCACGCAGTGACGACCCCAAGCTCGAGCGTTGCTTACATAACCGGCCATTTAAAGAGTTTTCACACACTTCAAACCTTTTTTCCCCTGTGAATAACAATGTGCTTGTGCGGCGCTTTGTGTTAAATCATAGTGGGGGAAAAGTTTTGGGAAATGATGGTTTGTGTGAATGGATGCGCAGGTAAATGGATGAATCGTGCTGCACTTTGAAACACTCACAAGAATACTTATTAATTATCACTGGCCTTAACTGATTAATCAATCTTTTCAATTTGTTCTTTGCTTATACTTTATTAATCCAGGGAAGTATGTCTTTTGGTGTAAATCAAATGCATATAAAATATATATATTAGGATTTTTAAAACAACCTGGCCAATTTGAGCCCATTTCAAACTACCTTCATGTATTGAACCTGACAGACTTTAAAAAACATGGTCAGAAGGATTAGAAAAATGTTTAATCATACCTTGATGCATCAAAACTGTCATAAGACCCCACAGTGTAGTGTCGAAAGAGCTTCCTTCTCTCTGATCGGTCTGCCCGGGCATCTGTGAAGACATATTCACAGAAATTGACTTTAGATCACCCCAATTATGCAATATTTCAACGTTGCATAGTGCTCAGAATATGTGCCACTCAGAAAGTGCCATAAAATAAATTTTTATTCATTATTTTCACACAAAACAAAAGTTTCATCCTAAAAATGTGACTGTGTTCAAGCACTAACTCAGCAAACTTTGAACATTTCAACATCATTATCATCACTTTCACACGGAATATAAAATGTGCAAAAAGAATAAAAATAGAATTTTTGAAATGTACAGCAGATGTGATAAAGTGAGAATGTTGTAAAGGTTCATAATTGCATACAAAAGCTGTCTAGTCAAATTTGTGTTACTTTGTGCCATATGTCACATGGTCACGGGTGCCATTTAAAAAAAAAATTTAATAATTTTAGCCAACGTGATACCAACTGTGCTCTAGAAAAAAATCTAATATTAAATAACAAAAGATGCTTACAGATTCACCAGACAGAACCTTGACATGCAGATTGTCACTGACAAACAATACCAGCATGACACACACACACACACACAAATAAATAAATAAATTAAATTAAATTAAATCACATTTCTTGAACACATGCCATGAGCTTAAAATAAATCCACAATTTATAACAGTGAATTCAAAACTACATCAACTATACCACCTTCCCCTTTTAATTGCAACCAATAAAAAGCTCTTTGGAAGACAGGGACCATTTGGCCCATAATGGAGCCAAACTAGACTAGTCCTCCGAGAGAGCTCAGGAAGGCCAAATATTGACTGTGTTTTATGAAAGGAACCAGGATAAGAGCCAACAAAGCTAATGAAGAGACTTTTTTATGTCGCAGAGATTAGTTGTCTATCCGGATCCACTTTCGCTCTTCCGAACGTCTCTGAGGGGAGCGTTTGTTCTAGGCCGTTCATACGCCAACATGTTTGTACGACATTAAAACAACTGTCCGCAGAGGACTTGTACAAATGGATAAAAAACACTGGACTAATATCTGAATTCAATCGAATCACCTTAATGTTAAGCACAGCCCCAAAGGTGCACTTATATAAGGACAGCAAATTATATCTACGGAGGAAGGACACCCATTAACGGCGGCACAACTAGTGATAATACAGATCCTGAGCAACCGTGTACACATTTATCCATTAATGAGATTCTCAAGGAGTCTGTTCTGCAAGCTTCAGCTTCTGAAAACTGCACCATTTGTATTGTCCTCTGCGGTTCTGTTGATACACGATGATATCAGTAGTCAGGAGGCTGCGTGGGATTCAACACTTTCCCCTTCCAACCTACTCACTGGTTAGCTGTTAAAGTTACAGACGCTCAATTCTTTGTTGAGCTGAAACGTTTTGATGTTCAAACAAAAGGAGGTTTAGATTCAGCGCAATTCTACAGAGACATCCACTCTAACCTGTGACTGCTAATGTAAGATGTCCTCCCCATCTGTCAGTTGTTTCAAATATATAAATACGCGGTTTAATTAATATTTTGGTTGATCAAATTGTTTTATCAAAATGTGCCCATCTAGGGAGGTTAAAATTCAAAAATAGCATTAGAATCGGCTTAAAAAATTAATCATGAGAATTTTTGCCATTTAAATGGAAATGAATCAAATAATATTGAGGTCAGACTGGACGTGGTATGATGCATCTCATCAAATGAGTAAATCAAAACTGAATCGTTTGAGTGTGCAAGTGAATCATCACACTCTAAGCCTTGACATTGCCATTTATAGATGTGTTTTGCCAGGTTGTGCATTATGCAGTTTTGAGCAATACATGATTTCACATGCATAAACCTGAACAGAGGAATTTAATATCAAGAGATGTAGACATTATAATTAATTGGATGAATAAAATGGCCACCACATTAAGTGCCATCTCGTTTTCGTTCTCTTTCTCACTTCTTAATGGAACACCCTGTCAATTTTCTGTAGCAGCTGTGTCGTCTTTCCAACAAAAAGCATTCTGGCACGTACACACAGAGCCACACGTACTTCACACAAGCACTGTTCCTCTGTGGACTGTGTGAGGGGAAAAAAAGTCTATTTGACATGAGGGCAAGCAGCGATGACAGTTGCTACAACACCGGATTTCAAACCACCATGGGTAACTAGCTGTGTGGTTCACTTGATAAAATTCATAAAGATAGTAAACGTGCAGCAAGCACGACTTGAAGGATGCAAAACTTTCAAGGCAAAGTCAGAGCGCACCACTGGAAAAAAAAGTAATAACTATAATATTTTGTTTTACAACTCTACGACTTGACCACAGTTTCTCACTCAGTTCAATACAATGAAACTTTATCTGATTTGTCATCTTTGACAAAGCTAAAATATGACAGAGAACTGAATTAGATCGAAAAATGGCCCCAAGACCATTTGGATATTTTACTACAATTTGTTTGCAATAACTGTTCAAGGCCTCTGAAACTGACATAAAGAGTCACTAAGTCATAAGAATGCACAGTTACCTCAAAAACCAAGTGAAAAGACTCAAAACACAAAAGATACTAGAAAAACTAATTTTTACAGCATAAATCATGAACAACTGCAACTGACATTTCATCGAGAATAGACTAATCGAACTAATCATTCCTATATAATTGTCCACAATGCAAACAAGAGCGCAGAGCAAAACATGCAATTATTGGTCGCACAAATCCGTAATTCATCACACAACTCCTCTTTGCATTTATCTTTGCAACATCCTCAAATCAACATACCTCCAAAATGAACCTTCTTCCTAGATCTGCTAGTCTCGTCCATTGGTCCCCTTTAGTTCACCCCCGAGTCAATCCGAGAAACACTCAATTCTCCTTGCCTGAGGGGGGATTGCCACTTTTCTCGATCCCTCAGGCCCTGACGCCTAACTTCCCATCTCCAAAAACTCTCGCGTCTCCTCGAGCGCTCAGGTGAGAGCTGACCATCAGCACCACACACTTCGAACAGAGAACCGTGGCATTGGAAAAGATGGTATGTAAGAGCTCTGTTCTCAGTGCTGTGAGAGGGAGAGAGAGTGTGTGAGAGAGGGAAAAAAAAAGATGCCACAAAAAGAGGAAAAAAATCTTACTAAGGCCCACTCCTTAGCAACAGGGTTTGTACAGTGTAGAGCATGTTTCCATGGAAATATATCAATCAGGAATGTGCATGAGTGTTGCTCGGAAAGGTTCAAGAGACTTCAGCTGAATACTTGTGCTGTTACCAACCAGTCGATGCTGGATTTAACTGTAGTCGATGTTGAACACTGCACTAGATTGTCAACTTTTAAGGCTATCCAGCAGCATGTGTGATGTATCTTGGCTAGCTGTTGGATTCACCTAAAAATAAGACAGATTTGGGCAACAGTCTTCAAAAAATTAGATTATAATAACGCTGAAAGCATCGCCATGGGAACCAAATGACTATTTCATAAATCAATGAAAGAAATCAGCTGTCCTTGCAACTCTTCGAAAGCGCTTCAATCGAAGCGTGCATTGTAGCAGCCATGGATTTCAAGGCTGCCAATGGCTCCCATCTCAACATAGCATTTCTCACCTTTTCACCCTGCTTCTTTTGCAACACTAGCAAACATGGAAGAGATTCAAAATGCCTCAGGTGACACTTATACCAAACATAGCTAGCATTTTCACCTCAGATTACTGCTAAAATGAACTCAAACTGATCAAATATGTTGCGACAACTAAATTATTGGCCATAACACGAGCGATAAAATGACACAGGCAAAAGATCCAGTTTCGTCACACCAAATATGCATTTGGGTCAATGGCGTGACATGCATTTTTCATCCTGATCTATTATTTTATTTTATAATATCAAAGGGAGGAATCCCTGCAAACTGTTATGACTGTCTGTCAAGGTCAATAAGTATATTAAAGATAATCTGACCTTTTAACCACAAGTCACGGTTAGTTTAGAATGTACAAATGTCAAATTTTACAACCCCACAAAATCATAATTTAAATGCATTTTACCTTGGAAGATATGTTTAAAAACTTTTGAATATTTATTTATTTAAAGTGTTATTATATATTTTTTAATATAACACATATCTTGAACTAGATTTTTTTCCTTTTCTTTATTGTAGACACTGTTATTGACTTATTTTTCTCAAAAACTATGCAATAATAATTTGAACATACAAAACATTTTAAAGGTGATTTGTCTAATTTTATGACGTTAAAGGGGACATAACACACACAGTTTCTGCCAAACACATGTTAATCTTGAGTACCTATAGAGTAGTATTGCATCCTTCATATCTCCAAAAAGTCCTTAATTTGATCATATTTATAAAAGACAGATACAGCTGTACCGCTTCTCTCCGAAAACAGTCGAGCTCCTGGAGGCGTGCCATGGGCAGAGCTAAACAGTCACAATCACATGAAGCTTTTGTCTGCAAGCTGTGACATCGATATAAATAAAACAGGAACAAAAACTTTATTGACTCAAATTTGATTTAATTTGTGTCTAAAACATTAGTCACCAAAATGCAGAGAACAAACACTTGCACAACTCTGTTGCTGCCCAGGTGAAACAAATGCTTCCACTGTTCCCTTAACACTGGGTTCTTTGAGAAGCTAAAAAGGCTCATCTTTCCATCACAACCAAAAACACATTTCTTAGTGGTTTCTTTAGTGTGCCACAATCAGACCTGAATGATGAAGCAATGTTGAGGGGCGTGCTCTGCTCCACTCTGGTTGCTGGGTGCATCGTTTCGGGAGAAAGGGCCCATACAGGAATGCCGCCCTTTATGACATCATAGGGGCCATACTCTGAAAAAAAACTTTCCGAAACTTATACGAACCCTGGAGTGTATTTGGCACAGATATACTCTGTCATACATCCAACTCACTTTTTGAAACTTTGTCCATGTTTTGTATGAGAATCCAGCTTTTTAACTGTGTAAATAAGTCAGAATACATGCATTAGGCATCCCTTTTAACTTAAAATACTTTCTCATATAACAAAAGACAACTATGCGATTAACCTAAAAAGTATAAACACTCTGGCACTTTCAAAACATTGCTATAGAGATTAACAATGCACCCTAAGCCGGTTGAAAACGATATAAATATGTGACGATTCAAGTGGCTTGAGATGTTAAAGTATTGTGGATAATTTGGGAGTGGGGGTTTATATGAATGTACTTCTGGGGAAAACGGGACTGTCGCGAAAAGTCTTGCCTCTGTATAATGCATAATAAAGTATTTATAAGCGCAGCGCTGCTTTGTTTACAGCGGTAACAAAGGAAACAATGAATCTCTGCTGTTCCATAAGTGCCACCTGCTGTCAGAGAGTGAATCTGCTTCTCATTCAGCCCATCTGCTGTTTTTGTTTGGTGCAGATATGTTTTATGTAGTATAGTTTTACAAAGTTGAATTCAGAACATTCTGTTTTTGCTTCAAATTTAAAAACTATACAATCTAATTTTAATTCCAACCAACTAAGCATAGCAACACTGGCTCAACCAATATAAGGAGTTTGGGGCGGGGCTACTTGTTTGTCAAACCAATAGCAGACAGGAAACCTGTTTGAAAACTATTTTATTTTACAATTCAGCTCTGAAATGACACACTTCACCTGTAATAACAGCATTTAGGTTAGCTGTACACATGCAGAAGCACTTACTGTGCTACTGTAGCACGAACTTAAGGCAAATGTCATGTTCCATCACATGATGGGTGAACTTAGATCTTACAGTCTGAGAGCTGAGTCAGCCAGACTCTCTCCCCGGGTCACATGGGCTAAAGCCTCTCGCCCAATGACAGCTGTTGTTCACCACACCTCCATTCTGCTCACCACATGCTGTCATGAACAGCTCTCCATTTGTTTAGTGTAGCTGCCAATAGCTGTATTACTGTACATGGTCATAACCAACAATCTGGACCACAGCAGAGAATTGTGTTGGCGATTTTAGACTAAAGCATGATTGTAGATTAACAACAGGATTTGGATAATTACATCATGTCAAATGCAATGCAAGTGTGTTGCAATGCAAAGCCTTTTACGGTTACTGTTATAAAGGTTTGGATGTGTTTCTATGAAGAAAACATCTAAATGCCTCTATGAAACTTGCACCACACACACATACAGGGCTGAAAAACACACAGTAGCTGCACTGATGTGGAAGGCATTCATTTGGCCCAAAATAACAACTCTCAACAGAATGTTGCCCCTGGCCCCTTCTGCCAGATTGCACAGCGAACGTTAAGTGCACACACCAAAGCTACACAACAACCAATGATTGTACTTACAACTAAAAGAAAACAAAATCACAATTTTAACACATTTGCTCTAGAGTAGAGCTATGATTGCTGTTAATGGCATTCCTGTGCTCTGTCCAATTTGGATATAATGCATAAATCAAATTCTCAGGTGCTCATTCACACCCATGTTTGACGGATGAACGCGAGCATTTGATCTGAGAGGTGGACGTGTGTGCTTTGTGGCCTAGTTGCAAATGAACACTAACTGAATTAACAGCCTGTTATCGCTGCAAGGCTCCTCACATATTCTGCGGGTTATCAGAGCACTGGAGAAGAATAGAGTGAGAAAAGACATAATAAGAGGATTGGGAAAAGAGTTTCTTCCCCTCACCTTGTAATATGTTGAACAATTGTGTAATTTGAAGTGTTACACATTATTTGTGATAGTTCACCGAAAATAAATATTCTGTCATCATTTACTCACCCTCATGTTGTTCTAAATTTGTATGACTTTTTTTCTTCAGTGGAACACAAAAGAAGACATTTAATAGAATGTTCATGCTGCTCCTTTTCATACAACAAAAGTAAATGGTAACCAATGGCTGTCAGGCTGTGAAAATCAGAAAGAGCATTATAAGACGTACCATAAAGTAGTCCATATGATTCAAGTGATATATTGCAAGTCTTCTGAAGCCATATGACAGCCATTCAAAGACATAAGAATAAAAAAATAAAATAAAAAAAAATTGAAATTATTAATTGATTTTCCCCTTCACTGCAGCTCTGAAATCTCATTCAAGTCTATTCAAATATGCTGTCGAAGACACTTCATGCAAAGTTTGACATCAACATTAACATTACTTGTCACATTTCTTTTGCATACAAAACTATTGTACAGCTTCAGCTTTGGAATGTAGCACAGAAGTGGTATGCACTAATTTTGTTGTCTAAAACAGAGCAGCATGAACATTCTGTCAAACATCTTCATTTTGAAGAAAGATAGTCACATGGGTTTGGAACAGTCTTGTGACTGTTAATGAAAATTAAATCTATTACAAATTAGCTGAAATAGAAAAAATGAAAACTTAAATTTCAAACACTTCAAAAATCTCAAAACAAAAATAAGAAACATTGCAATCGCAATTAACTGAAATGAGTTAAATGACTACAACTAAAACTAAAATAAGGGTCCGTGTAAATCCGTGTATCATTAGTTCAGTCATTTTTTTTATTTAATATTGAAAGAAGAAAAATTTGAAAATGGCTCCTATTTCGTTGTTTTTTTGTTGTTGTTGTTCTTGTTAAAAAAAAAAAAAAGGAAAAACAAGAATTCCGCTTGATTTTTCGTTTTTCGTTCAGGGGTGGAAAAATTAATAAACAGCTTGAATATTCTATTTCTACACATGGGCCGGAATTAAGCGCCCCTTTCTGCTGATTGGTCAGCTGAACATCAAACCTCGCCACGGCAGAATAATAGCTGCAGTTGTACGGATTCTTATTGCAACTACATTTCCTCTTTTTACGTCAAACAAACAGGCTTATGAATAGCTCAACAACCCATACTGGAGCAGAGCCTAGACAGGGCTTTCTTCTGTGTAGACATAAAATTCACCTGCGCACTCACACACTGGACTGCAACACAAGATTTTTATAAATGTAGGCTAAATTGTTTCGGTGTGTTTCTCACCAAACCCTACAGTATACCCTTCAGAACCCTTGGAATCTACTACGGCACGAGTTGCATAGGATTATTTTACGACACATTAAAAAAAGTGAAAGTCACGATTCTCTGCCATTAAATGGGCAAGTGCAAGCAGGAAATTTTTATTTATTTACAGTGGGTATAGAAAAGAATCACACCCCTTTAAAATGATCACATTTTGTTGCTTTACAGCTTGAAATGAATATGGACACAGTTTTTGTTTATCCAGCTGTATTTACTAAACATCCAACTGAAACATATAACACCAACATGTCAGAAAAAAACAGCATTATTTTTTTTTTTTTCTCGCTGTTCCATAGGCACTGCTGCCCCGAGAGTGAATCTGTGTCTCATTCAGCTCGTCTGCTGTTTCATTCAGATATGTTTTATGCAGTACAGTTTCACAAAACTAAAGTCAGACCATTCTGTTTTTGCTTTTATAATTTATACAATCTAATACAATTATATATAGATTAAAAACTGCTCATGCTGCATACGCAGCATCTTTGTTTAGATAGTGATTAAAATACTGTGGTTGCCTCTAATTTTGAATGGAAAGAGCACAGGCAAAGCCTTAGTTTCTTTATATGAAGATATTTGTTTGTCTTAGGGTTTGTTTTAAAAATTTAGTTTTGTTATTTGACATATTTCAATTTCACAAAGAAATGTGCAGCCTTTTGTCCAAGCAATAAAAAAGTACACCTTTTCATTTATAATTTGTCTTAAAAATCATTTTGTTTAAAAAACAATAGTTATGTTGCACTCAGTATCGTGATCGTATAGCCTCCTGAGTTGAGTGAATTGTTACATCCCTACATAATATACTACATACAATGATAGTAAAATAACACTGGTGTGGGTGAGTAAATAATGACAGAAGTATCATTTTTGGTGCACTATGCCTTTAAATTGGCAGTGAATGAGATCAAGTTCAAAGTGTGTGTTTGTGTGTAGACACTCACAGGGCCTGTCCTCGATGGGTTTGCTTGGGATCTCTTCCACGCATTCTGCTGGGAACCAGCCTACATTCCCTCGGGCACTGCCTTCCCAGAATCCTCCTTCTCCAATACTGAGAACTCCTATGCGAAAGTCAGCAAATATATATATATATATATCTACTTATCTTATATTAGTATATATATATATATATATATATAGATATAATATATAAAACACTCTTCTCATTATTTAGATAATACATGTGCAGTCCTATGTATGACACTAGGAAAAATTCCTGTTACACATGCAGCTTTTTTCAGATCATTTTGCTCATTCTCCAACAGGCATTCTGACCACTTCACTATGTGTATAAATTTACACATGCCAATATAATTTCTCAGGCCTATGCTGATTTTATCCAATGAAGTCTTCACTCTTATCCACTGAAACCTCTCATCTCTTTCTGTTTGTGAAGTGTTGCTAGCTCCGGCCAGGCATCGCCTGGTGCCGAAGGGCAGAATCTGTGAATTCTTGCTCTCCATATGGCAGGAGAAACTGCACTGCCTGCTACAAACCAGCTTTTCCCTGCATTTGGTGCACACACTCTTAAAAATGTCCGTAATTACTATCAATAACATATGGTTTAATTGAGTAAAGTTAAACTGAAATCGTAAATTTGTTTTAGAGATACATGTACCTTTGACCCTGTCATTCTTATACAAAGCGATTTCTCCCTCGCCCTGTGGTTGGTAAGACTTGACCACCACATAGTGTCTTCCTGGCACAGCACTGTACAGCTTGCGTTTGGACCCTGGAGTGTCCATGCCGGAGAAGACATCCCTGTTGGTGGGAATACAAGAAGCAAAATCTGAATATTAAAATGATAAACAGAATTATAATATAATACAATTTAACACACACACAAATATATATATACATATATATATATAAAACCTATTTGTACATACCACACAATATGTTGTTTTTACAAAATGCTAACAACAGTGTGCTTATTATCCATATTTCTGATTAATTTACTTAAACACTTATGAAATAATTATATATTACTATTACATTATACATACACACACATACATACATACATACATGTTAAAATATTATTTACATATTAAATGTAAAACACATTACAAATGCTATATGTATCAAATTTCCATTACATATTTCTCAAATATTTATATTACATTTAAATAGTAGTTCAAGTTAATTTTACTTGTATAGCACAATTACAGCAGCCGCTAGGCTGACCAAAGTGCTTTACAGAAGAGAAATTTATAAAAACATTTATAAAAAGCAAGCCAAATTAAAAATATGAACAACCCATTAAAAAATTACAGAATAACAGTAATCAATACACTAAGGAAAAAGATTTTTAGCAGGGAAAAAAAAAGGTTTTTAGCAGGGACTTAAAGACAGGCAAAGAAGGGGCCATTCTAATTTCTAAAGACAGGGTATTCCAAAGCCGTGGCCCTGCCACCGCAAATGCACGCTCCCCTCTACGCTTAAGTCTAACATGTGGAGCTACCAACAAAGCCTGGTCGCAAGATATTAGGCTTCTAGATGGAGTGTATAAATGAAGGAGTTCAGAGAGGTAGACAGGAGCTAGGTTATGTAACGATTTATAAACAAAGAGTAGAATTTTGAAGTCTATTCTCTGATGAACCGGCAACCAGTGTAGAGATTTGAGAATTGGAGTAATGACTTCATGTTTGCGACACTTCAGAAGAAGTCTGGCAGCAGCGTTTTGGACTAGCTGAAGGCGCGCAATTTGAGATTTAGATATACAGCAATATAAGGAATTGCAGTAATCTAGACGAGACGTAACAAACGCATGAACAGCCATTTCTAGCGTTTTTGGAGTGAGAGAGTCTCTGATTTTAGACAGTAGATGAAGTTGATAAAAACTGGATCCGATAACGGAGGGGGGGGGGGAGGGGAAAATCTGTTTATCCATTATATAAAGATGAACTTAAAAATATATTCTTTAAATATAATAAAAAAAAAGCAAACTATATTTAAAGGGATTGTTCACCCCAAAATGAAAATTCTGTCCTTAATTACTCACCCTCATGTCGTTTCAAACCTGTAAGACCTTCGTTCATCTTCGGAAACACAAATTAATATATTTTTTATGGAATCTGAGAGCTCTCTGACCCTGCATAGACAGCAATACAACTGAAAGGTTCCCAAGTCCAGAAACGTAGCAAGGAGATATGTAAAATAAAGTAGTTTACGCCCAGCAGATATTCTCCAAAATGACACCAGGGTGATGCGGAGGAGACGAATTGTTGAATAAAGTCGTTATTTTTTTTCTTTTGCGTACAAAAAGTATTCTCGTTGTGTCGTATAATTGCGGATGAACCACTGATGTCACATGGATTATTTTACAGATCTCCTTGCTAGGTGTAGGACTTGGGAAACATTTTTCAGTTTTGCGTTGCTGTCTTGCAACGGTCAGACAGCCTCAGAGGTCCATCAAAATCTGCACTGGGTCGCAAGATGAACGAAGGTCTTACGGGTTTGAAACGCATGAGGGTGAGTAATTAATGACAGAATTTTCATTTTTGGGTGAAATATCCCTTTAAGGTTAGGATGCAGACAGAAATATTCTCAGATGCTTTACTACCCTAAACATGAATAGAGTACACAAACCTCTAAGTATATTTTTTAAAAGGGCCTAGATGAGGGCAGGGAGGTTAAGGCCCGCTAGAGTCTAGCAATGTCTATGGTAAGCATTGAGGCACACTAGTAGACCACAGCTATTAAAAGTATAAGGGCTCCCTCTGCTGGATAGACACCATAAATATACATTAAAGCCAAGATGTGCTCCTAGACTTGTGTCTTACAAGCAGAACTTTTGAGTCTAACCTTGGGCCAGGCTGAATCATTAACTTATCCAGTTAATTGCAGCTGAGCCCTGTCCTGAAGTGACTCAGAGTGTAACTTCATCCACTCAGTGGAAGCAGATGGCTCACATCCCCCCAAAAAAAACTTGTTCTCCTGAAAAATGCTGACATTAAAGACTCAACAAAAGATCAGTCTCGACGATGTTGTTAATGAAGGTGTTAATGAGGGCGCGATGGGCCTAAAAATAACATTGAAACTCTCACTGCAAAAGAACATCCAGTTTTCAGATGACATGCATAATCTCAGAGGCACATATCCTTATTTTCCATGCTTTCAGATTAACATATAAATGCAAGCCCGGCTTCACAGGAAGGCCAGGAGGATGGCCAAATGCAAAGGCAATTTCAGAGGCTTTAAAAATAAATAAATAAATAAATAAATAAAGTAGGAAGAACTGAAATAAAAAAATATTATATTTTTTCTCTTTTTGTATATGTTGAAATGAGGTCACAGAATGCTTGACCATAAAAAGAAAAAGAAAAGTGTATGAAAATATGTGACTAGTATAATAATAATAATACTTGAAAAAATATATGTATAAAAATAAAAAAATAATAAAAAAGACTCAATGTTGAACAAATCAGGTTTAAAATATAGTGTACTCACAAACCAGAATTCTGGCATTATGAAACACAGCTGTCCAAGCTGTCAGTATAAAAATCATATGGCATCATACAAGCAACTTCCTGTTCACACATGCCCTACCTCACAACCTCTCAAGGTCCCCGTGGCATCTGGCGACTTCAGCCTATAAGAGCAGGTGAAATTGGGACAAAGCACCTACATGTGCCCTCTACGTGCCTCCTGCTTTTTTAAGCCTCCACTGAGACCCTCTCAATGTCACCGCCCAAAGTCAACACACCCAGATTAGCCTTCTTACGTAATAAAGCTTGGCGAAGATAATACAGATGTGATGTGCTTTTTTTGGAGCCCGCAAAGTGTTTACACGCTAAACGGTCCTAAACAGATACACCTGGTTTATTACTTTAAAATGACAAAAGTGAGAAAATTGTGATGATAAATGGAGAATACCAAAAAGTGGTAACACAATCCGGAACAGCTGTGAGAAAATCACCTGAATATGAAATATCCTGAAAAAATCAATATGAAATATGATGCAAACGGCACACTGTGCCACATTTTAAGAGCAAACTAAATCGGCTGCACAGCGCCGCAAAATTAACTCTCAGCTACAAACTGCAGCAAATCTGTTCAGCCAATCAGATTTAAGTGCTGAGAATCACAAAAAATACCAAAACAATATTTTAAGCGTCAAAAATACCAGAAATATAACTTACTTGCTGCCGACTGTAGTTATATGAATAAGCATAAAACAAAAACAAAATCCTAATTTGCTTATGTCGCTTACCGATATCTAATAATCAACTTTCAAATGGCCTCACGTACAGAATCTACACCAGTTGGAAGAAAAACAAGCATATTTCAACAAACCATAAATGAGGGGCTTACTCATTTAGAGCACCGCCTATGGCAGCCAACCGGTCTGCCAATGTAACTAGCTGTCAAAACCGAGCAGCGAAGCTTTCTTATCCAGCTTCATCCAAAGACAATTACATAAGCTGTGCTTCGCATCTTATTTTTGGAGGAAAAAAGCAAAAAAGAGTTAATGTGGGCTGAGGTATTTATGCAAAACAGGGAGGAAGGAAACAAGGCCAGTAAGTGTTAGAAATCGGTTCAAGCACTGCACGTATAGTCACATCCACAGGTCTATTTTTAATCAAGCTGGAAGGAAATAAAGTCTCATCCTCTTTAAGATTTTGAAACAGCAATCAAAATATGACCACAGTGGCAGATTAGCTGCTATGGCAAACGCTTGGCTAGCACATAACTGCACATACAATGAAATTATGTTTATATTGACAGCTATAGAGCTAAACTTAGCTCAATCTAAATCGGCTTTATTTAACTTTGCAGGAGTTCATTAAACACTAGTAATTTTACCGGGGTCTGGCTGTGCGTATTGTTTATTTGATTAACATGTTGCATGCTATACTGTATGGTTCAAGCTACAGGATGTGTTATTCAACTTGTCCAAGGCATTACACTAAGACTTTATGAATTTTTTTCCCTTTATGAACGAGTTGTTCATTTTTAATGACAAAGAAGTAAAAATAAAAACTTCACAATGCCACTTTTCCAAATTGATGTGTGGTAATGTTAATGCTAATGTGAAATCCATTATGCTAACTAAGAAAGCCAGGAAATACGGAATGGCATCATGGTAAAATGATGTCAGTGTGGTACAAGAGAAGTGTTTTTCAAAATATCTTTTATGACAAAAAATTCATACACCGTAGCCTAGCCAAAATAATAATAATCCAATGTTTTGGCTAGTTTATCTTTATATAGGAAAAAAGCAAAAAAACATAACATGTCCCATATATTAATTAGATATTATATATATATATATATATATATATATTTAAATTATAGATTTATAAATAAATAATTTAAATAATAATACACACATGGATTTTTTCCTATACTAAAATTAACTGTGAATAATGTAAAAATTTGTTTTTTTTTTTACCAAAAAAAATTTTTTTGTGTGTTGCTGTATGTACTTATAACCACACAACACACACACACACACACACCTTTTTAGACACCTTTGTAATACTGTAGTATTTTTCAAAGTAGTTTGAAAAATCTTGAAAAAAGCTAAAACTAAATGTAAATACCACAGTACTTGTTTACATGGGTAGATCTTCCAAACAACTCCAACCAAGCGGCATGCTGTATCTACAACATGACCTTTACTGGCACGAGATGGAGTGTCTCATATTTCCCTTGTTTATAGCGGTTGACTAATGGCAATATGACGCTACAACTGACTACATCTGCTTCGATTCCATTCTGAGCCTCTGAAGAGCAGCCACATTATCTAATACACCATGTAGTAGAAGCCACATAGAAGACACATAGACACCGACCGAAAGTGACACACTCACACATGTGTACACAACATACGGACATAGCCATAGCAACTGCTGCTGTAACTAAGGAATAGCGTTCCATTTGAGCTGCACATGCAGGCACGGAACCAATGATATTTACACGGGTTCGACATTGGCACTAGCTGGAATCGAAGACCCTGGTTTTGGAGCCAAAAGACCAGATGTGTAGTCTTTGTTTTCGGTTGTTGTCCGTTTTTATTTAGGCTGGCCCGCATCAGCAGTGTAAATGCCATTGTAAAACATGTCTAGCACAACAAACAAATCTATATAGGCTGCAGCATGAGAAATGAGAGGAGAACAGGGTCAAATACCAGAGGAGTTAATTCTTCCTTTTTAAAATGACATCTAATTAGAGGAGTTTTTTGCAGTGGAAGTGAGTAATTGGCCTGGCCCACTTACTGTACCGAGCCTGCTCTCGCGCTAGAACCCCTGTTGAGTGACAAGATTCGCACACCCACCGACACACATGTATGCGTGGAGACGCACACAAGCACACACACTCATGCATGCTTTCACTACATGACAAGCACCCACGCATGCATTCATTCACAGGGAAGTATATATGCATGGCCACACACAGACATGCTCTCCATCTTTCTGAGCAGATTCTTGCCTCTCACTGTGGCCTAATTGTTTGCCAAGTATCCATATTGCACCTTTGTATTTTGCGCTTCTACACCCGAAGTCACAAAGCTAAAAAAAACAACAGCCCGGGCGTCTGTCCAAACCCATCCTGGATCAGGTGCATGTCGCATTGCAAATGCAACCCAACCCTGGCTGCTCAGGTTATTTTACAGACAGATGTCCAAATATTTGTTGCTTTTCAAGGCCATAAGCAAATCGCATGGGTTTCATGTGTACCATTCAACGCTAAAGTCACATACTGTAGTTGTCTATATGCTGTAATAGAAATTCATCTATTCACCCTCATGTAGTTCCAAGTATGACCAAATATTCCAAGTATGAAAGTTTTCTTTTGTGAACCAAATTAAGAGAAATTTTGAAGAATGTCCCAGCTGCTCTTTTCATTATAATAATACTAAATTGGCACAGAGGCTTTTAAGTGCCAAAAAGGAAGCAAAGGCACCATAAAAGTAATGTATAAATAGCACATACCAAGAGTTCTGAAGCACCAGAATAGTTTTGCATAAAAATAAAAAATTAGGAACCACATGAGTGTGAGAAAACAAAACATACTTTATTGTTTTTGGGTGAACTATCCTTTTACTATTGTAAAAACTCACTGGTACATGCAAATTAATGTAATAGATTTTTCAATATGAATTATTTCTCAAATTTACCCTTTTCAAACTTACATAAAAGTCATACTTACGTAAAAGAAACTATAGGAGGTTTCAAAATATTATTTTATATCTCTAATACAGTCACGAGCCGCTACTGTGATGAGCACGGAGCGAGGAACGAGGAGACGTGGAATAAACTTCAAACAAACGGACTTTAATTATCATCAAGGGAACCAGGAACACACACGTAGCGGGGAGAAACAAACATTCAATACCAGACAACAAACAACGCAAAGGCATAGACTTAAATACAGGGGATGATTGGGGAAACACAGGTGCATGGATCATAATCAAACTAATAGACTGAACGAGGACAGGTACATGACCAAATAAGGGAAAAACAGGAACAGAAACCGGGGCAAAACAGGTCCATGATCCTGACATATGGCCCCCCTACCGGAAGGCGTGTCCTCGCGCGTAGAAGAAAACACATGGCTGGGGCGGATGGGAATTAAGGAGGAGGTTCCGGAGGAGGACGGACACCGGATTGGGCCGTCAGAGAGAGTCCAGGGAGGTGACGATGGAGGGAGGAGCCAGGGAGGTGACAGAAAGGACTTGGAGCAGGAGGAGTCCAGCTGGACCGGAGCCGGAGGGACAAAGGGACAAAACGCAGATGGAGGAGTGGAGTCCCGAGGCGCAGGATGGTCGATGCCAGGCCAAGGTGGAGCCGGAGGGACGAGGGAGCCCGGCGGAGCGAGTGGAGAGGAGGGAGCTAGGAGCCATGGTGGAGCCACTGGGTCCACGGGCCAAGGCGGAGTCCGGGGTTTAGAGGCTGGAGGCGGAGTTCAGGGATGGCAGTTCCGCGGAGCTCGCACCTGGCTGATGGTGGGCTGAGGGCGAGCAGAAGGGCTGCCAGACGACAACGGAGGAGGGTGGGAGGGCGGTTATTTGTGAGCCTCCGGGCTTAACTTGGGACGAGGAGCCCTCTCAGAGCTGGACGTGGGAACAGGAGCCTTCTCTGGGCTGGATGTGGGAACAGGAACTTTCTCTGGACTAGACATGGGAACAGGAACTTTCTCGGGGCTAAACGCGGGGACTGGAGCCCTCTCTGGGCTAAACTCGGGGACTGGAGCCCTCTCTGGGCTAGACTCGGGGGCTGGAACACTGTCTGGGCTAGACTCGGGGGCTGGAACCCTCTCTGGACTAAACTCGGTGTGTAGTAGGTGGAGCTCCACTCCGCACTCTTTCTGTCCGCGGCATTTTCCCTTGTGGTGGGTTCTGTTGCCGGCTCTCGCACCTTGACTGACGTCACTAGCAGCTCCGGCTCCGCCAACGGCTGGTCGGCCACGGCAAGCTTAGGCTCTTCCGTCAGCGGTGGGCTCGGGCATGCGCTCCGCGCAGCGGGGAGATGGTGTGCGGAGCACTGGGTCAGGAGTGGATCCGGCGAGATTATTCACAAGGCAGATGGTGAATGGCGATCCATTTCTTGCCAGAATCCACTCCACGAAGGCGGAGAAATCCGCTCGAGCGATCTTTCCCCCTCCTCTAGCAGGAGGAGGAGGTATTCAGGGCGGGCGAGAGGATCCATGGGCATAACGGAAACAAAAAACACTGGGTAAAAACGGAAACAAAAACGGAGGGAACACACGGAGGCAACTGTTTCTTGGTCTGGTATTCTGTCACGATGCGCTACTGTGAGGAGCACGGAGCAAGGAGCAAGGAACGAGGAGACGTGGAATAAACTTCAACCAGGAACACACACGTAGCAGGGAGAAACGAACATTCAATACCAGACAAACCCAGAACGCAAAGGCATAGACTTAAATACAGGGGATGATTTGGGAAAAACAGGTGCATGAGATCATAATCAAATTAATAGACTGAACGAGGACAGGAACATGACAGAAACAGGGGCAAAACAGGTCCATGATCCTGACAAATACAATGCACTTTAAAAATGTATAGTTTATTCATTATTCAATAAGTCGTTAAGGGAAGGACTGTTTACTTAAAAACACTGAACAATGTTTACATATTAAATACTCACTCAATAGGATATTTCTTCTGGTTTTCCCCAACGTATGTATGATTATGGTATATGTTTTACATCCTGCTAAACTATATTCTCAGTATTGAACGCCTGTAGTGAATTGTATAAAAGAGACAGTTCACCCTAAAATTTTAATTGTCATCGTTTACTCACCCTCATCTTCTTCTAAACCTGTAAGCATCTCGTCTTCCTCAAGAACACAAAAGATGATACTTTTAAAACGTCTGTTTTTTGTTTGTTGGTTTGGACCCCGCTGACTTTGTCATTGTATGGACAAAAACAAACATCCATCAAAATATCTTATTTTGTATTTCACAGAAGAAAGTAAGTCATGCAGGTTTGATAAATGTGTACTTTTGAATTCAAGCCTATTTTTTATTTTTTTTTGCTACTCAAATTTCCATCTCTGATAGACACATACTGTAAATACTCATCTAAAGGGCCCCACATTCACACAAGAATTCGATTGTGTCTAGCGGAACCAGAAAAAAAAAAGGCAACTAAGGAGCCATTGGCTATTATAAGAAACAAAATTAGGCACCAAAAATTTTTTTTTCCAGTGCACTGAAGAAACGGTTTTATGTATTTATTTATGATTTATTTTTAAAAGTCCTCCAGTCTCATGGGTTTATGTCTTAACTTTATCAGCATTTTAATCCATCTCGTAGATGTCCTGGGAACTAAGGTTCACTTAAAGTGGGAATGTCTTTTCCAACTTGAGAACTATACAGTCTCAAAGAATTGTTTCTTACACAGAATCTGTGCCAATATAAGACCATAACTATGTCAGCATCACTTGACCATTGAGTGTAGTTTGGGCTCCCCCTCAATGCATCCTATAAATGGCATATATTTTTCAAATGAATTATTTCTAAAATTTACCTTTCAAACTCAAAGTCATACTTGCGTAAATAAAACTAGGAGGTTTCAAAATATTAGTTTATCTATATACAATGCACATTTAAAAATAATAGTATCATTAGTCAATAGTCGCCAAGGGAAAGGACGGTTCACTAAAACATGAACCAATTTGACATATAATACGCACGGTAAATAAGGATATTCCTTCTGGTTTTCCCCAACAAATGTATGATTATGGTATATGTTTTACATCTTAAACTATATTACTTTATATAGAATTGTTATATAGAATTGTTAACGATGGTGCTAATGTCCACACAGCTGACAGCGTTACCTGTTGTAGTTTGTTCAAGTTATGCACGAAACAGACACTGCTTTTCTGCACTTTTGACTTTGCATGCGATTTTTTTTCCCACTAAAATATTTTTATGTGGAATCGTCTCAGTTAATTACGTCAACATAACAAAAGATGTGATTGCAAAACAACCAGGAAAAAAAGGCATTACATGGAAATGTTAAAATCATAACGTAAATGTATATAGTCGTCAGTGGCGATCTCAGCAAAAACTTCACTTGCAAATTAATATTTTTGGTCGCAAATGCGGCTGTTCTAGGTGCAGTCTGGAGCTATTCCACTGATACCATTCCTCTATGTGTTATCGTCTAGTTGTGGTGTGCTCTCTAATTCTAATTTCTCATAGAATTAGAAACAATTTTAAAACATTATCGTTATAGTGTTAACAGGCCGTAATTATGGATCTAATGTCCTGAAAACTCCAAAAAGTAACATTTTCTAAAAAACAGGCAGCCCTGCAGTCCAGTCCATATCCCATAGACCAATTCCCGACACTTGACCTATTTGCATCCACACATGGCCTTATAAAAATAACACAGATTTGCCATAAATAGGGCCTCTGGTGGCAACAGATAAAAACAACTTTGTCCTCACAGAAAAGGACACATTGCAGCCTGGACATGAGGGACCCACACAAAAGTGGACACACAGTCAGACATGGACACAGTGACAGTAGTCCTCAAGTCCCATTGCTCCCTTCTGGGACGGCCACTGACCTGCTGTGGCGCTGAGGGGTCTGTCTCCGTGCGTCTCCCTCCCCCAGCCGGCCCAGGGAAGGGGAACGGCTTCGGGCGGAGCGTCCCCCCCGGGCCATGGTCTTCACCGTGCCATTGGGGCTGTTCTGCATCTGCTGGGGGTGTCGGGACGAGAGGCTGTGCAGGGGGAGCGGCGGAGAGGCAGAGGTGAGGCGGGTCAGCGGGAACTTGTTGACGTTCAGGTTGTTGTGCTGTGGAGCGGGAAGCAAGGTGGGGCGGAAAGAGTGCCAAACCCTGGTGTGACGGCATGCTCAGACCGGGGCTGCCCCCCCCCCCCCCCCCCCCCCCGGTGCCTCCCGGAAGGAACTGGGAGAGATACAGAAAGAAAGAGTGAGTCAATAAAAAGAATAGAAAAGACTGTGTATACAAAGTGTGAAGTAGACTTTCTGCGTCTGCGTCAAAGTAGTTCAGCTTTTTTAGGTGTCCTTCATTCCATTGAAAGTGAGAATAATTAGAGCACTGTAACAAGTGTTCAGTAACCAGCGCTAGACTGGCTGCAGCTTTTTACTACATACAAAGAACTGTCACATTAAACGACCGAATGCTGTCTGTCATCAAGTTCACAATCACCCAGTTTGATGCTCATTTATTGAATTAATGAATAAATTTGTTGTGCTGATTTATGTCATCAGCTGTCAGGACCTCCGACCACATCAATGTTGATATCTAAAACGTAGTCAATTCTAGCTAAAGGAACACATCCAGGTTAATTGAGCAAATAAGTTGTAACAATTATTTAACAAATATACAATTGGTCAAGATATTAAATTAGGTTCATGAATACTAAAATGGACTAACAATATAACAATACTTTCCCAGCATTATAATCAGGATATTCTTATGTTATACTAATACATTTTAAATTTCAAGTGGATAGGGATTACATGATTGCTGTATTACGAAAAGAGCATGAATTAAAAAAAAAAGTATATTGTAAATTAAACATACCTAGCATAAAGGGCTGCCCACTGCTCCGGGTGTGTGTTCACGGTTTGTGTGTGATCACTGCTGTGTGTGTGCACTTAGGAATTATTAAATGCAGAGCACTAATTCCAAGTAAGTCACCATACTTGGCCACATGTCACTTCACTTTTTTTTTTTTTTTTTTTTTTTTGTTTTTTTAAATGCTTAAAAAATTGAAGCTTATGTGTTACATTAAAGTCAAGTCACCCCTCAGTTTACAAAAACACACAAAATAGGTATTTGCTAACTGAAATCATTTAGGGACATTAATACTGGTGGATTCTATGAATGGTTCAAGTAATGTTTAATTCAAAAGTGGTTGTTAGTTGATAAGTAAATCATCCTTTTTGAGGTAGAATTACTTTTCTAGGTCAATGGACTTTATCATTTACTAATGTAATTCCTCTGACTAAAGTTTGCTCCATGTAAACAGAAACTTAGCGGATATATTACTTTTTGGTATCTTTAAGGGTATCCCACAAAACCAGTTACCAGGCTTACTGTACTTAAATGTGTCATGAAATAGTGTCATATCTTTAAAACTGAAGTTTGCCATTTTTTCAATGGACTGGTAAGAATTTGTAATGTTTTAAAAGAAGTCTCTTATTCGCCAAGGATCCTTCAGAAATCATAATATGCTGATTTGCTACTCAAGAAACATTTAGTCTAATTATGAAACACTTGTGCTGCTTAATATTTTTGTGGAAAGAAGTCAAACTTTTTGTCTGTATTTTTTTTTATCATCTGGACAGATAAAGAAAGTTCAAAAGAACATTAATTTGAAATACAAATATTTTGTAAATGTCTTTGTCACTTTTGATAAATTTAACATCCTTGCAAAATAAAAGCATTAATTTCCTTAAAAAAAAAAAAATCTTACTGAACCCAAACTTTTGAACGATAGTGTACTTTCTTCTATCCCAGCATAATACGCAGAGATAACTACAGTATAAGTATTTGTAAGTTGTTAACACTGTGTTTTGTTTTGTTTTTTATTCCAAATTAGACCAGCATAGCAACATTGGTTTAGCCAAATAGAATTTGGGGCGGAGCTATCTATTTTAGCCGACCAATGGCAGACTGTTTGGGAAACCTGTCTGAAAACAAGCAGTTTGGTGTTGCTAGTAGCGCAAACAAATACCAACTTCAGTTATAACTTTTTACTTCAATGCCCAACAGACTTTGTAAAAGCATTTTTTTTTCAAACTGAGAGATGAGTCAAATACATTTCTTGTGGAAATCAACAAAGTTAAATCTTAGTACTCCTCTAATACAGTAAACAAAGTGTTTTTTTGTTTCTTAAACACCAAGACTATGCCGATCACTCTGGTCTCCATAGACATACACCCACAGCAGCCAACTTCTCTGGTTCCAAGGTGATATGCACACATTTCAGGACCAAATGAAGCCTACATCTCAAAAACAGCCCCCTTCTTGGGCATAGGGGAAATCCCTTGAGTTCACTGTTCGCACTGTATGCATGATGAATGCCTATAATTACTTATCTGCTGCCATGTTAAAGGTGGTTCAGGAAGACGTTTATCCAAAGGAGCTTGTTTCTCAGAAACACTAGGCCGCTAAAAAAACAGTTCACACATGAACTAGATATCACTTGTTGGGTGAGACAAACGCTATAAATATATTCTGAAAAATAACCCAGGAGAAGCATTGAGGAGAATTATGCCGCTAAACACACATCAGTCTCCCCTGTTCATTAATGTGCTGATGTAATGGCAACGTGAAGCAGTTAGATCACCTTCACTGTCATGGAAGGTTTTCATTGGATGATGTTCATTATGACAAACAGTCTCAGAGATACATATGCTCCTGTTTATTATTTAAAAGGCTACTGTAGGGGGATCATTACGGCAATAATGTACAAACCCAACCCCCCACAAGCCGTGAAGAAATCCACCCAGCCCTCACTGATGTGGCAGGTGATGCCACATGAAACTTGCCAATGAAAAGAAACCGACACTGATAATGTCACAAAAGGATAAAAAAAAACTACATGGTTTATATATAGGCACCAACTATGGTTTATTTCTGGCACCAACTGAAGACGATGACATCACAAGCACATTGGCTGCCCGAACACGTTTGTTCTGGAACGCCGATGAAACAGTCGTTTCCTTCAAACAATTGAAATCAAAGTGGCAACACTCCAACTGCAGCATTCTAAATATAAAAAAATGTACCAATTCCAATAAACAAAACTGTAGGAAAGGTAGAACAAATATGGAACTCTTAGAATATCCAAGAAGATTAAAAATTCACAGCATGAAGTTGATTGAATTCCTTGCAGAAAGAAAATGACTCTCTCAAAGTGATGTTCTCTCCACCTCACACTAATTCACACTTGACCTCACAAGATTCAACTTTCTTTATAATCTGTCATAATATATGATAGAACTCAAAGACTTTTTCCTCAGCTAAGAAAAGTCGGAACACCGTGTAGCTCTAAGGCTGGAGTTCTGAGCACGAATCCCATGGAACAGAAGTCACCAAATATCAGAGAACCCTGCTCTAGACTCTCAAAACCCCAAAAGATCACCTCTTACCTTCTTTCTTGAAGGCATTCAGTAAAGACTTCATATCTCCTCTGAGTTTATTGCTTAATAACTCCCTTGGAATGTCAGTTTCGCCTTGAGGAACTTGGAAACAGAAGGTCAGGTTCTCCTGGACTGGGGTTCCTCGGTCAGTAAAGCACAACAGAGAGGGTTACGGAGAAGGCAAGCACTGTGGGGACAGTGCCCGCTCCACATGATGCCGACTGTGACTGCGAGAGGATACAGCAGAGTGCACAAGCCTCGCATGTTTCTTCGTTCTCTCTCTCTCTCTCTCGCTGACACACATACATACACACTAACTCTCTCACTCGGTCTCAGTTTCTTTCCGATTCGCCCCGCCCCCTTTTCTCTCTCTATCTCTCTTCCTCTACATCACTCTCTCCCCGCCATCAAATCATTCACTGTACTATCAGTTCAAGCCTCCCCCTGTTTGGATTCCTATAGGCAAGGCAGAAGACTGATTGGAGTGTGTTGTTGAATCAGCTGTGTGACAAGACCATGCTGGGATAATTTGATTCAAAACCATTATGACACAAAGTACTGAGATAAACACAGTTGCCCCAAAATTCTTCAAGTTTGGCCCATCAGTGCCTGGCGATATCATGAGAAGGGTTTTTCAAATTCGCTGATGATCACCCACAGAACATGCAATCAAGACGCTTGAATTAACTTGCGACAATGATGTGTTATTGATTAGGGATTTTAACCCTTGTTGGCTCGCCGAAACAGCTGTATGGGAATCAAGCCCCCGAGTGTTGCTAAGCAACCCAGGGATGGATGTCTAAATTAGTCAGTGCAAGTTGCTGGGTTGTGAATTCTCCCGTTACCCATGTATGTGGGCTGTCCTTTCACACTAGCAATTCACAATTTCCTCTCAAGCTCTCTTTCCCTCCCTCTCTTTTTATCCCCTCCTCCCATTTTCTGGCATGAGATGAAAAAAAAGATCTTTGAGGAAACAAGAAAGAAGGAATTCTTGCATATTAAAATCTGTGTCAGGGTATGATGTCGTCAGCATATTTATGGATATGGAGTTGATAAATATACAGAGGGATCCCAAAGTCTGAGACCACTAGTGCAAATCTTTACATTTTGCTTTAGAGAAAAAAAATGTGAAAAGTTGAATTTAAAAATAAACATGAACTTCAGAATTAGGTTTGGACTGCTGCTTTAATGACAGCAGTATTCAAACTGGCATGAACTTCCCAAGTTTGTGCAAAACCTGATTATCCACAAAAATGTATTTACTGAATGAATGAATTAAATTTATTTACAAATTTTTTAGGATTTGTTAACCATAATTGATTTCCCAACAGAGTTTGTAATTAACTGAAAGTAAAATAAAAATTTTTCGTTAAATTGAAATAAATCTGAAAAATAAATAAATAACATATCAGATAAAACTTTATAAAAACTTTAAGCATTGCGTTAGCAGCGCAAAAGGTCATGGGTTCGATTCCCAGGGAACACATATACTGGTAAAAAATGTATAGCCTGACCGCACTGTAAGTCGCTTTGGATAAAACGTCTGCTAAATGCATAAATTTAAAATTTTCACTTAGTATATTTGTAGTATATATATATATATATATATATATATTATATAATATATATATATATATATACGATATATGATATATAGATATATAGTATATAATATTAAAATAAATATAGATATATATAAACGCATGAAAATAAAAATGACAATCACATACAATGAAGTTTTAAAACTTAAATTAAAATAATAACTGATAAACTAAAAGTAATTGTAAACTTTATAGATACTATAATAGCATATAAATAATAGCATATAAATAATACTAAAACACTGTTTGACGTTTGTCCAATATTCAAACTTTTCTTTCATCAGTTCTTCATTACCACATCACATAACAGTTTTTTTGAAATACTTAAATGTTTATTTCCAGATAAAAAAATTAAAAAATCCCCGCAAAATCCCAGATTTTCAAGATGTCTAATGACTTTTGGACCCCATATTTCTCCGAATGTACACTACTAATTATATGACTTGTACATAGCAGGGATGGACAGAGCAGAACAATAAATCCAACATAATTTGTGCATCATTAGAAATCTCAATTCCATCTCTGTGGTCTAATGAGCCAGCAAAATGATAAAACTGACAGCTTCTCACATCTAATTTAACTTCTCACACAAGTAATAACACCATAAGCGGCAAAATCGTTTGAAACTGGTTCCCAGTGGGAGCTGTGAATGTGTTTTCAGGAAGCGGTTATGATATGGCCATGTTTCAAAATAAAACGGATTCACTTTAAAATAACCCAAAGCAAACCCTGTGAGTTAACTCTCTACTGACAGCCTCCTCTTTCTTTTTGCTTTCTTCTCATTTTTCTGCTCATGCTATTAACAACCCAGCCTTAAAAAAGTGCCAATTGCCTTTGCTTCAGTTGCTTTGATTAATCTTTCCTGATAAAGAAAACATCCTTTCTTATGTATCAGCAAATTCTAAATCCTTCGCCCATCCTTCGAGCAGAGCTAAAGATGAATAGACATTTTCATCCAATTAAAGACTCTATGTAACAAACAATTCCTCCGGACCTCAGAGGGTCCGGCCACTGCAGCTGGTATCCACAGTCTCATTAAATCAATAGTCATTAAATTGCACTTGAAACCGTATCTCAAACTAAAGAGCTCAACCTATTTGATCGAAGCTGGCGTAGGTTTGAACTTTGGGGGTGAACTGAAATCCATCACTCTGTCATGCTTTGAATTTGGTCTTGTTTATAAACCATGATTAAAACTCAAGATGGTGTATTATATTTCCCAGCAGCCCCAATATCTAATATAGACTGGCGGAATGCAATATGAACCTGTGTGTGTGTGTGTGTGGGCATTTGCATGTGCACATATACATGCATATTTTCCATAATTCACACAATATTTGAGTGCTCTTTGAAATTGGCGCTATTTCTAATGCTTTAACAAGTAAGTCGATAATAAGCCAGGCTCCAAGACCTCCTTGGCTTCTCAACCGCGACAAGTGCACACAAGGCAAACTCACATCCCTTAAGCCAATTATTGTGTGGATCCGGGAACCATGGCAACCACCGGGTGGCATTAAATGGGACGTCCATTTACATACATAACTACAGTGCTTGTTTTAAACATATAGGCATGGTGGACGCAGCACATAAACAAACAAAATCCAATGGATTTCGATGGAGTTTAAAAACGCAAAGCCTTACCAATCGGTTCGAATTTGTGAAGATCAAAGCTCTGACACTGTGCCCTCCGCAGTGGTCTAACATGTGACACGTAATTACCGGATCCCCTGCTACTATGCACATGAAAATAACAAGCCGTTCCAGTTTCCTCCCTGAGTGACGCATTAGACGGAATGGCAAACTGTGCAACTACTGAAGATTGTTCAATCAAAACAATATCAGCACACAGCTGGCCAACGGGTTCGTTCCATCAGAGGTTCCTTTCGCCTGAGATTGAAACATTCAGAAGCCTGCTGATTCCCATATTCCGCTGATGGAATCTCTGTGTTTATGTCAGAGCTGTTACCGAAAGGTATAAGGAAAACCTGACAGCTGTAGCAAAGAAAATACGTAATGCTAGGCCTTCCATCTTCACTTCAGGTCAGCTCTATTCTCCTGCTACACTCTTAAAAATAAAGGTTCCAAAATTAGTTTTTTGGAGAAATGCCACTGAAGATGCATTTTAGGTTTCCCAAATAACCTTTAAGAGAACAGTTTTTTGGAACAGGTCTTTTTTTAGTGTCAAGTACATTTTAATAATCTAAAGAACCAGGGTTTCTGCAGGTTTTATTAAAGTAAATTCAAGACTTTTTATGACCAGGTAAAGAAAAGAAAGGAATAAATTGAATGGAACACAATAAGTCAATATGGTCTCTAAATGTACTTACATGCACTTCAAAGTTTAAAAATACAATTTCCAACAGATCTCCATTACTTTTACAAAATAATACAGTATATTGAAATACCTTTCAGAAATACCTGCAGAAAAAGTGAAGAAAAAGTTTTCCAGTGCAAATGTTCAAAGGTTTTTAAATCAACCAATTACTTGAGAAGCAAAATGTCATAAGTTTTATGAGAAATTTATCAAAATGAAGTGAGTTTGTGGTTAAAACAAAAACAAACATCTGCCACTGGGCTCAGAAAAATCAACCTAATTCAAAGAGAAAACAAGTTAATACCCCAATAGCTATGTTTCCATCCAAATTTGTGAATTTAACTTGTGCGCAAAATTGGAATATTGCATAAAACATTTGTGAATAAAGCACCGTTGCCATCCAACAAGTCAAAAAGAACAAAAGCATCACTTCCTGATAAACTAGCACGAAATATCACTAAAAGTCGGAGAAGCCACTGAATAATAAATTACTTGCGCCTCAATAAATGTGGTCATTGCTTTTGGAGGTGGATGCCTGCTGTTTGGTAACGCAGTCATGTAAGACAGTTCTGGGAGGCAATTATACAGAAATACTGTACATTTGAGCTGCTGTGGCACAAGAGATCGGTCTACTGGTTAGTCAAGTTATCCCGTCTATTCATGCAAAGTCGCATGGCTTTTTTGGTGTGCATGGATCAATTTATTTGGCAAATGCGTTCCATCTATCATTATTAGCATTAACTTCATTTCGCAACAAGTCAAAAAAAAAATTCTGAAATTTTGAGAATCTGATGCGATACTTCAAAATGTGCATTAAAAAACAGGGTGATGGAAACTTGATAGTTATTGGCAAACATTTGTTCTTGTTTTAAGCATAAACTTATTAAAATTCCTTCCATTTCTCAGAAAACAAGACTTCATATGTTCAGTTTGCATCTCAAGTAAATGTATCTTGATTTAAGGATGTTTAGCTATTTGAATTGGAAATCAAAACAAAACACCAGAGTGTAAGATTTCAGTGCATGAAGATTTAAGGCAAGACGTTATAATTAAGACTTTCTTGTACTATTTAAGACTTTTTATGGCCTTAAATTTGATGCAACTAAATGTAAGACTTTTTTAAGACCTGCAGAAACCCTGAGAACCTTCTTCCTCTAAAAAGAAACTTTTGTGCAATGGAAAGGTTCCATGGATGTTAAAGGTTCTTCATGGAACCATCGATGCCAATAAAGAACCTTTATTTTTAAGAGTATTGCCCTGGAAACGTTATCCCACTTTTCAATTTTACATTAATACAGAGGGAAAATGAACTGACAAAGCAATCAAAGTCACTCAATGTCATTCAATAAGCAGGTTAACAATTGTATGGCACGTCGGTGAGACGAAGATTAGCATTGCAGGCCAGAAAATCCAGGACAAATGTGACAAAAAAACTTGAACGTGACAATTCTGATCAGAAAAAAAAACCCTAAGACTTGATAATGGCCTAAATTCAGTACAGGAAATAGTAAGAATTCTGCTGGTGTGCAAGTGTGCGTGTATATGGATGAGTCTCCTCTTCCTGTAAGGACTGTAGCTTATGTAGGTCAGCTCCACTGAGTAACGCTCTCTCTCTAGATGCACGCTTGGGTTCGGCGCATGAAATCATCTATAGGGTGCAACGACAATCAGCAATGCATGTGCACATAACCTTCAGGGCCAAACAAATATCACTAATATCCTCATTTATAAAGCATAACGCGCATGTTATATGCGGAACACAGTGAAAATTTACATGCAAAATGGCTGTCATGAATAATTAATATGTAAATGAGTTATTTATGTCATGTTATCTCCACTCTACATTATATACGGATTCATCTGTGGAATGTGAAAACCTTCAAAGTCTTATTTACCCAGAACAGATTTAATTTCATCCAAATCCTTTCGTTTAATGATGTCTAATGATTAATTAAATCTGTTGTGCCTTTCCTAGCTTTAATGAGGCACATGATTATGCGGTCCGTTAATTGAAACGAGCGCATTCAATCACTGGATTCCTCAGTGTGGCTGAGAGTGTCAGAAAAATATACGGATGCATTTTACTTTTGGTAAATTAATACTGACATCTGCTACATGTGTTAGGGTTGTGGGAGTAGAGTGCCACGCGAGGTAAAAAAAAAATAAAAAATTTGTCATCTGTTTATGGCCAAGATATTTTGCTGATACACATAATCATGACATTTATTTCTGTATTATAGACAGTAGACCTCACAGGAATATCATTATAAAGAATATATATATATATAAGACATGATATGATGATATGAAAACCAGATTTGCTCATATGCAAAATAACTGAAAAATGACCCCCAAAACAGCAAACAGACCTTGTATATTCACTTAAGGTTCAAATGCACAATTATAAGTTAAAGTGAGCCACTTCAGGAGCCCTAGAGGCACAAATTGCTGAGGCCCAGCATTATAACACTGCATAATTATGGGAACCGCTGGAGACGGTGTCTGTTATGTCACTGGAAACAATAGAGGAAGCCCATTTTAGCTTATGTTAGCCTTTAGCAAATATTACAACTTTTGCACCTGCAGCATCAGCTGCCTGCCTGATAATTGGATCATATAAATATGATCCTCTCTCGGGACATTTTGCAGAGGAATAGCATTTTAAATTATTTGATCATGCTCATTTTCAGTATAATGAAGAGCTTAGAGGTGTTCATAACACTGTGGCCTAACCTGGCATGACGCAATGTGACAAGTTTCTAGCAAAATTTAATTTATTCATCCAAATTGAAAGTCGCATGACACAACACAATCACAGCCAATCAGAACAAGGCAATATTGATACTCCTCCAAAAATAATTCCCCAACAATTAATTCAGCATGAACCATTCAATGACTTGATTAAAATGTTGTTCTGCAGATAATTGTCTAGAGTCTATTTTTGTTCCATTGATACTTTAGCATTCAAAACACCCAACAGTGATGATATCATTGTAATGTGTGCATACCGAATTCCAATTGGTATCCTTTTTAATATCTATTTGTGTACAGAATTGTGATTGGATTGGGCTTTCCTGCATATGTTTAACCATTTATATCCTGCTTTACATTGCACTGCAATCATGTGTTAATTCTTATGTGCAGCAGATAAAAAAAAACTTTAACACTTTTGGGAGCAGGATTTTGGACCAATGAAATGTCACTGTGGGCGGGGCAACCCAGCAACTAAATATTCTGTTACTAAATGCAAATGTGAATGGTTGGGACACAAACTCAGAATCTCAGATTATATGATCGAGATTTATTTTATTACTCGTCCCTTTTTACTTAGTTTGAACATCTAGCTAAGGAACATTTCTGGAATTTATAAAAAATTAGGTTATAAGGTGGTCTTCACAAACATCAAAGAAAGGTGAGTTTATCCCACTTACCAGTATCAGCGTCTTTGTGATGCTTTATGATTTCCGCAAGCTCAAAATTTCCAGCAATTATTGCCACCTTTAAAAAAACAAACATATGGCATATTAGATTCATCACTGGCTTGTGTTCAACAATTATTAATATTATTATTTGTTTTTTTTGATTGAGGCTGCATAAAATAAACTAATTACTGGTAGTATAAGGACAGAACAAACAACATAAATCAGAGTATCTGAGTCAGCAAGCCTGCAGTCAGACCCACTGAATCAAAAATAAGACTTTTTCACAAAAAAAAGTATCATATACATTACCATTCAAAAACCATTTTTTAAATGTTTCTGAAATAAGTCTCTTTTGTTCACGAAAGCTGCATTTATTTAATTAAAATTAAATACATTTTTAAAAAATTCTATTTAAAAAAATAAAAAAAATGTATTTATTCCTGTGATGGAAAGATGAATTTTCAGCAGCCATTACTCCGTCTTTGAATAAAATGGATTTTCAGAAATCATTCTAATAAAGCTGATTTGCTGCTCAAGAAACATTTCTCATTATAATTTTTTTTGCTGCTTAATATTTTTTGTGGAAACAGTGATATATTTTTTCTTTGATGAATAAAAAGTTAAAAAGAACAGCATTTATTTGAAATAGAAATCTTTTGTAACATTATAAAAGTCTTTACTGTTACTTTTGATCAATTTAATGTGTCCTTACTAAATAAAAGTATTCATAAAAAAAAAAAAATCTTACCCCAACCCCAAATATCTGACCCCAAAATTTTGAACGTTTGTATAAATACCATAATACAGTGCAGCATGAACTTACTGCATAATATCTCCTTTTGCATTTCAAGATATAAAAAAAAAAGTCATACAGGTTTGGAAAAAATGGAGGGTGAATAAATAACAGAATTAAAATTTTTTGGTGAACTACTCCCAGCAAAGCTTAATGCATCCTCAAAAGGGTCTTCACAGCAATGAAACAAAAGTTTAAAGAGCACGACTACCCATTCAGCAGAGGTTAATTTCTATTTAATGGCTTTAATTTTACCACCCTTTAAAAAGTTACACAGTCTATTATAAGATCTATAATTTACACATCAGTCTGGTCACCAAGTCTGGTCATGAGAACAAAACTGGGGTTTAAATGGTGCACAAAGGCACAGTAAACCATTACTCTTGTGGGTTTTGGAGTAGTGTATTCCTAAGAGTGATAAAACACAGACTTCATTCACATTACACTAAATTAGTTGCTAAGATTTACATAATGAGCTTGAAAAGAACTGCATTCCTTTTCTAAAGAAATACAGTGCTTGGCAGCAGCTTAGAGCTAAAGTTAGATTAATTAAATATTAAAAAAACCAACAGAAAGGTAAGTCAGTTGGCACAGTAAGGCCTAATTCTGAAACAAAAAGGTCAAGAAATTAGTTGTACTGTTAAATAAATTTACACAAGCAATTTTGGATGGTCAGACGTACGAAAGTACACACTGGTGAGTAAGAACCGGAACATTTCGGTTTGCCGTTGACCCGTATCATCATTCTTAGAATAAAAGGGTAACGGTAATACAATTTGCTCAGCACATATTCGATTTTGCCAGGGAAAAGTCCTGTTTAACCAGGCGGATCGGAGCGTTCCAGCGGAGAGCCTGAAGTTTCATGAGCTGCTTAAATGAGTTGTAATCAAGCGATCACCGGGCCTGAAATATGATTTTAGCAGCATGAGATGAATAATACAGCGCATTAAACAACGCATCAGGAGGGCACTGATATGTACATTACATAAACACTTCACTCCTACATCAGGTTTGGAGTGAGCAGGGTCAGTTCAAAGCTTTAGAGGTTGTAAACCGAGCAACTAGCACAACGAGGCCAGCTATGAACACTAAATGTAGCAGCAAGTGTAGCTAATGTTTGGCTTGATGCGCTTGACTGTACAGTCGACTGCAAAACTAATGATCTCAGCTCTATTTGAATGATTTTGGAGGTTTGCCATTGGATTACTGTTGCGATATGTGCCATCTTGCTAATAAAAGCCACAGTTTTCCTTGAGGCACAAACAACAACATATATTTCAGTACTGTAAAGGCATACATTCAAACCAATTATTTTTTCCGCTCTGGATAATGCATTGAAAAACAGAAAAGGTGTTTAAACTATAACCATGAACTTAAAAAATACCATAAAAGTTAAATGCTACATTGTCAAAAAAGCTTTTGCTGGATGAACAGGTCTGTGCACTGTGAAATCAAACTATGAATTAAAATACAATGTGATAGATGTGGCGAAGAGCAAAAAGGATACGGAGATTTCTGTCAAGGAGGATGCATTTCAAAGGGTTAAGCTTTCATTATGTGGGTGTTAGTACAGTATTGATGTTGGTGTGTTTGCTATTAAAGGGTTTACTGTACATGTTATTTTGCTATCTGCATTTGCTTAAAAGCTTTAATAATTCACTTCATTATGATAGTAATATGAGGGGTAGGGATTATGGGTTAGGATTATGTTATTTTTATAGCAACTGAACTCAAAATAATAAAAAATAATTTAATTAGAAGTGGGTACTTAAAAGATTAGTTCTGAAACAAATCCTATTATAATATATCACAATGTAAAATCAATCATATACATGAAATATTATAAGCTCCTATATCACCTGTATCCTGTAAACGTGTATGTGTGTCAATTTTTCAGTACTTTTATTTGAGCTGCAAGTACATAATTTGTAGTTCGCTTCCCCTGAAAAGTGTAAACACCGTGTCTCTGCATTGTATTCAAAACATTGCAGTTTGTTTAAAGGGGTCATATGATGCGATTTAAATTTTTCCTTTCTCTTTGGAGTGTTATAAGCTCCAGGTGCAAGAAGATCTGTAAAGTTGCAAAGACTAACGTCTTAAATCCAAAGAGATATTCTTTATAAAAGTTAAGAGTCAACCGCGCCTACCTAAAACGGCTCATTCTAACACGCCCCCACATATCTACGTCACTATGTGGGAAGATTTGCATAACGCAGCCCAAATGTTCAAGCAAAGAAAGAAGGCGTAACTTTTATTCTCGCTGTAGTATTGTTGCCGCCGCCATGTCGTGAAGGCGTTGTGTGTTTCGTTGTGAAAACGAAACTACTTTGTTTGGTCTTCCAAAAGAGGACGATATCTGCTTTGTCATGCCTGGAGCGATCCGTGCTGGTTGCTGAGGAAATACATCAACTTCGTGCTGTGGATCACCAGATCGGCTTTCATTGTGGACGAAGCGGAGTCCAGCCCGGGGTCGTCACATGTGGCTGCCGCAAGCCTCCTTCGTCGAATCCGCCGGCCGCGCCGTTCTCAAGCCCGCCGCCTCTGCTCACTCTAGCCCTCCGGCCGTTCCTCACGCTATCCCCCGGCCTCTGCTCACTCTAAGCCGCCGCCGCTCACTCTAGGCCGTCGTGGTGTGCGTCGTTGTGGAAGCGAAACTACTTTGTTTGGTTTCCAAAAATGGACACGACTAGAAATCAAAGTTGTTTAAGTTGTATTTACAACCCTGTTCCAGAACAGTTCAACCCAAATATTCAGATGTGTGCAGCACATTTTATGGAGGACCGTTTCCTGATCCTGGTAGAGTAGACAACAATGCCGGCTGTTCTGACTCACAGACTGCAAGTACGTTTTTAATATTAGTAGTTTTATATTTAAAGATTTTTTATATTTTTTATATTTAAAGCGAGGTTTTTGGGCAGTAGAGAGTAGGGCTTGTTGTTTGTCATTTCTCCGATCACAAATGCAGACATGGTTTTATGTTTACGCGGCGCGATGTAACGCAATGCGTAAAAAGACAGTACAAGTCATTATAATCCATAATTATGTCCCCATGGATGCAACGAATGCCTCGTTTATAATGGGTTTTCATGTTTTTGAATCATCGCTCCGGCCGGACAGGGCATCATCACAGTATGGTAAGGGACGTAACATTTCCGTCTCACGCTTGAGGTATTCGGCCAATCACAACGCACTGAATAGCTGGCCAATCAGAGCACACCTCTCTTTTCAGACCGATGAGCTTTGTAAAAATCGACGCATTTCAGAAAGGCGGGGCATAGAGGAGAAACAATAATGTACAGTATGTGGAAAATAATGTGTTTTTTTAACCTTAAACCGCATAAACACATTTCATTACACCAAATAATGTTCTTTTTAGCAACATCATATGACCCCTTTAAGGTTTCCGGCCAGACTAACCCAGCAACAGTGGCTCAACGAATGGCATGAGTATAGGGCGTGGCTATCTGTTTGGAATGGTTGGGGTAATCCAACCAATTGAAGACTTTTTTGAGTTTTTGAAAAACCTGTTTGAAACAATCACTGGAATCACTTCATGAAACACAAGAAAAAGTTTGTGTTAATTGTTCATAATTTCATTTATTTATTTTTTGCAAAATTAATAAAAGTTCTGCTTAATGCATAAATGTTTCAAATTTAACAGAAATTCATTCTACTCTTGTTCTGCACTAATAACTGTTGGCACAAATTATTCAATTTTAAATATATTTCTAATAATAATAATGTCTAATAACTATACTGTAACCCATAATGTTGTCATTAAACAAACAATAAAGCATTCAGGTTATCATAATTTAACATAACTAAAAATATCATGTTTTGGCATCATAACTCAAAACAGGTATATTTAATTACTTAGCAGCAAAACTTTTCAAGTTAGTAGTCTAAGTGTTAAGAACTCAAAATTACAATTGATTTAAATTTAATCTGTCTCCGTTTAACCTGATTGGTCATACTTGAAGTTTTTCTTGACAAATGCTGACTGGTATAATAACACAAGGTGGTAAATATTTGGTCTTTGAGAATTTCTCAAACAGCGACTCTAACAGACTTATTGGGCCCTATCATAGACCTGGAACAAAGCAGCACCAGGCACGATGCAAGTATTTTTTGCTAGTTTCAGCCTGACGCAGTTGTCATTTTCACGTCCTGCGCCACGTTGTTTAAATAGCAAATGCATTTGTGCCCGTTTGTGCGCCCATGGGCGTGCTGGTCTGAAAACGAGGTGTGTTCAGGCGCATTGCTGGCGTTTTACTATTTTGAAGCAACTGACATAGACTGCGCCATTGACCAACAAAAACCTGGTCTAAAGTCTGGTGCAATATACAGTGGGTACGGAAAGTATTCAGACCCCCTTAAATTTTTCACTCTTTGTTATATTGCAGCCATTTGCTAAAATTATTCAAGTTATTTTTTTTCCTCATTAATGTACACACAGCACCCCATATTGACAGAAAAACACAGAATTGTTGACATTTTTCAGATTTATTAAAAAAGAAAAAATGAAAAAATGAAATATCACATGGTCCTAAATATTCAGACCATTTGCTCAGTATTTAGTAGAAGAACCCTTTTGATCTAATACAGCCATGAGTATTTTTGGGAAAGATGCAACAAGATTTTCACATCTTATTTTCTCCCCATCTTGGAGTCATTCAGGTGTTTTTTAGCAAACTCCATGTGGGATTTCATGTGTCTTGCACTGAGGGGAGGCTTCCGTCGGGCCACTCTGTCATAAAGCCCCGACTGGTGGAGGGCTGCAGTGATGGTTGACTTTCTACAACTTTCTCCCATCTCCCGACTGCATCTCTGGAGCTCAGCCACAGTGATCTTTGGGTTCTTCTTTACCGCTCTCACCAAGGCTCTTCTCCCCCGATAGTCAGTTTGGCCGGACGGCCAGCACTAGGAACGGTTCTGGTCGTCCCAAACATCTTCCATCTAAGGATTATGGAGGCCACTGTGCTCTTAGGAAACTTAAGTGCAGCAGAAATTTTTTTTTGTAACCTTGGCCAGATTTGTGCCTTGCCACAATTCTGTCTCTGAGCTCTTCAGGCGGTTCCTTTGACCTCATGATTATCATTTGCTCTGACATGCACTGTGAGCTGTAAGGTCTTATATAGACAGGGGTGTGGCTTTCCTAATCAAGCCCAATCAGTATAATCAAACACAGCTGGACTCAAATGAAGGTGTAGAACCATCTCAAGGTGATCAGAAGAAATGGACATCACCTGAGTTAAATATATGAGAGTCACAGCAAAGGGTCTGAATACTTAAAACCATGTGATATTTCAGTTTCTTTTTTAATAAATCTGCAAAAAAAAAATTCTGTCAATATGGGGTGCTGTGTGTACATTTAATGAGGGAAAAAAAATTAAACTTAAATGATTTTAGCAATGGCTGCAATATAACAAAGAGTGAAAAATTTAAGGGGGTCTGAATACTTTCTGTACCCTCTGTATATATATATTTTGTTATTTATAGAGCACGATAGTAATCGGCGCTTATAGGCGGGTGCACAACGAGTGTACACTTTGCTTACTACAAACAGAGGGATGCGCAGCAGCACACAAACATTTTTAAAAATGAAAAATTAAAGGATTCAAATATAAAAGATTATTATTGCTTACATAAATATAAAAATGCCTACATATCATAATGGATCGTCTTTGCATGTACCAGATTTACGCAAACGAGCAGATCCGTTCCCTCACTAGAGAAGCGTTCCGTTTTTCCATTTGTAAATTCCGCCATGTAAAAAGCGAATCCGCCATGGCACGAGCGCAAATGGCTTTTAAAGGGAATGGGAGATGAGACTCTGATTAGATGAGACCCATTACTCATTAAGAGAATAGGGACAACCCTTTTAGATCATACGCCGGGCGCGCTGACCATTTTTCCCCTCCTTAAACTAGCATTTGGACACGCCCCAAGTGCAATTGCACCGTGCGCGTTAGACCATGCACTTAGATAGTTAAAATAGGGCCCTTTGTGAAAGAGTATGGAGTATGTTAATTTGGTAGGTTGACGTTAAAATATGTATAGACTTTTCTTAAGTGTAGTTCACCCAAAAATGATAATTCTGAGATTCTTTCTTCTGTTGAGCACAAAATAATATTATGAAGAATGTTGGTAACCAAACAGTTGATGGCAGCCATTGACTTCCATAGTATTTTTTTCTATACTATGAAAGTCAATGGCTACCGTCAACTGGTTACCAACGTTCTTCAAAATATCTTCTTATGTCTACCTGGTCTCATGGCAAAAACGTACCTGGTGGCAATTTTCTGCGAGACGCGTACATATCACTGCAGTTTCCAAAAGAAATGAACACTAGAGGCAGTAAAACTCAGACACCTTTTATTCCTTTTCACACAAATGTACAGAGTTTCGATTAATAAAGCTTAATTTTCACACAATTACTTGAAGAATATTATGTTATGACTTCAAAACTATTTTAATATGCTGGGAGATTTGAAAAGTGATACTTTTGAATGTTAGCATTGCACATATCCAGCTTCATATCTATGAGTTTTCATAGTCAGTAGGATTGTTCGGTAGCTCAGGGAGTACGGAGACGTACTTGAGAGGTGAGGAGCTCCGGTTCAAATCCTGTATAACTACAGTTTGACAAAACTGTTCAAATCTGCATTTAAGGAAGTTCAAATGGCACGGTTGCATCAACAAATTAGTTTTTATATCAGTTTTGCATTTGTTAACAATATCGGGTAGGTTTAGGGATGGGTTTGGTGTAGGGGATATTTCCAACAAGATAGAGCATTAACTTTTAGCGACAGTCCCCAGATATTTCAATTCTGAACCGCCGCAATACGTACCTGAAGCAACGTAATAAAAACGTGTCAGGGTTCACGTATTGAACCCGTGTTTTAGCGCCACTCAATAGACATTTCTCTTTGAAACTGCGGCGAAACGTGCATTAAAGGCATAGTTCACTTTTTAAAAAATGCTATGGAAGTCAATGGCAACCACCAACTGTTTGATCACCAGCAATCTTCAAACAATCTTCTTTTGTGTTCAACATAAGAAAGCAACTCATACAGGTTTGGAACGACATGAGGGTGAGTATATGATGACAGAATTTTCATTTTTGGGTGAACTATCCCTTTAAGGTACGTAAAAATGGTGTTACAGAAAAGTACCCAGAGGTACGTATTTTTTTGAGACCAGGTTGTCTTATGTGCACAACAGAAAGAAACAAACTCAAACAGTATGGAAGAACTTGAAAGTGAGTAAATGATGACAGAATATTTTCATTTTTGGGTTAAGTATCCCTTTAAATCTTATACTTTTTAGTCTAATGTTATTTTCAAGGCATGTTCGAGTTAATAATTTCTGTCAGAACATCATTTAATTTCCCAGTCAAACTTTGCCAATGTTTGTGACAATATGCACTAATGACTATTGGCATAAAAATTACTTCGGTTTTGGCTATAATTCTAATAATACAGACTAATGACTATTGGCACAAATATGACTTCAGCTTTAACTATATTTCTAATAATAATCACTAATGACTAGTGGCATTGCAGTCACAGCCATTATTGAAGGCCACTGAACAGTAAACGCAACACCCTCATCAGCCCATGGCCACAGACTTGGATCATGTCCATTGCTGTCAGACAAGCTATTGAATGTCACAATCTGACATTTGAGAAAGAAACTCTTTAAGTAAGCAAACACAATAACCAGAGATTTTTCTAGGGGAAAAAAAGCAATTACTAGCTAATTTGAACTAAAACATTTAAGAAAACTACAAGAACTGATTTGATGTTCATTATTTCCCCTCTCTAAAATCTAACTCCTAATTATCTGAAGATACCAAAAGCCCATGCAAACAAATATAATAAAATGATTAATTACCCTCACGCTCACTCATTGTTCTTTGAGTGCTGTCTAACATAATGCCTGTGCTTTTGTGTGGCATTGTGTCTAATTAATTAAGAACTCTGCGTGAAAGAACAAACAGACGCAAGTTCATTCAGCACTCAGGGTTGTGGTAATTTTTAACACTAAACCAACAAAATTGACTAAACTTCCAAGAGCAAGCTTATTTGAAAAAAATATATAGTTTTCAGTTATTAAAAAGTAGCCAAGCAAAGAAATACATTGATGTACCTGAAAGGGTGTTTGTCCTCGGTAGTTCTTGACGTCTTTGCTGGCTCCGTGAACCAGAAGAACCCTGGCACACTTTTCCTTCAGAAGAAAAGCAGATGATAGAGAAATGAATTCAATGTGATCCAACTCTACAAGAAAATGTTCTACTATCGTTGCTTCTCCACCTTCTAAGAGCAAAATTAGACACGTCACAAGTTATCCCGCCTCACCCAGATTCAAAAGTGACAGACTTCGCCCTCAGCTTTGTGAAGTCCAATTCAAGTGTGATGCTTCAGCAAAGTCTACACCCAAAGAGAAAGGAGAGGGGGACTCTGCAGCAATGCCTATGTGCATGTGTGAACATGAATGTGAGAACCAAAAGCAGAAAGACAGAGAGAGAGAGAGAGTGAGAGAGAGAGAGAGAGCGAGATCCAGGGCTCTGTAGCTCTCCAGCCCACTATATCCAGCTGGATTCAACAGCCCACCCACGGAATGCCTCACCACTAAACCGACACACACACACAGTCGCACACATACACACACCTCCATTGCCTTCTCCTCCTACCTTCCTTCTAATACTAGTTTCACAGCTGCTGCCAGCCCTTGTATATGAGACATAATCACATGTGAGGATGCTGCTTCTATTCCCCGCACATGAAAATATCCCTGGCCTGCATTTGGCACCGGTTACAGGTTCCTCGTTGACATGGTGACGGATAGGCGCAATCGTGTTTAATCACAAACAATCGAAGCTCGAGAACCTGCCCTTGACTGCAGCGAAACTGACGAACGAGCCAAATTAAGTATCTTTCGCCAACGGCTAGCCGAGTGTCAACTTTAAAAAATAACCCATTGTGGCCGATCATTACAGACGAGCACTTCAAATAACGGCCCCACTGGTCGGCTCAGGGTGAGCACGGCATCATATGTGACCACCAGTGAACTCAAGAGCCTCCTCAAATCAATAAATGAAACTTTTCATTGGCAGGGCCATTTTCACAACTTAAAATAAACTTTATTTTCTAGTCATAAGAGCAGGGGTGGACCAGGGCGATTTGTTTCAAGTGTATTTAAAGGCATCAGCAATTCAGCATCATACTCAGGAAAGCAATCAAAGAAGACAACATTAATTTCTTTAATTTTTTGTTGTCATGGTCAATGCCACAATTTTTTTTAATTGATTAGTCCTAGAAATCAACTGATGTCCTAAAAATATAATCCTAAAATTGTTTTTGTTTCCATATTTAAATGTATAAACATTGTAATTAGTCACATTTTTACAAATTTGATTAGTGACCTAGAAGAATCCTAAAATTTTGTGTTTTCAGGTTTAAAGAGGTTTAATAAATATAATTTAATAATTTAACTGTATGTATTACTGAAAGATGTTATGCAAAAAAATATATATATACTAAAAATAATTTGATATATACTTAAAATATAAAACTTAAATATACTTATAACCAAAAACGGTAGATATGTTATTATATTTTATCTTCTTTTCTTTAGTTTTTCTTTTTTGAGGGGGGCGGGGAAATAGAAAAATTAGAAAAATTATAGGTTTTCCAGTTCAATATATTAGCTCTAGGTGATACTTAGAGTATATAACTATATATTTATATTTATTTAATTTGACGTAGAATGTGAGTGACAGATGTACAGTTTGTTAAATTTTAAAATTAGACTTTAAGACAATACAATAAATTGAATTCTACATTTATTTCTCACTTTTTAAGTGAGAATATATAAGACTATACTAGAGGGACACAATATAAGACTAGAAGGACACAAAAGAAAAATAAAAAAGTGGGACACACTGTGGATGTAAGATCAATATGGCCTATGACACAGCAGGAACATGATGTTATATACAGAGCGACTGTGAACTGCTAGCGCTAGTAGCGCCAGCAGACAATGTTTTTTTTTTTTTTTTTTTTTTTTTTTTTTTTTTTTTTTTGTTTTTTTTTTTTTTTTGTTTTTTTTTTTTTTTTTTTTTTTTTTTTTTCGGCCCAGCTAGATGACCCCGAGCCGACGGAGCAGACTAGATCTCCCACAGAGGAAACATAAGGTGATTATCTGCCTGGCTGCTTAGTGTGGTGAGCGTAATGGGCCGTTGTCCATTCATAAACACTGAATGCTGGTGCTAATAGTCATGAGTGTTCCAGCTGATTCCAGTTCAGCTTGAGGTTTATCATGGATGGAATGGGAGACAATGGTGAATAATGACCAGTGTAATTAGTGGCAATCGGTCATTGGCATTTATACAAATGAACCTGCATCATTTCAGCATATATTTTTACTAAAATTGTATATTATGTATTTTATTATAGTACTTGTTTTTTTATTAGTGACCCCAAAATAGAGCAGAGTCCTAAAATTCTGTTTTCAGTTTTAAAACAATAATTTTAATAATGTAATGGATAAAAATATATAATAGACATCCACTTATCCCCACTTATTTTAAGTGGATATATTATAATATCTTAATATAACCATATACAGAGGTGCATCTCAATAAATTAGAATGTCGTGTTAAAGTTCATTTATTTCAGTAATTCAAATTGTGAAACTCGTGTATTCAATTCAATGCACACAGACTGAAGTGTTTAAGTCTTTGGTTCTTTTAATTGTGATGATTTGGCTCACATTTAACACAAAAAACCCCCCAATTCACTATCTCAACAATTAGAATACTTCATAAGACCAATAAAAAAACACAGTTTTAGTGAATTGTGGGCCTTCTGGAAAGTATGTTCATTTACTGTACATGTACTCAATACTTGGTAGGGACTCCTTTTGCTTTAATTACTGCCTTAGTTCGGCGTGGCATGGAGGTGATCATTTGTGGCACTGCTGAGGTGGTATGTAAGCCCAGGTTTCTTTGACAGTCGCCTTCAGCTCATCTGCATTTTTTGGTTCTTGTTTTCATTTTCCTCTTGACAAAAACCCATAGAGTCTCTATGGGGTTAGGTTTGGGTGAGTTTGCTGGCCAGTCAAGCACATCAACACCATGGTCATTTAACCAACTTTTGGTGCTTTTGGCAGTGTGGGAAGGTGCCAAATCCTTCTGGAAAATGAAATCCGCATCTTCAAAAAGCTGCTCAGCAGAAGGAAGCATGAAGTGCTCCAAAATTTTCTGGTAACGGGTGCAGTGCAAGTAGTTGACGTTGATTTTCAAAAAAAAAAACACAATGGAACAACAACAAGCAATGAACATGCCCCAAATCACACAGACTGTGAAAACGTAACCACTGGACTTGTAAAGCAAACTTGGGTATGAGCTTTTCCAACCTTCCTCCAGACTCTCGGCCTGGTTTTCAAAGAAATACAAAACTTGTTCTGGAACTAAAGCGGTGCGAAAGGGCCTATTGTGTAGCCTAGTGAACCAAACTGAGAGACCATTTTGAAGGCTCAGGAAACCTTTGCAGGTGTTTTGAGTTGATTAGCTGATTGGCATGTCACCATATTCTAATTTGTTGAGATAGTGAATTGGTGGATTTTTGTTAAACGTGAGCCAAAATCATCAAAATTAAAAGAAACAAAGACTTAAACTACTCAGTCTGTGTGCATTGAATTTATTTAATACACGAGTTTCACAATTTGAGTTGAATTACTGAAATAAATGAACTTTTCCACAACATTCTAATTTATTGAGATGCACCTGTATATATATAAACATGTCACATTTAATATATACTTGAAGATTTTATATATAAATTGTCATAATATCATGAAAATAATAGGGTTTCCAGTTAACATATTTCTATCATGCATTAAAACACGTTTTTTTGTTTTGTTTTAAAGAAATCCCAAAATCCCAAATCCCAGTTTAATCCCAAAAATGAAAGTTTCTCAGAAAGTTTCCCTGCTGCACTCAATCTCATCTCTGGCCCTGGGGCCATTGATTTTTCGCTCGAAACGTTATTGATCCACAAAGAGAAAACTATTTTTTTAATATACTCTCCTTTTGACAGCGTATTCTGTTGTATGACGCCAATAACCTCTGTTTATTGACTTTTCAAATGGAGCTGACTTTGGATCATTACATGTACAGTGTGAGTACATACCTGTTTGTACAGAGCGCAGATATGGAGAGCCGTATTCCCAGATGCATTTTCCACATGCATGTCGGCTCCGTAGAACAAGAGATGCTCCAGGTGCTGGATGTGGCCGTATCGACAAGCCTGCCATACAAAATGGGAACAACTAGTTCACACAGCATATCATTTTAGTGAGAAAAATGAGCAAACAGATCTTGTAACAGTTTCTTCTGAAAGAAAAGCTTTTGTGAGCCTTAAAAATTCATACAGCAGCCTATGACAGATCCACAAGTCTTTTAAAACATGAAAACATCATTAAGCCTTCAGTACGTTGTCATCTCATATTTTTCAAAGTGTCTAAAAGTAAACCATACATGCTGCTTTTCCGTTTTCCCAGCAGAGTGCCATCAAAAACACCACGGAAACTATTTGACTGGCATCCTGCAATCCACCTGTCACAACACTAGATGCCAGTACGCCGTCACAACAGATGGACTTGATGATGTGTTCAACTAGTTTGATCTCCTCATCTGTCCATTAATTGAACAAAGCTGCTGTCATATAAAACTGCAGCTCTATTACAACTTCCACAGCTTCACTACACTGATGCATATATTACCTCACTCTCAACCGAAAGCTTTTTCATTGACTGTCACCAGCTAATAATGTGAAAGACAGCGGCACCTGGTGGATCTCATGCCAGCCGTTCTCATCATGGCATCCGACGCTGGCATGGGCACGCAGTAGGACCTCGCAGCAGCTCGGGTCTCCCCCTACAGTCACTGTATGGTAGAGTGGAGTCAAGCCCTGCCGGTCCTTATAGTCTGGAGACGCTTCCAAATCCAACATAGTCTGCAGAGGGAAAAGAGGATTAGGTTTCCTTCAGAGAGGAAAATACACCAAATAAAAAAAGAATTTAAAATTAAAATTTTTTTTTTTTTTTTTTTTTTGCTTTTAAATTTAAGCAGAGCCTTGTTTTTTGGAAGGGTCTTAAAGGATGAAAGGACTATTTTTTCTTGTCTGCTGCCTTTCACGCCACAGCTCAGGATAGTTGCTAGTGATGGGTTTGGGACTGTGTGTTCTTGTGCACTTTTTCAGCTTTTTTTAATGTCCATGTGTGACAAGCCAAATTAAAAATGAAGGCTTCTTAGCTTTTACACTACTGTTTAAAAGTTTGGGGTTGGTACATTTTTTTATTGTTTTTGAAAGAAGCCTCTTTCACCAAGGCTGCATTTATTTGATGAAAAATACATCAGAACAGTAAAGTGTGAAAATATTTTTACTATTTTAATTATTTTAGAAAGCATTATCCTGTGATGGCATGTTCAGCATCAATATTCCTGTCTTCAGTGTCACATGATCCTTTAGAAATCTTACTGATTTGCTGCTCAATTAACATTTCATATTATTAGTATCAATGTTTAAAGTTGTGCTGATAATTTTTGTTCTTTTGGAAACCAGGATACTTTTTTTTTTTAGAACTATTTAATAAATAGAAAGTTCAAAACAACAGCATTTATTAGAAATGGAGATCTTTTGTAAACTTACAAATTTACTGTCACTTTTGATTAATTTAATGCATCCTTGCAGAACTGCATTCACTGTATTTCAATTTCAATTTCTTAAAAATAAAAAAAATAAAAAAATCTAGCTGACCCCAAACTTGTGAACGGCACTGTATTTCAGAAAAAGTGGCTTGAATTATTATAACCAATCATTAAAAATTCACTTTACATTTTGGTTGTCAAACACAACTAATCTTATAAAGCATAACAAATATTATAAAACTTATAAAACCTACAAATTTAAGTACTCTGCAAAAACATGTAACACAAACAAGTATGTAAAACAATACATATGCATGTAAACAAATCTGCTTGATTTTTTTTTAGATAATGTCTTTGGTTTTTTTTATTCAATTTTACAAAACCAAGCAGTTTCATAACTGCATGAGTAAAAGTACATTTTCGTTTCATAACTAAATGATTACAAGTACTTTTTCCTTCTAAAATTACAAAACCCAGCCACTCAGCAATGAAAATAGGAAATCTATGGCTCTAGAACTTCGAACTGACATAAACTAAGATTCTGCATGAAGCCTTTTTAAGTAAACGGCCAGCAAGCAATATACTACAAGAGCAACGGCACACAGGAAATTGTGTTTTACAATATTCAGGGCACAAAACAGTAGTACATCAGCAGTATTATTTCCAATTGTTGTCAAGGGAAGAAAGCAACAATGAAATAATGAAGAAAAAAAACTTAATTACTGATTAATTTTTAAATAAACAAAACAGAGTGTGCTTTGAATAAAAGTACAATCTGTCAAAGTAATAAATGTAAACTGTAAACTCAGCAGCATTACTGACACTGTAAGATGTCACTGTACTGCTCTGTGTTAGATCTTACAAAAAACAAAGTGACAATCAAAGAAGAGGATCACTCTAACACAGCCATAAACTCATGCCGCCGTTTTGGATGAGGTCATTTATTACCTTAAGAGCTATTTGGTTCTTTGCCCTGGCTGCTTTGTGCAGGGCAGTCATCCCATCCCGAGAGCGGAAATCTAAATGAGCCCCGCCGTTTTTCAATGTCACTATAATCTCCACCATATTGTCCAGGTGGGCAGCAAGGGTTAGTGGTGTCTCTGCAGACCAGAAACACAAAAACAAGTTCATTATAATGTATTAGGTAAATCTTTCTTAATAAAAGCAAGATATTAATCAAGGGATTTGTATGTTTTATCAAAACAATAATTTAATATGTATAATATTGGACTATATCGGATACTTGTCGTTACAGTTGTGAGAAAAAAAAAATTGAATATATAAATGACATTGTGAGACTGTAATTACGCCTTTATTTGTGACTTAATACAATGTAAATATAAAGATAAAAGAAAAATTATAAATACACTACCATGTAAGAGTTTGGGGTCAGTAAAAAAAAAAAAAAATTTTATTTTCAAAGAAATTATTTTTTAAAACTTTTATAATAAATAAAATTGAACTTTTATTCAGCAAGGATGTATTAAATCCTTGTGTGTATTAAAAGTCAAAAGTGACATTACAGATATTTATAATGTTACAAATGTTTTCTGTTTCAAATAAATGTTCTTTGAACTTGACTCTCATCAAGAACATGAAAAAAATATGGTTACACAAAAATATTATATATATAGGCAGCACAACTGTTTTTAACGTAGTAATAATAATAATCAGACATGTTTTTTAAGCATCAAATCAGCATATTAGAATGATTTCTGAAGGATCATGTGACACTGAAGACTGAATTAATGACGCTGAAAATTCAGTTTTGCATCACAGGAATAAATTATATTTTAGAATATATTGAAATAGAAAACTGTTATTTTAAATTGTAATAATATTTCATAATATTACTGCTTTTACTGTATTTTTTATCAAATAAATGCAGTTTTGGTGAACACAAGAGGCTTTTTTCAAAAAAATTAAGAATCTTACCGACCCCAACATTTTAAACAATAGTGTATATAAATATAATAAAATATAAACCTACATAATAACCATTTTGTTCTAATTTTGAGGTAGAATATATAGATTATATAGACTAGAACATACAGACTATAGATATATAGTGAGAGTGTACATTTAGTATCGTAAAGATTTATAATTTTATATAATTTATAATCGGTATTGGATATGGCCAGGAGATTAAATCAGTGAGTAAATACGTTACATATTAACTGCTGAAATACAATGTAATGTTCTGACTACTACACCATATCGATTAAAAAGGAAACAAAATAATGGTGCAGTAAAGCAAACAATCTGGAACTGTAGCTTGGGCACAAAGCCCGAATAGTCCTTAATGTGCAATTCTGGAGGTTATCTGATATGGCATCCCGTACCACCAGTTTCAGGGTCATGATAGTTGGGGTCCAACCCTCTCTCCAACATCTTGGAGACTTTGTCCACTTGATGATGCTGGATATAATCCATAAATTTCCTCAGGTTGACCTTAAAGGAGGTTTAAGAGAGAACGAGAGTGCAGGTGCGGTTAAACAAGAAACACTGACAGCTAATGATTGTGGAGGAAGTTAAGGAACAGGAGCGAGTGATGGAAATGAAGTTGACAAGAGTGTGAAGGGTCTTTGCTCACTTCCTCTCTCATGTTGAGATCTCTGGGACACACATGCTGCGATACAAGGCTAGATAAAAATAGATAGGAGAGCAGCTCCCAGTACAGAGACATCAGAGAGAGAGAGAGAGAGAGAGAGGGAGCACAGCTGATTTGGCAAGGCAAAGAGTTAGAGACCACTTGGCAAGCTACGGCATGCTACGAACACAGATCAATGCACGTCAACTCTTACGCACAACCCAGTGCACACACAAAGACCTCCAACACAATAGAGTAAGTGCCATACTCGTACAAAACATTAGAGTTTGTATTATTTAACTTCTGGATCCCGTCCTACCAACACTAACGTTCAAATTTTAAATGCAATCTTTCCAAAATAACTTGAATGCACCATGAGTGCCTATAAGCAATCATTTATGCACCAGCCGAGCAACTGCCATTGAGTTCAAACAGCCAGCTTTCTTCAGTTATTACAGTTCTCCTTGGGTTACGCCAATAAAAATAATTTTTAAGAGTCAGATCACGTAGAAATATCTCTTTAAGGTAACAACTACACCTTTTAATTTTTTATAATGCAGTCAGATTTTAAAAACAAACCCCTCTAAGCATTTGCCTCCGCTGCATGTATAATGCACTGATATTCAGTATGATCTGAGGTGAATATCTGTTCCTCTGAAACAACTATGTACACAAAGCTGTTCCTACGTCATCCTTTACAAACCCTGGTGGCTTACAGAGCTGTAATATAATAACTTATTAAGGGAGCTTGAAAGCTCAGAGCAATGAGAGGGGGAATTTTTAATGCTGAGGGTAGCAGTGTGGGTGACGGGAGATATATAGGATGAGCAATAAAGAGAAAGAGATCGAGCACAGCACAGGACATACAGTGCTGAAAGAAGTCGGCAATTAAAACTTGGTTCGGAGCTTCGATTGCAAAAATGCTCATGACCACAGAGGAAAAACTGGCCGAAACTCTAAAACGTCAACATCAATGACCATCTCGCCCCTAAAATCCCGCTAAGTCCAAATGTATGTAAATGCTCCGGTCTCCTGCATTATTTAGCAGCAGACTCTAGAATGATTGCTTAGATATTCATTCCTAGCGACTGAATATAAAAAGCAAGATTTTCAAACATTTCTTTCCTGTTTTAACAGTCGTATCCTAAGACGCCCTCTCCTGCTTGCAATTAAGCAAATAGCTTCCATTTGATATGAATGTAAAAGACACAATTATCATAACGGAAAACAAGTTAATCACCACCTGCGTGTCAAAAATAGACACATTTTTGACAAATATGCATAGTAGGCTAATCGACATATGTCACAGCAACATTTTTATAAAAAAAAAGAAAAGTCTTACCTGTGTGTGGAGTTTTTCTATTTGCTTTTCGTTGACGTTTGGCTGCTGGTACACTCTGCTCTTGTAACGGAACTGCACAATTAAATCGGAGCGAAAAAAACATTCCGTTTATATGCTACATTGGATTAATTTAATAATTAATATCATCTTTAAATATTCAGTTTAACAAAATACACATTTTGACGTGAAATACACTTACAATAATCTAGAAATAATAAAGCATTATCCAAAATGTTCCATGGTACTGCTAACAAATAAAAAAATGGATTACAAATATCATGGTACATTAATAAGACAATTATTTAATACCCTATTTTATATCAGAGTACTAAAGTATTATGGTAACATCAAGTTTTTTCGTAAGCAAGACGGCATACAAATAATGTCTTTAAATCATTTATATAAACCTTAGCTCAAACAAATGATAAAATAGAAATATGTTTCATTATACTCCATTTGCAGCTCTTCTTGGCTGGTCGCTGCCTTGATAGTAATATGATTATATCAGGCCCTGAGGCTTGAATGAACATACAGGAGAACTACAAAAGGTTCTGGTTACACCAGCCTGACATCAGCCTTCTCACAGAGAGAGCCGAGAATGCTCCTGTACAGAAAGCACATTTTAAAGAGTGACGCCAGCCTCATATCACTGCATTGGTGGCAATTTATAGCAGTTATCATCACTGTCAAAACTATTTTGTCATTGGGATCGTGCTTGACATAAATCATAAATATGAATGGATATTTATACTCACAATTAAATTATTTTGATAACTTATATTAATTAATGTCCATGCTGATTATCACAAAAACTATTTGGACTAAAAAAAGGATTTTAAGAAGTAAACCATTTTGCCTTTGTGGTTATCATATAAATATTAATAAATATGAGTGGACATTTGTACTCACAGTTAAATTATTTTGATAATTATTCATTATTGCTCATGTTGATTACAACAACAAAAATAATTCAGATTTTTCTTTAATTGTAAAAATTAATAATAATATTAAATAATTAAAAAGAAATACAATAATAAAATCTGTGTTTACAGTAATGCATTTACATTGGAAGTCTATGTATGTATATTACACTCACAATAAAATTAAAACTATTTTAATTTAACTTTACTGAATGATCCATTAATTGTGAAAAAAAACATGTTAAAAATGTAAAATAATTAAACGAAAACAAAAAAACAATAAATAAACTGATCCTCCTTGACATAATAAATATGCATGGTCATTTCTTCTCACAATAAAAAGTTAATAAGATTAGCTATTGTTCATGTTGATTACCACATAAAACCATTTTGATTTGTTCCTTATTAAAAAGAAAAAGAACAAGAAAAAATAATAAATAAATAACAATAAAACAATGATAAAAGCTGTTTACACTAATACACTGTCAATGGAAGATTAGGGGGCAAGTGTACTGGAGGGTTTTAAAGCAGAAATGCAAAGCTCACATATTTGGTAAAGTGCTTAAATGGATTGTTTCGTACAAAAAATTGTGTGCTATTTGTGCTTTAAAGTTGTCCAAATCTTCCTGTCAGTGACGGCACTGCTGTTCTAGGCAGATTAACTTCTAGTTCAGTGTCTACCAGCATAATTCCTGTGGATATTTGTGGAAGTACTTTGCAGATAGTGACGTCCAATGTCCCTTTCTGGTATCCTTGCACATATTGTGTCAAAGTTACATCATGGATCGAGCTTAAGTTGACTCCGCAACATTCAAGCAACAGAATTGTGACACGTTACCTCAAGGGTTGGAACGCCTTTATTGGTGGATAGCGGATAGTCTCTCAGGGGTCGTTCTTCCTCCAGGAAACCACTCTCCCTCCCGTCCACAGCTGGCTGGAAGAGCCCGTAGTTGAGCACATCCCTCAGACTCTGTGTGAGAGTACACAGGATCTGCTGCTTAGCAACCCATACTGTGGCATCAGGACTGAACCTCATGGATTTCTGGCAAAGCCACAGAGAGAGAGAGGAAAAGAGAGAGAGACAGAGAAACGCTCTATCAGGCCATAGCAGGTGTACAGATTAACTAGGGGACAAACATTTGTGTGCTAAAATGTTCAAAAGGGAGAAAACACAAATCATGTTTTATGACGTTATTTGGTGTTGGCTGACTGACAGAATGACATTTTATAATTAAAATAAAAATTCAAAGGGTTATATCATACATTTTTTAGCATCTCATGAACATTTTCAACCCTCTTTTCGACCTTACAAATTAAACAGTAATAAGTGTTTAGGTGCAGTCACATTAGCGAAATGTCAGCGGGCAGAAAAGATCGGTTGTCTAATGTCAGTAGTGTAGCAATGTATGAAACAGCTCATCTCTTTTAAACCAAGGAGCTTTCAGTTGATCAGCTTGAACCTGTTGCAAAATCTGGTTGAGAATTCTTTCGCCCTCATGTAAAACTCCCCATCGCGTGGATTCCTAATGAAATGTACAGTATTTCGCAGAACAGCTGTAAAAGTGAACGCACCTTAAAGGAATAGATCACTCCAAAGTGAAAATGTACTCAACCTCAGACCATCCAAGGTGTAGATGAGTTTGTTTCTTCATCAGAACAGATTTTGGAGAAATTTTGCATTACATCACATGCTCACCAATGGATCCTCTGCAGTGAATGGGTGCCGTCAGAATGAGAGTCCAAACAGCTGATAAAAACATCACAATAATCTACAATCAACTCAAATCCATTAATTAACATCTTGTGAAGCAAAAAGTTGCATATTTGTAAGAAACAAATCCATCAAGACATTTTTAACTTCAAACCATTGCTTCATGCTAAAATACAAGTCCTCTATCTATAATATTGCTTTCACCAGTGAAACAGTCATCTTGTCTGAATCAGGGGAGAAATGTGCAGCGATCAAGCACTATTTATATGTGAAAACAGTCCAAAACAATTCTAATAAAATATGTCAGTGGATTACGAGGACAAAAGGGGATGGACTTTTACACTGGAGGAAGCGTCATTATGGACTCGTATTTTGGCCAGAAGTGATGGTTTAAAGTTAAATGCCCCAATGATGGATTTGTTTCCTACAAACATGCAGCTTTTTGCTTTACAATATGGTAATTGATGGACTGGAGTTGTGTGGATTATTGTGATGTTTTTATCAGCTGTTTGGACTCTCATTCTGACGGCACCCATTCACTGCAGAGGATCCTTTGATGAACAAAAGATGTAATGCTAAATTTCTCCAAACCTGTTCCGATTAACTATTCCTTTAACTGTGTATTTAAAGCCACGTGAAATAAATGGTAGTTCAATGACTTTTAGTCCATGCAGGCTTTGAATTAATTTATATGCTAGTATTGTAAGCTCCTAAATACTAACAAAATGCACTTTCACCAGCAAGCATTTAAAATGTACTCTTTCACATCAAACTATAAATACTGATGATTCATCCTGCACTGCACAGATTTTTGTCCAATCAAATGCTATCTGAGAATGCTTGTTTCTTGGGATACTTTGAAAGAATACTTTTATCTGAATAATAGCGTCTTGTTCTTTTGGTTTTTAGAACTAATAACATCTATCCTACCTCCTCTTTATTCCCTCAACGTGACTGAGATATTGTGGTATTGTTGACACGTAAATGGTATTGCTGACATGAAAATGCAGAATATGGAAAGCTTGGATAATTGTAATGCTCAATAAATGTGACACTGACAATAACTTGCACAATATACTAACCATAACCACATCAGCTATGTGCAAACACAATTCAATCCTCTGCTTCCTCCAAAAAGAACAGTTTCAGTAATGACAGACACAGATATTTTTAAAGAATCTGTCTTGAGAGAAAGCAGTAAAAATGGTTTCCCTTAGTGTTTTTTGGTTTTCAATTTTATTTACAATAAATCAAATTCTATACCATTTGTGGTCTGATTTGGTTTCAATATTACAAAAAAAGGCCTCTAATAGACAGCATGCATTTGCCATAAATGATACTTTTAAAGAAAATTTTAAACAACTGTTGTATTTCACTGGTGTTTTTATGGATTTAAAAAGTGTGACTTTGGAATATTTTTCATATTAACTTTAATTTATCTGGCTTGCTTGAGTGTTACTGCAAAGGAATAACCAATAAAACTGTTACCTTAACATATGGAAAACACCTGTGTTAAATGACTCTACATGATATTGCTTTTCTGAACTTTCTTCATTTAAAGCATGACAAATGTAATTTTCTACTTTATGTGCGTGAAATAGGTCAAAAATACTTGTTGCCTATCCCACTTGAATACGTTCCATTTTTTTAGTTCACCAAAACCCAAACAGCTCTCCAGAGAAGGCTGAACCTGTAAGAGGGAATCAATTTACTGTAATAATATAATTTAGAAAGATCCACATGGCCCAACAGCCTGGGGTGAAACAGAAGTGTTTGTATGTATGTATTGCTGCGTTCAAGTCCTCCTGGGACATTCGTACTTACGAGTTGACAAGTCGTAATTACGACGTCAGGTGCGTTCAAGTCAGTTTAGTCTGCACAAGATGGCGGTGTACCTAATTTTAATAAATTACAAGAAAATACAACAGGGTCTGTTAACTCTGCTTATAGAAAATGAAGAGCAAAGAATTCGCATCAGGTGTGTTTTGCGGTTTTAATATTTTTTAAAAAGTAATTTATGAAGCCACTTTTAATCTGTATCTGTTTTTTTGTATATGTTTTTAATTGTTATATTACAATCCTGCCACGTTCAAAAAGCTTATTTTTTGTAAATAAAAATCCTGACAATGTCACCGCTTAATACCTATAAGTATTGTGATTTATGTTTTACTTTGGCAATCTCTCTGTCTCCCTCTGTCAGACATGCAGAAAAATTTACCGTCAACTACAGACGTTGCATCCATCGATTCCGCCATGTTTCTCATTGACACGCCCCCAACTCGGAAACTCAGGCTTAAAGAAAATTTCGAGTTTCCCACTCGTAATAACGACTTTGTGGTGGCGTTCATGTGCGTTCAACTCGTAAATACGATCTATCCGACATGACTGAATGCCACATACTGTACAGGTGCATCTCAATAAATTAGAATGTCGTGGAAAAAAAAATTTGATTCAACTCAAATTGTGAAACTCGTATATTAAATAAATTCAATGCACACAGACAGAAGGAGTTTAAGTCTTTGGTTCTTTTAATTGTGATTGATTTTGGCTCACATTTAACAAAAACACACCAATTCACTATCTAACTAAAAATAGAATACTTCATAAGATCAATAAAAAAAACATTTTTAGTGAATGTTGGCCTTCTGGAAAGTATGTTCATTGTACATGTACTCAATACTTGGTAGGGGCTACTTTTGCTTTAATTACTGCCTCAATTCGGCGTGGCATGGGTGTGATCAGTTTGTGGCACTGCTGAGATTGTATGGAAGCCCAGGTTTCTTTGACAGTGGCCTTCAGCTCATCTTCCTTTTTGTGGTCTCTTTTCTCATTTTCCTCTTGACAAAACCCCACAGATTCTCTATTGGGTTCAGGTCTGGTGAGTTTGCTGGCCAGTCAAGCACAAAACACCATGGTCATTTAACCAACTTTGGTGCTTTTGGCAGTGTGGGCAAAATCCTGCTGGAAAATGAAATCAGAAAAAGCTGGTCAGCAGAAGGAAGCAATGAAGTGCTCCAAAATTTCTTGGTAAACAGGTGCAGTGACGTTGGTTTTCAAAAAACACAATGGACCAAACACCAGCAGATGGCATGACACCCCAAATCATCACAGGACTGTGGAAACTTAACACTGGACTTAAAACAACTTGGGCTATGAGCTTCTCCACCATTCCACCAGACTCTAGGACCTTGGTTTCCAAATGAAATACAAAACTGGCTCTCATCTGAAAAGAGGACTTTGAACCACCAGGCAACAGTCCAGTTCTTCTTCTCCTAAGCCCAGGTAAGAAGCCTCTGATGTTGTCTGTGGTTCAGGAGTGGCTTAAAAAGAGGAATATGACAACTGTAGCCAAATTCCTTGACACGTCTGTGTTGGTGGCTCTTGATGCCTTGACCCCAGCCTCAGTCCATTCCTTGTGAAGTTCACTCAAATTCTTGAATCGATTTTGCTTGACAATCCTCATAAGGCTGCGGTTCTCTCGGTTGGTTGTGCATCTTTTTCTTCCACACTTTTTCCTTCCACTCAATTTTCTGTTAACATGCTTGGATACAGCACTCTGTGAACAGCCAGCTTCTTTGGCAATGAAAGTTTATGGCTTACCCTCCTTGTGAAGGATGTCAATAATTGTCTTCTGGACAACTAACAGATCAGCAGTCTTCCCCATGATTGTGTAGCCTAGTGAACCAAACTGAGAGACCATTTTGAAGGCTCAGGAAACCTTCGCAGGTGTTTTGAGTTACTTAGCTAATTGGCATGTCACCATATTCTAATTTGTTGAGATAGTGAATCGGTGGGTTTTTGTTAAATGTGAGCCAAAATCATCACAATTAAAAGAACCAAAGACTTAAACTACTTCAGTCTGTGTGCACTGAATTTATTTAATACACGAGTTTCACAATTTGAGTTGAATTACTGAAATAAATGAACTTTTCCACGACATTCTAATTTATTGAGATGCACCTGTATGTGTGTGTGTGTGTGAACGCACAGTCTGCTGCAGGTCAGGGATGACCACACATATGAGCATTGTGTCTCGCAGGCTGTTGTCCAGTCGGGCACTGGTAGGTCGATCCAGCCTTGGAGGCTCATCTCTGGAGCTGTCTGATTCCGAACTGACTGAGTCCGAGAAACTCTGAGCCATTTCCTCCTCACTAGACATGGGGCTCCGCGGCATGATCAACACTACAGAGAGAGAGAGCAAATTTTTGAATAAATTCAACGGCATACACAGTGTCTAAATTAAAAAACTAATACATTAAATTGACTGAATTTAAATTAGACTAAATACAAATTAAGTATTAACCAATATATAAATAATACATAAATAATATTAATTAAATAAATAAATACCCAATATGGTGGAAAATAAAAGATAAAAATTAGATATTATTGTTGTCAAGTATTTCAAAGCAAAATCCAGTTATAACGAATTCTTGTAAAGGGATATGAAGGTAATTAAACAATATATAATTTAAGATTAGCATTAATTTTAGCTCCAGCATGTGAATTAATATTATTTCTAATTCCCAAAACATCAAAAATCAAAATAATTGTCTATTTTATTACATAATTGTATAAAAAGCAGTAACAAATAAATTTGGAAAATAAAATAACTTTAGAATTAACTTGAAAATAAAATACTAGACATAACTGGAACATAAATGAAAATAAAATGAAATATTACCAACATATGCTGTTAAATAAAACTAGAAAAAGATCATACTGGATATTTAAAATAAAAAAGATGCATAATAATTAATACACTGAACAAATTTATAAATGCAACACTTTTGTTTTTGGCCCCCATTTTTCATGGAGTGAACTCAAAGATCTAGACTTTTTCTATGTACACAAAAGGCTTATTTCTCTCAAATATTGTTCTCAAATCTGTCTAAATCTGTGTTAGTGCGCACTTCTCCTTTGCCAAGATAATCCAACCACCTCACAGGTGTGACATATCAAGATGCTGATTAGACAGCATGGTTATTGCACAGGTGTGCCTTAGGCTGGCCACAATAAAAGGCCACTCTAAAATGTGCAGTTTTATCACACAGCACAATGCCACAGATGTCGCAAGTTTTGAGGGAGCATGCAATTGGCATGCTGACTGCAGGAGTGTCCACCAGAGCTGTTGCCTGTGAATTGAATGTTAATTTTTCTACCATAAGCCGTCTCCAAAGGCGGTTCAGAGAATTTGGCAGTACATCCAAACGGCCTCACAAACGCAGACCACGTGTAAACACACCAACCCAGGACCTCCACATCCAGCATCTTAACCTCCAAAATCGTCTGAGACCAGTCACCCGGCAGCTGCTGCAACAATCGGTTTGCATGACCAAAGAATTTCTGCACAAACTGTCAGAAACCATCTCAGGAAAGCTCATCTGCATGCTCGTCGTCCTCATCGGGGTCTCGACCTGACTGCAGTTCGTTGACGTAACCGACTTGAGTGGGCAAATGCACACATTCGATGGCGTCTGGCACTTTGAAAAGGTGTTCTCTTCACGGATGAATCCCAATTTTCACTGTACAGGGCAGATGGCAGAAAGCGTGTATGGCATCGTGTGGGTGAGAGGTTTGCTGATGTCAACATTGTGGATCAAGTGACCCATGGTGGCGGTGGGATTATGGTATGGCCAGGTGTATGTTATGAACAACGAACACAGGTGCATTTTATTGAATGCACAGAGATACCGTGACGAGATACTGAGGCCCATTGTTGTGCCATTCATCCACGACCATCACCTCATGTTGCAGCATGATAATGCAACGCCCCATGTTGCAAGGATCTTCACACAATTCCTGGAAGCTGAAATCATCCCAGTTCTTGCATGGCCAACATACTCACCAGACATGTCACCCATTGAGCATTTTTGGGATGCTCTGGATCGGCGTATACGACAGCGTGTTCCAGTTCCTGCCAATATCCAGCAACTTCTCATCAGCCATTGAAGAGGAGTGGACCAACCTTCCACAGGCCACAATCAACAACCTGATAAACTATATGCGAAGGAGATGTGTTGCACTGCAAATGGTGGTCACACCAGATACTAACTGGTTTTCGGAACCCCCCGGACCCCCCAATACAGTAAAACTGCACATTTTAGAGTGGCCTTTTATTGTGGCCAGCCTAAGGCACACCTGTGCAATAATCATGCTGTCTAATCAGCATCTTGATATGCCACACCTGTGAGGTGGATGGATTATCTCGGCAAAGGAGAAGTGCTCACTAACACAGATTTAGACAGATTTGTGAACAATATTTGAAAGAAATAGGCCTTTTGTGTACATAGAAAAAGTCTTAGATCTTTGAGTTCAGCTCATGAAAAATGGGGGTAAAAACAAAAGTGTTGCGTTTATAATTTTGTTTGTTTTCCACAGTGTTAAACTGGACATGAAAACAAAACAAAACCACACAGTCAACTCAAGACAAAACGGTACTTGATTAGAAGTAGGTCCTTTGATGGGCCAGCCTAAATCAGCTGAAAGGGAAAGTCATCTCAGATGGTGGAGCAAGTTATTATATCTTGATGAAAGATTACCAAGACAAACTTGTCTTTAATTTGGAATAATGTGATTGATGAATCATTCACAATAACACCTGGAACACATCAATAAAGTAAAATGGACACATTTTGACACATTGCTGTTGACTTGAGTGCCTATTATTCCCAAAACATAATATTTTTGTATTACTGTCTGGTCAGTTAGCTCCACTTGTTTATCTCTCTGTGGCCTTTTGTGAAGTCACTGGGTTCACCAAATGTTTCTGAACAGTCCCTATCTGCCCAGACTGAGCTTGTTTTTATTTCATCTGCGGATGACTTTAGGAGTGCAGCAGGACACTGAAATGTCAGACTGTATATCACGTCATTTTAATATTTCTACTCCATCTTTTGGGTCTTTGCTACCTTGCAGGAATAATTGAACTGACTCACCAGAAGAAAATGAAAAGGCCTTGTTTATCACAAACTTGGTTAAATGAATAAATCAGCCACATTTAACTTAAAATATACAGTGAAGCCTTTGTTTATTTTCATTAATTACTTCTAAGTAGATCAAAGCAACATTATAGTGTAACAAAACATGCAGCATTTACATGCCAATAAAATCAACAATAATTTATTATGTAAAGGTTTGTATGCACTTTAAGCTGCATAGCATATGAATAAATATAATTAGAATTCCCAAAAGACATCAAAAACCACCTTGAGTGGCCTATTGTCTTTATAAAATGGAAGCAAAAATAAAATAAAATAAATACTTTAAAATCACCTTGAGTGTCCTGTTGTTTGAATAAAATGACAGTGTAAGAAACCAAACAAAACATTAGCTGGGAATTAAAATTCTAAAAAGAATAGAAGAATAACATATCAAATAAATATGATAAAATTATAAAATAAAACTTTAAAATCGCCTTGAGTGTCCTATGGTTTTTATAAAATCACAGCAAAACAAAACAAAACTGGAAAATAAAACAAAAAAATAACAAATAAACTGGAAAGAAAAAAAAAAAAAAAATAATTAATATTTTGTCATAAATGAAATGAAATAAAATATATACAGTGAGGTCTTGCATCCTAAAACTTTGTTTATTTTTTTGCTAGATTTTAAACCCCACTTTATTGGGCTCACAGACTTTTGGACCCCATTGTATATTTTATTGCCTGTTTTTTTATTATAGCGGACTTAAGGTTTCCAAAAGGTACAGATGGAGCTGTTTTCTGTGTTTTGGGTTAGCACACACCATATTTCTGAAGTGTACACCAGCCTTAGACATCACAACAGGATTTCTGAATGGCAAACTAAATGTCTGGGTGTTTGGGGAGGAAGACAGTAAGCAATATCAGATAGTGACAGAGACGCAGAGAGAGAGAGAGAGAGAGAGTACTCAGACAGTAACTAAAGCAAAAAGGTCAGATGAAATATCTGACTAACGGCTCCTCGCTAAAGCTTAAATAACGGCATACGCAAACGAGACGAAGCGAGACAGCCGAAGATTAATTATTAGCACTTACCACATTCCCTGTGCATTTTGCCCCGTGAAAGGTTTGCAAATAATAAAATTGACCTTTCCATGCTAGCACGTCTTGATAATGCTAAACTACCATGTAGGTGGTCTAATAACTGCTATTGTTTAAAAACCCCACTATGTGATGGTTAAGGGTGCTTCGTGTAAGAATACACTTGTAGCTACAATATGTTACACAACCTAGAAACTTACAATCAGCTTATGTAATGTGTTAAAATAATGTTTATAAAATATACTTTGAATGTGGCCGTGCCTGTTAGCAAAACCAAGCCCAGGGTTTCATATGCAAAATGTTGCATGCAATAACACGCTGGAGAAAATCAGCCATCCTGGTGTCTCTCTCCCCAGTGGCTCAGTCAAGCGGCCCTGTCATTCATCAGGACTGTCAGTGTAGGTTTTCTTGCTTGACCTTTACAATCACCTGCCACCAAGACTGGATTCAAGAGGCAGGAAGCATTTGTCGATTATCGCTTGAAGGGTACCACCAATTAAAACCTTACAGCGTGGAGAGGAAATTGCACCCACATTCATTTTAGTGCTAAGAAGCTGCCAGCAGATTTAACACATAACTCTAATGTTGACAGAAAAACACACGGACACTCACTGAAGTTCTTTCACAGCCGTGTCATTGTGCGCTGGGTGATATATTGGTTTCCTATGAAGTAAATATTATCCAGTTGTGGGCACTTAAATAAATTACACAGTACAGGCTTTCATCTAGCGGCATTAATTTGATATTATTTGCTTGTAAGTAGTTCAAAGCAACATTACAAGCGTAACTTAACCTTGCACAGGTTACATGCAGATACAATCAACAAATATAGATACAATTTATTATGTAGAGATTAGCATGCACTTTAAGATGAATGGTCTATTGTTAAAAACTAAACTAAACTAAACTAAAAACAAAGCATAAGCAAAGCAAAGCAAAACAACTACAAAAAAACAAACAAATAAAAAAACTAATCAAAACAAAGCATAAACAAAGTGAGGCAAAGCAAACAAAACAAAAATAAAAGACTGAAAAATAACAACAACAAAAAACAAACAAAAGCATAAGCAAAGCAAAAACAAAAACAAATAAATAAAAGACTGGAAAATAACAAAAAACAAAACAAAAAACATGGAAAATACAAAAAATGGAAAATAACTGCACTATAAAATAATATGATATTTTACAATATGATTATAATGATATAAAATTACATAAAATAAAATATTAACTAATATGCTGGAAAATAAAATAAATAGCAACTTGGTGCACTAAAATAGAAAATATGGTCACAGATATGCATTTATCAACCATTAATGATGGCTTCAAATGTGGCTAACGATATACATTATATTTCATATTTCATATTTTGGACATTACATACATGCAGAATCAAACACTAGATTACAAAATCCTACACTGGATTTTCAGACTTCATTATTAGTTCAGAGACAATTTTGTTGTCTTACTATTTTGGTAATTATTTATTGCACTTGTTTATGCAAGATCCTAATATATGGCAGCAATTCTCAAGAAAGAGAAAAAAAACTAGCACATAGAGTACTGACCTAGAAACATAATTTACTGTACTGTAAAATTGTAAAAGTTTAGCATTTTCCCTGTTAACTTTAAAAACGCAAAGCCCAATGTATTTTCATTACAGCAATTATTTATTAAAGGTAATGCCAAAATATTCACTCTGAATGTCTGCCACTGTTGTCACGACAACTACAAAACACATTTGCATTGTTAACGTTAATGGAAGTGATGCATTAAGCACTGTCATAATGTAATGTAAAGCCTCTTAAAACACGCGTCATGCCATCGTAACTTAATATCCTACGCTCATCAAAGAAAAAGAGGAACACAGGAAGGATTCAGGAGGGAATTAAGCCCCCCCTAATATCCTGAAAAACAACAGAAGATTTTTCTTCCTGAGATTTGTCGAGGGAACATCTCATATGAAGCTTAGTTCACTTCTACATAGTCACTGTATCATTTTACAGCAGCAGTAGTGGTGAACACTAGGTCGCTCTCTTCCAAAAGCCTGCCTGAGGGCAGTCAAACTTGCTGTTTCAGAAACATGGACAGTACCAGGAACTGACAGCTCTTCGAGAGCTGAACCTTCCCATAAACAGCATTTTCTTTCTTTCTTTTTTTTAAAGAAGCATCTACTACTGTACCATTCATTAATCTATGCAAAACCATTAATATTTCATAACCAATTTACTTCTCATAAAAAAATACTGTGCATCAAATGTTGCATCAAAAGCTCTTGGGTTCATATTTTTTTTGCAATATAGCAATTCCGGAACCCAAATCCCATCCTCATAAAACAAACACAGAAAAGGAACAGTAACTAGATTTTAGCGCTTGCTCATGCAAAACTCACCATTATAATGCTAGGATGGTTGCCAAAGCGTTGCTATAGTGTTCTAGATGAACTAGGATGTTATACTGTAGGTGATTGCTGTTCAAACGAGTCCCTGCTCAAGTCTGTACTGCAATAAACAAGTAAACTACATATAATACTATTAAGCAGCACGCGTTTTTAAACTTTTATGTAAATAATAAGAAATGTTTTCTGAGCACCAAATCAGCACATTAGAATTATTTCTGAAGAATCATGTGACACTGAAGACTGGAGTAATGATGCTGAAAATTCAGTTTTGCCATAACAGGAATAAATTAGGTTTGAAAACCTTCAAATGGAAATCAGTTATTTTAGATAATTAAAATATTTCAAAAAATAGGCTGATGTCATATTTTGCTCAAAAAAGATGATTATGTAATTTCAGACATTTCTTTTTATATTTCATCAGAATTATTGCACTTTCACCTAAGCACAAATCAAGAAAACATCAACTCATATGCATGGTTTATTTTACTTAATCTAAATTCTAGATTTATTATATTTATAAAATGATTAACTATACTCTCTATGAAAAAGTAAAACAGTGAAATTCCTCATTTTAATTCCAATAACGTACATGTTTTTTTTTATTAACATGAAGGCTTGTTATCAATGCAAGATAACAAAAAAACTTAAATGAATAAAAAAGTTTTCAGGAAAAACAACCTGTTACGGGGCTGACAAGACGTGAGAAGTGCAGATCCATTCGTGCACCCCTTTAATGAGGCAGACGAGGTCAACAAACACAGGCAGGGTCGACCCAGGCAACAGTATAAGGGGGCAAGACCAAAATCATCCTAGGGCTATGTGAAGGTCAAACGAATGGCGGATTGGCAGAATCAACGGGGCAAGCTAAAGGGATAAATCCAGGACCAACAGGCAAGGATCAAGAAACCGAGGAAAAAAGACAGGCAAGGGCAAGACTAGGCTAGGCTAGGAAGTTAATGAGGGCTCTGTAGAGTAGCTATCAAGAGATAGGCTCTAAACAATACTCGGCAGAGGGAAGGGATCAGTGTGAGTGTTAAATAGTGAGGGAGTGAGATGAAACAGCTGGGTGCAATCAGTGCTGTGTGCAATCAGGGCAATGAAAACAGTGTGTGCAATCAGGCAATGAATGTGGGATATGTAGTCCGGGACCGAATGTAACAGTTGTAGTGCGAGAAGAGTCAAATGAAAATGGAAAGGGTGACCTTGATGGTAGCAGAAGGAAGGTGGTTCGACGCCCCAAAACCTTTACGATTCCGGGAGGGCGGTGGAAGTGGAGGCGGACACGGGGGAGGGATGGAGGGCAGGTGCACCTGGAAGTGGAGCGAAGAAGAGACAGGGAACTGAGGCAGAGAACCAGCGGGTAGAGAGGCAGGGCGAAGCAGCGACACAACCAGAGCCAGGACAGCCCACCACGGTGGAGCAGATGACCACCAGAGCCAGACAGTAGACCAACCACGGCGGGGGCAGGAACCACACGGCGGAAGCAGAGGACCCCACGGCGAAGCGGAGAGACCACCACGGCTGCGTGAGGACCACCGAGCCAGACCAGACCCACCACGGCGGAAGCAAAGGAACGGGAAAAAACCCCCCCCCCACCGTGGAACCAAACGATAAGGAAGACCATGGGGAGACTGTAATAACGATAGGAAGGAGACAGACAAACAGACCAGAACATTGGGCGTTTGATTAGAGTAAGGCGGAGTGTCAGAGCAGCCTCCGGGCACGGGTCGGGGACCAGGACAAAAGTTTCAAAACAACTCCTGGCCGACGCAAAGCACGCCACAAGAATTCATAATTAAACGGCCTCAGAGCCGTGTGTGACAGGACAGGAGGAGGATCCACCCGAAGCTCCATAGCCATTGACAGGACGAGGGATAGGGAGTTCGCAAAACGGCATCTATAGCCGTGACACCCCCAGGGACGAGCAGGGAGTTCGCAAAACGGACCTCATAGCGTGACAGGAGAGCAGGATTTTGCAAACGATCTTATAGCAGTGACAGGACGAAGCAGGGAGTTCGCAAAACGGACCCTCTTAGCCATGACAGGAGAGAACAGGCAGAGAGTTCATATGTGGCCTCCTTGGCCGGAACAGGACAAGAAGAGAGTTCATAGGCGGACTCCTTGGCGACGAAAAGGCAGAGGTATAGGTTGGGACTCCTGGCGGAACACAACACGGCAGAGAGTCATCGGAGGCCGCCTTGGCGGAACAGGCAATTCATAGGCGGCTCCTTGGTGGAACAGAAACAGGCAGAGAGACTTCATAGGCTGGCCTCCTTGGCGGAACAGGGACAGGCTGACAGTGCGTGCTGGGCGCCACCACCAGCAAGGAGCTGAAACGAGCACCCGCCGTTTAGGGAGGTCTTGCAGCCTGCGCAGCCCCCTCTGAAGAGACTGGAGCTGGTACCATGGCCCTTGGGAGAACCGCAGCGGCACCGCCTACTCGGGAGGTCGCAGCGTAAACCCACTATGTGAGCTGTTGCTAGCGGCTGCCGCTGCCTCTAGCAAATCGTGCGGTGGAGTACGCGGCCAAGATGCACATTAAAGCGATCCCATTGTTGGGAAGCGGCTACAGCAGGGGAATAGTCAGACGCTGGAGGGTTGAGAGCGCTGGTTTAGGGATGCAGCTGCACGTGCCGACCCGCGGTGGGTCTACCACGCTGGAAGCCGTATGGAGGACCGAAAAGAACGGAGGCCTTGTACTGGTGTAACAGGACCGGGACGTGACATCAGACTCGGATGATGGTCTTGGGATGCGACGTGATCTGGATGATCAGCTGTGATTGTTGGCGTGACTCTGGTACGAAACAAGCCTGAGATGTGACGAGGCTCTGGATGAATGGCTGAGATGTGACGAGGCTCTGGCAGATAAGCTGAAATGTAACTGGCCTCATGTAGATCAGCTGAGACTTGACTTGACTCATAAAGATCAGCTGTGACCTGACTTGACTCATGACGATCAGCTGTAACTAGACTTGACTCATGACGATCAACTGTAACTTGACTTGACTCATGAAGATCAGCTGGGACTTGACTTGACTCATGAAGAATAACTGTGACTCGACTTGGTTCATGAAGATCAGCTGTGAATTGACTTGACTCATGAAGATCAACTGCGACTTGACTTGACTCACGAAGATCAGCTGTGACCTGACCAGACTCACGAAGATCAGCTGTGACCTGACCAGACTCAGGATAATAAACTGTGACACGATTTGACTCATGACGATCAGCTGTGACTAGACTCGACTCAGGAAGATCAGCTGTGACTAGACTCGACCCATGATAATGAATTGTAACTCGACTTGACTCATGACGATCAACTGTGACTAGACTGGACTCATGATAATGAATTATAACTTGACTAGACTCGTGACTATCAGCTGTGACTTGACTAGAATCATGACTATCAGCTGTGACTTGACTTGACTCATGATGATCAACTGTGACTTGACTGAACTCAGGGAAATCAGCTGTGACTTGACTGGAATCAGGAAGATCAGCTGTGACTTGACTAGACTCATAACGATCAGCTGTGACTTGACTGATCGTGACTCAACGGGATGAACTGACTCGTGAGATCAACAGGGACTTGACTCGTGAAGATCAACGGTGACTTGACTTGACTTATGACAATCAAATGTGATGATGGGCGGGTGGTGTCCGCCATTTTGTGATCATGGCTCATCTGTCGCCGCCATTTTGTGAATGTAATCTAGTGTGGTGGCCATTACAGGAGTGAGTGTGGGGTTGTGTTCCTCCGCGATACCCACAGTGAATAGAGAGCCAACAGTCAACAAAGAAAAATTTAAAAAAACAACTCAGTGATGAACGCGGACCCTCATGAATGAGTTTAAATTTTAGCGATTGATTAATGCCAGTACAGAAGAAATCTATCAAAACACAGTCCGGTAAATCAGAGTGATAGGCAATGTCCAGATACTCTTGAATGTAGTCCTCGAGCGAGCAGGTGCCCTGCTCGAGGGCTAACAACAGCCTTGCAGTGTCCATACCTGGCCAATTTCCATATGAGAAGCTGCTAGATCCTTGTGTGGCCGAGTATTCTGTAACAAGGCAACAGGGACGAGAGACGTGCGGATCCATTCGCAAAGCTTTATTAGGCGAGAGGTCAGAAAAACAAGGCAGGGTGGACCAATGGCAAACAGGTAGAAGGATTTTTTTCTTTTAGCAGCAAGACACAAGAATAGTCTTAGGGCTAGCGTAGGTCACCGATCGGCAGACGGAATCACAGGGGCGAGACGAGAGGGATAAATCCAGGAAACCAGGCAAGGATCAGAAACCGAGAAAACAGACAAGGCAAGACTAGGCTAAGGCAGGGTAAATTAACGAGGGCTCTGTAGTGTAGCTATCAAAAGATAAGCGCTAAACAATACTCGGCGGCGGGAAGGGATCAGAGTGAGTGTTAAATAGTGAGTGAGTGATATGAAACAGCTGTGTGCAATCAGTGAAACAGCTGTTTGCAATCAGTGCTGTGTGCAATCAGTAAAATGAATGATGGGATATGTAGTCCGGAAAGATATGCAACAGTGTGAGTGGGAGAGTCAATGAAAATGGAAAGGGTGACCTCTGATGGCTAGCAGACGGAAGTTCATGGACCGGATATGTAACACAACCAGCTGGGATATACTGCAGGTGATTATACTTAATTAATAGAGAGACACAAAAATCATGACATGATTTAAATAAGATTAATTATGCAGCCCTATCACAATATTTCAATTTTAGCTGTATTAAAAAAAAAATACAGCCTTTTTGTTTTTTTTTGTTTTAGAGGCATGAGACTTCTTTTCAGAAACATAAAAAAAAATTATTCTGAACGATAGGTACGTTAACTGATTTTTTCAAGTCAAAATCTTATTTATCATCACTGAATCAATCTAAGTACGTTAGGTTCCAACAACAAAGCTAAAGATTTAGATCACATAGCTCTTTAACAATTGCAGGCTACCACTTTTTAAAAATACCGGTCTGCAAATATGGCTCGGCTCCCTCCTTCAAAGGGATTTCTTGCCCATTTTATCAAGTGACGCTTGCTTCTGTGAACTGTCTGGAAGGAGAAGGGTAACTAAAGTGTGGGTTTCATCTGGGCCAGCGAATAAACCGCAGAGAAGAGAGGAGAGAAACAGAGCTGTGGGACTCAGAGGAGCAAGACAGTTCGATAGCGAGCAGGCGAGTGAGGTTTACGTGAGCGGGACGGGATAGGACAGAGAAGGAAAGTGGCATACAGAGGCGAAAAGAGAGGGAGGGCGAAAGGGGGACGGGCTGGCCTGGATCTGTGTCCGCTTGCCTTACGCCTGGTGTCTTCACGGCAACACCACACAGCTGTAAAATAGGGCAAGACTAGGGCTCAAATATACGGTGGTGTGAGACTAGTAGAATCACAGCAAAGCAGTTCTGGAGCTGTCTGAACATCACCGTTATAAACAAACGAGGTGAAGCTGATGAAAAATAAATGAGAACCAAGGCCCAGTTCTATCACATGTCATTTAACCCCTCCCATGGGCTACAGTCAATCTGAGCTCATCTAGGAATCCGCTCAAATAAATACGGGGAACAATTATAGCCCCCGGAGGACCGCCGCTGCTTTACACTATATCAGCAGAGTACAAACAATGGCAGTATATTGTTTCTCAGAGAGGTTTTCATCTTTTTATTCATCCATCCATTCAACCGCTCACTCTCTAGGGAAAATTAAATCAATTTAGAGGCTCCATTTAATGATTCCTTCACTCCACATGTTGTCAAGTACATGCCGGTCCTTAACTGAAGAGCATTTAATATAATAATGAAACCATCAGATCTTAATGAAATGCACTTATGTCCATTAATTTGATAAACAGCTACTCAGCTGTAGTTTGCCATGATACAATCTAATTGTACTTTGAAGCAGATAAACAAAAAATAGCACTAAAGTTACTTAAGCAATATTTTTTTTTTAAATTCTCACTCAGTATTATTATTATTATGAACTGGATGCTCTGTCATTTTATACTCTGCATTTGACTAAACACAAACAACATGTTTTATAAATAAAACTACAACAATTAATAATTTAATAAGAGACATTTTGCTGGCATAAATACAATGTGGGGTTTACAATAAATTAAGGTAACAATATTGACTTTGAAGAGGTACATTTATATAAATAAAACAAAAACACCCTAATTTAAACCTAATTTAATTTAGCTTTGTTTTCCTACTGACATCTTCTCTACAGTCACATACAGTTACATACTGTAAACAGTAAACATTTACTCATGAATGGAGAATCCCATTCTAACATCTATTCACAATCAACCACTCCTTCATTATGGCAAATGCAAGCTACGTGCCCCGTTTCATTTCGTTTCATTCATTTATTTAAACGATATTTTGTCTAAATTTGAAGTTTCTTTGCACCTGAGAGTTTGATGATACACTAATGTGATCATGAAATCTGACTTGAATAGTTACATTACTGATCACTGGTAACTAACTCCTTTAGCGACAAGCCGCGACGTTGCGTCATTTGAATGTCGATTCTGATTGGTCGGTTTTAATGAGAGACGCCACATTTATGCATTGTTTTTCAAACTTAGCATGGGCTAACATGTATTTAAGAAAATATATATACAATACATGCACACATACATAGGCTACATAGAGTTATGCACTTCAGTGGGTAAACTTATTTAAAAGTTAACTTTATCAGCTTGAGTGTTTTGCTCAGCCTCATCTGATGACAAGCCACTGAACCAGTTCCCCAGAATGAATCGTACTTTCAAAGGCTGCATATGAGAGAAAGGTCCGTTTAGGAAGACCCGATTCACTAGACTGAATTGGACTTTCAAACCCAACATATGAGAGAAGGGGCCTTTTAGGAAGAACTGTCACTAGAATGAATTAGACTTTCAAATGTTTCATACAGTTTGAGAAATGGACCATTTAGGACGAACCGGTTCACTCGAATTAATCATTTTCAAAAGCTACATATGAGAGAAGGGGCCGTTTAGGATGAACCGATTCACTATAATGAATTGGACTTTCAAATGCCACATACAGTATGAGAAAAGGACCATTTAGGATGAACCGGTTCACTAGAATGAATCATGTTTTTAAAAGCTACTATGCATTTGAGAAAAATAGCTATTCAGGAACGATTCAGTTGAATGAAATGGACTTTGAAACCTTACATGAGGACTGTTTAGGAACTGAACCGACTCACTGGAATGAATTTGACTTTCAAATTCTATGAGAGAAGTGACCATTTAAAATGAACCGATTCACTAGAAAAAACTGGACTTCCAAATGCTGTATTCAGTGTGAGATAGTGAGAGAGAAAGAACTGTTTGGGTGAGTACATTTGATAATTCCCTCAGCACAGACGTGGAAAAAGTAGGCTAGCTCATGCTTGAAAACCTATACTACTTTAGTTAGTTACTCTCCAACACTGCTGCTGCTATAAACCAGACAGACGGTCACAGATGGAGTCCTGGAATCATCTATTGGGCCTGCTTATGTACATAAATCGCTTAGAAGCCTGAAGTGGACAGTGTGTGGCTGCAAATCCAGTCTGCTAAAATCCTCCTCTCTGCTTCTTATCTCAGTGGGACACAGGATAACAGAGAGCTTCCAACCCCATCCCCATAATGGATAGATCGCAAAAGCCGCACAGCTGCGGCTCCTATCTGCTACAAGCAGAACCCTTGACCCGCATGCTGAAGATGCATTACAATACTGATAATGTTGTTTGTCTTCTAATTACCGTTTTCTGGAGGCAATCTGACTGGGATCTTTTATGCTCAATCACAACAGCAATCAAACACATTGTGTTATGAATGTCACATGCTGGTCAAAAGCCCCAGTGAATGCCTCAGAAATGAAAAGAGATCAATGATGTATTTATTAGGACTCTTGAGAGGAAAATCACATCTTGACATATTGCTGAAGTACAGTATGCTGAGATGGCAGCAGCAAAGGCAGAATCTGCTGAACGGAGCTGTCAGTGCATGTCAAGTTGAAAGCTGAGGTGGATTTCCTGTCTTCTGACATCTCCTGTAGTCCTAAACTTAGCCTTTGGTATACAGTTTCTGAAGATAACCGAAGAGAAATTTTCATCATGAAATTCAGTTTCATATCAAAACATCAGGACTCAAAGCAGAAAGCACTTTTTGAAACCGGAACAATCACTGAACTTACTGATAAAGCCACTGGATGCTGAGTGGTTGAGTTAGGGCAAGATGTCTTTTAAAGTCTCCTGATACTTATCAAGGAAGATACAATGGATTGTGGCTCCGGAGGCCCTGAGAAGTGTCACTAGTGGAATCTGTCTTTTCCGTTGCTATGGAGTCGCAGGTTGGAAAGCCCATGAGACCAGCAGTACCCAAGCAGTGGATGGGAGAAAACCTGAATCTGCGCATAATGTGGCGTGTCTGAATAATGCTGACCTAAAAACTCTTTTAAGAGGCACATAAATTACTGTCAAAACTCCTAGAGGATTTTAAGTTCCCAAGAGATGCTTGAGACACTTAAGCTTTGAATTTTACAAACATCATTTTTGGGGGGTTTGTTTTCTTTAATAATCAGGGTGTTTCTAGCTTAAAAGTATATGCAGATAAAAAGCATTATAGTCTCCCACTTTCCATACTGCATCATGTCTTCCTGCAAATGTGTTTATCTGCATCAGTTAAAGAACAATACACTGGATATGCCAGTAAAGTGGCAACAATTTGGCCATTTTGATATCAGTAGTGTCACTTTGCATTCCTCAAAATGTGATTATCTGTGTTACTCAAAGACTGATATGTCGGCTAAACTGATAAATCAGCCACTAAATGGCCATTTTGCAAATATCAACATCTACCAACAATTCTGTCAATGGAAAATGGATAATTTCTGCAAATATGTTTTTGTTCAATTTTGAGGAAAATTAATTTCAGGGTACATGTACACCTCAATTGCATAGGTTCTCTGGAAGAATTGATTCTTGGTCGTTCAGTCGTCATATATTTCCCAATAATGACCGTTGCCCATGGCAACACTGTAGCTGTAGCCTACGCCTTTCGTCCTTAAGTAATATAACAAAAAGGAAATGTATATTATATATCAATATCAGTTCAGTGTTTCATATTTATTTAGTAGCCGTCTATTAAGAGATAGTGTACAGTCAAATGATCATTGTTGCAAAATAAACATATTCAAGCTGATAATTATCCTTCCTTACTTACATATATATCGGCCACTCTCTAGTTGGCCAATCCGCGTCTTAGCCTAAGCTTCTTTTCAGCACTAAAAAGTTTCTTACAAAATAATAAGATGGAATCAAAATAATGTTTCTCAACACATCTGACTGATTAGGTAAGGTTCGCATCACACATTGTCAAAAGGCTTTTTCTTCTCTCCTTCTTATATATAAGGTCTCTAAACTTTGGGGATCGTTTGTGCTTCCCAGTAATACAGAGATAATTAAACCAAACTTTAAATGATCGATCTCACAGAAGAAAATGTATTTTTCAAGTTATGTCTAAACATCTTTGTCAGATTCTATACATCTCATGCGTTGACTATAGAAGCAGCACAGCATGACAAAACGCATTTGATATGTATTCTGCCTGTGATACAGGAGAAGTTGCCAAGAGCTTGTCCGTCACCAGCCTCACATCTCCAGCATCACCAGCTCGTCAAGTGTGGGCTCTGTCCGACAATACAAAAGTTCCTTATCTTTGCCTTTAAAGTAAAAAACCTATAGTGAAAACTGCATTCGGTAATGAAGAAACTGCAGGGACAAAACGGACGCGTAGTGGAGAGAAAACAAAGGTGCGTACTCACAGCATCCAGCGCACTTTTTCCCTTCTTTGGCTTTTTATCCTTTGTCCAAAGGAATAAAAATCTCCGTAGAATCGCTCGCGTTTGTCGAGTAGTCCGAGCAGAGATGGGAGTGACCCCTTTAGCACTTCTTCGGGGGAAGAGGACTGTGTATTCCGCATGTGTGGACAGTGTTAAATGCGCAACATCGTCCCGAGCGCGCAGCACATGCAAGGGGAGGCAGGGAATATTTGCGCTGGATTCAGGGGCTCTTCTGACCAGCGTATACAGCACTAGAGGGGTTTACTAATGCAGGCGGGGCCACAGTCCCCGAGCGCACCTGCATCTGGGACAACAACGTTTGATTGGAGCTTTGTAGCATTTACAATAATTAAAAAAAAAATGTAAATAAATTATACGTTTGTTTAAAAAATATTATTTCATGATCGTTTATGTAAATGTTTTAGTATTGTATCTAAAATAGACTACAGATGATAAATTTGATACCATAACAGTCCCCAAGTATGTTAAAGTCATTTTTGCACATGCCCTCTCCTGAAAGCTGACCCTGATAAACTTAAAAAATAGATAGATAGATAGAGAAATGATAGATAGATAGATAGATAGATAGATAGATAGGCATGTATAGATAGATAGATAGATAGGCATGTATAGATAGATAGATGGATAGATAGATAGATAGATAGATAGACAGACAGACAGACAGACAGACAACAGACCCAAGTAGACCGTTGAATAGATAATAGATAATAGATTATAGATTGATAATCGATAGATTAGATAGGCATGTATAGTAGAATAGTAGATAGCATAGATGATAGATAGATTGATTAATTGATTGTACTAATAGATAGATAGATAGATAGATAGATAGATAGATAGATAGATAGATAGATAAAGACAAGACAGACAACAGACACAAGTAGACCAGTTGGTTGATAGATAGATAGATAGATAGATCATAGTAGATATGATAGATACGGATAGATAGAACTGATACCGATCAGATAGATAATCGCGACTAGATATATAGACTAAAAAGACGACACGACAGACCGACACGACAGACAACAACAAGTAGACGTGTGGTTGATAGATTGACTAGATAGATAGATAGATAGATAGAATGCTCAATGCTATACTATATAATGTATACTGAAAGTGTAGTCAATGTACAGAGCTGAAATCCAGAGTCGCAGGACTGTTCTGCTCCTCTCAGCTGACAGATCCCACTGCTCTGTAGGAAGTTATTAATTAGTACCCACTCTGGCATTTAACGACTAAGTACCAATCGAAAGCTTTGCGGCTCTGTACCAGCTACTCAGGCAATACCGGGTGGGCTGTTGAGCCACACTTCCGAACCTGAGCCAACACCTAGAACATTTACCACGCTCTCCTCCAGTAATGAATGTGCTTGCTTCTGTGCGAATAAGGAGCCGCCGAAATAAGATTTTAAGTAAGCATGCATAGAATTTCATAATGGATCTAGCCTACTCTCTTTTTCACATTCTCTCTCTACCACTCCTCTCCCTCCCCCCTCCCTCTCTATCCTGCTCTCATCTTTCTCTGCTTGTCTAGCTTCGCACTTAACTCCCTGTCAACCCTCCCTAGCATGTCCTCCACCCTTCCTTTGCTCGTTGCTTCTCCTCCCGTCAGCTCGAAGTGGCCGCAGCGCTCTGCAGTAAGACTTCTCGGCTTCTTAACCCCTCTCCCTACTGTCACACCCTTTACACCCCACATCTCCAGAACCCACCAACTGGGTCTTTTGTTATAATTTAGAAACTCGAGCTGTACGATCACATCGACCGGGAGACCGTCCTCACGCCTCCTTCTTCCACAAGCTGTATTGGAATTTCTTTCTTCCTAGCTGCACAACAAGAAGAATATCTTTTGGGGGAAGAATTTTGGGGTTCAGTGTTCATTTTGTGGGAACAGCTCCCAGACTTTTTTTGATGAACTACTCCCTTTAAAGGAATCGTTCCACACCCCAAAATGAAATTCCTGCTGCAACAGTACATCTCATTTTAAACCCCGTCCCCAAGTTGTACTATTAGTTTGTTTCTTCCCTCAGAACGATTTGGACAAATTCCTAGCCATTACCTCACTTCTCACCCACCTGGATCCCTCATGCCGTCAGAATGAAGCACCAAAACGCTAAGAAACCCGCGATAACGTATCTTATCGCAGAGCGACTCTTGTCTCTCGCCGTAGCACATGCCAGCTTTTCAACTCACAGCATTTAATCCCCGTATGGACCTGGATTCCACTGTGAATTCTTGTGACTGCTTTTTATCCACTCGTTTGATTCCTCATTCTGATCGGCACCCATTCACCCTCGTGCAGAGGATCCATTGCTGCACAAGTGTGGGTCTAATGCTAACTTTATCTCCAAACCCCTCCTTTCCGATCGAAAAGACCAACACTCTCCCATCCTTCGTACAGGCCTGACCTGGCACCTTATCGGCAGACATTTCCTCCATTTTTGAGTGAACTATTCCTTTAAGGATGCAACGTTTGAAACATTTTCGGTTCATTTCTGGAACTTTTCTCTCAAAAGCAGATTACAGATGTTTGAATAATATGTAACAGGATGCTTAGAGGGATTTGAAAAGAATTTATACAAAGTTCTAAAACAAACTGTTTTCACACTGATTCAATATAGATGCGCTCACCCTCGTGTCATACGTATTCCTTCTACCCTCCTACATCCCTTTTGTCGCCCTAGTTGGTGCGGTTCCCACGGGCTGTGAAACACAGTGTAACTCACTTACTGAATTAAGCTCACCACGAGTTCTATCCAGACTAATAATAAAGTCCTCTGCCTCACTTACCACTCACCTGTCTTCTCTTATCCGTCTCACCTCATATCTCTAGGGCCTATGACATCGATCACTCAGCTAAACCTGAGAGGCAGGCGATCCAAGTCTCGCGCGTTATTTGTTAGCTAACACAGGTGTTATTTGGTTATCCGTAACGATCATGAAGAGCCTTATAGACTGTTGGATGTCAAGCAGTGTTGTGTGCAATTTATTTGACCCAATTTTTATTTAGCACTAGGAACACGCTGGTGCGCTTCTCAAGTTGTGTATGAGTTTGTGTGTTGGGTAATTCGTCCCAAGCCGTGCGCGATTCCTGGCCCTACGCCGGTGGTCCTTGCTGCAAGTCATGTCTCAAACCTAAAGCTGGGATAACATACTGTCAATTTCAGTCTAACAATAAAGCGCTATATATATACCAAAATAATGTATTTAAATATGGACTTATTTATTGCACAGGATGTTATATGTGCGACTCACAGTACTATGTAGTGCACTATCTCTTGCGTCGCAGGCGAACTTGAAACAAACGGCCGGACGAGATACAAACATCAAGACTGTCTAAATGGTGCACTAAGACTAGAATGAGTCCAGACGGAGGAGAGATGAATGCTGAACCGGGAGAGTTCATAGAAGCACCTTCCTGTGGACAAATTGAGGGTCCGGCCTCCTCGTACTCATGTCTTGTCCCTGGATCACATGACGCTGGGAAGTGGACAGGGCAGCCAGATGGAGCCACCTGATTGCCATACAGATTATTTCGCTCAGGCGGGCAATCATCTGTAGTTTGACAAGGGAAAAAATGAATTATTAGAATTATAAATATATATAACACCAAAACTATATTGTTTAGGATAATTACAAACAATCAATACAATGTACATTATGAGAGAGATGATATTATTATTAAGCCCTATGTTATTATTAAAATAATATAATGCAGACTGTATCATTATTTTTGTGATTTGTAATAATAATAATAATCAGTATATAAGTAAGTATATCGTATGCAGTACTGTCATTATCCATCATTACAATATACAATGTCATTATGGCATATTATTACTCACCGTACCGGCCGCGACTAATTATTATTATTCATTATAGTTTTTGTGTCTATAAACTTCCAATAATAATAATACTATAATACAAAGTAACTTAGAATATTTCATTATTATTAACTTTACTGACCTGGCTACTAGTCTAATATAATCAACTACTCACTACTAACTATGGACAAATAACAATTAATTTTGTTATTATAATATCCATAACGTACATTGTGTTATGACATGTGATTTAATATAATAATTATAGAGATTGTGTGTGCATATGATTAACTATAATCATCATATATGTTGTTTGTGTCAGTTATTGTTATTATTACTTTATATATCCATAATGCGCTTTAGTATATTGTTTGTTTGTTACTGCGTGACACGTCTGATTATTTTTTAATTTACTACTGTATTTATAAATACATTTAACATAATAAAGATCGGTATACATATTGGTCTGCATATCAGACTCTTAAAAAAAAAAATAAATCGTAACCCCGTTTAAACAATATTTAGTTGCAAAACAACTTTGCATAAATAAGAATAAAAATACATTATAATACTTATAACACATTCGGTTATAATCAATATTCATTAGTTTTGTATCTAATGATACTTATTTTATTGTCAAAAAAACAGAATAGATTCTAATTAGACATTGGTTTCTGCAATTAGCATTTCATCATTGTACGTTAAAAACATAAAAAAAAGCGATACTTGAATCTTTCATGGTGGCTTGGGACAGCCAAGCTGTGATCTCTTTCCTGCCATCCGTCACCGATACAGGGTACATGTTGGTACCGTCTTTTCGAGGAAAGCTTGGGCGCAGCCAGACGTAGCTCTTGTTGGCGTACAGATCCTTACGTAATGCTTCTGTCGCACGTTCTATTCTGTTGTAAGTGGTACTCATGGAATACCAGCAGTACTCCCATACCCCTACGCGACAATGTTCCATATAGAAGCTATATGGGTTATACCTGACACACAGACATACTTCCCTTTAAAATACATTACATGCAGTACCCGATGCCTTAATTCATGACTTCAATAATGCGCTGATTTCTATGGGAAAACTTCTTGGTTAGCCATTGTCCTACACTCTACTGGAATAAGACACAGTGATTTGATTACAATGTCAAGGCTAACCATCCTGTACCCATAAACAGCCCCCTCAGCCTTTTGCCATATACGTGAAACACTCTAATTAGTTCCTGACAAAAGGTGCGCATCTGTCCCCGCATGTCACCTCTCCCTAAAAGTGCACTGTATGTAGAATCAAGCTCTACAATAATGCGTTGGTTGATTTTCTCCGTGGAAAACTTGACTGGGTCTGCTTGCTCGCTTGGGCCCTTGATAAAGGGTTGTGTTCAGCTACATCATATAGACTGGAATAGAGAACGTGATTGAGAATTATTAAGTACAATCATTATAATATCTTCATCATGGGATCCTATTCGCTTGGCAGTTGTGTGCTCAAAGTAGAATAATCTTTCAGAGTGTCGGCTTAGTCGGCGTCGTGGTAGGCCCTGTTTCAGCACTGCGTAAAACTTAGCCATAATATCATGTTGACGAAAAAACGAGGGTGCATAATGTATGTGAGGACTTCAAAGGCATTGTCTATCTAAGAGAAACCCTAGTCAAAATCCTAAAGGAATGTGAACATATCTATGGAAGCCTAAGTTAGGCCATTTGATATGAGTATTTTGTTCATTGTCTTTGTCTTCTTGTTAACTCGCCATAACAAATGTTTTGTTTTCCATCAAGAGCTACATGATTATGCCAAGCTAAAGAATTTGGTGACTGACCACAAAATACTGAGCGCCTATTTTTTTTCTGTGCACCCAAATTAATATTTTGGATCATGAGAAACCAAATAATAAATAATTATTGGATTCATTTAAGAAACCAGTACCTTTACTTTAGATCCCATTACGACCCTAATTAAATATTATTAAGCTACAAAAAAAAAAAATATATATATATAGATATATATGAAATAATATAAATTAAAAATATTACTTTTAATATCCATTTTAATACTTTTAACGCTTGTTTTAAATTCTTATGTTGGATATTATCTTTATCAGACCCTCATAGGCAGCTGAAATTCACGTCGGGAGCTACCAGAGTTTTACATCCTGCTAACTTTCTCTACATTCCGATTGATGTTCTAAAGGGACATTTGATCCTTTAGGAAACATACTGGGAACTGTATGTTCTAAAATATTATTGTCTAAGTTATGCTATATATTTGAATCCTATACAGAAGTCATTCTAATTGTGATATAAATTCCAATAATATTTTTGACTAGGGAAATAAAACAGAACCAAGAAGTATAAGGCGGTGGCGATGAATAATGTACGCATATTCATATGAACAAATGAGAAACTGACCAATGAAAGAGGGCTGGAAGAGGGTCTCGGGGCAGCGGAACCTCTCGTTACCGATGGTGATGACCTGACCGTCGGGTAACTCGTAGGACTTTTCCAGGGATGAGGAGGAGGCGGCGGTGGCCATTTCATTCTCGAAATCAAGAGCCACGTAGCACAACTTCTCCTTAATGTCACGAACAATCTCCCTCTCGGCTGTAGTAGCGAGTTAGAAAGGTATTAAACGCAATTAAATTATTTTTAAAAAGCAACTGGTTCAATTCACTTTTAACTGCAGTTACTAGCGTTGACCAAAAGGTGGTGCTGTTTAGAGGCTATGTAATATTTTCACTTACGCTGGCGTAACCGTCAAACACGTAAACTGTGATTTACGCGACGTATAAAATAAATTAAAAAAAATCAATATTTTGCATTTAAACACACAGTTTATTATCTATTAAGAAGAATATCTATTAGAATATAACCTTCACATCAAGTATAATTTATGTGAAAACTGCAGAGAGTGAGGTATATTACCAGTGGTGACAAACGAGTAGCCTCTCTCAGTCAGGATTTTCATCAGGTAGTCAGTCAGGTCTCTGCCGGCCAAATCCAGTCTCATGATGGCATGTGGAAGGGCGTAACCCTCATATACGGGCACATTGTGGGTCACACCATCACCAGCGTCCAGCACAATACCTGGAGCATATCATAAGAGCATGAAAAACCAAACAGATGCAGTTTAGAGCACCTACTGTATGATGGGCAATGTAGGCAATGCTAACCTGTGGTACGGCCAGAGGCGTACAGTGAGAGGACAGCCTGGATGGCCACGTACATAGCTGGAACGTTGAAGGTCTCAAACATGATCTGAAATACAGACAGAAACCAATATATTTTAATATTATGGAAATAATACCATTAATGCCATGATTTTAGAGTCTTCAAAAGGACTTGCCTGGGTCATCTTCTCTCTGTTGGCCTTGGGATTCAGTGGAGCCTCAGTGAGGAGGACAGGATGTTCCTCAGGAGCCACACGGAGCTCATTGTAGAAGGTGTGGTGCCAGATCTGAGAAGATAGTATTGCATTTTATATGTGGAGAAACACTGGTTCCACATTACCACAGTTTTGGTGATTTTTTTCGGCGAGCAAAAACGTAGGGATTCCTTTGTCCTAAAAAGAGTAATCTGCTTTTGTACTATCCATTTGCCCATGTTCTACAATTATTTGTTTCCTGGATATCATTACTTTTTCACAATTAATGAGTTCCCCCTTCTAGAGAACTTGCAGCTGCGTCCTCTAGCGAGACACTACTATTGGGACTTGAGCGACACCGGAGGTGTCTGAAGCACGTGTGAAACAACTCTAATCCTATTGGCCCACGTAGCCTGTGATGTCACAGGTAGGCGCCCGAAAGTATAAGGGTGCCTGCCAGATATGTCACCAACTTTTGTTGTCTTCAGGAGCCGTTTGTTTGTCAGTGCATGTGAAGACAATATGGCAGTCCACCTTGTGTCTGAATGGCAGGGTGTATGTGGCGGCAGGTCAAGCTGGTGGAGCCTTGCACACAATGGCTGTGTTGCAAGCTTACCAAGCTGACTTGCTTAGAGATGTAGATGAGGGCAAGGGTTTGTCCCCTGAGGCCGTTGTGGCCCACCACAGCCTTAGCTCTCTCGCACGCCGTAACAGACTGCTGCTGCCAAATGGGTGTGCGTTGGCAGCAATGGTGATTATTGAGAAGGCCATTTGTAGTTAAGGCCAACCCATTCTATTTTAAACCCCTTCCCTTCCCCTGAAAATATCCCTAAGAATTGGGACACCCTACTATACGTATATGTGCGGTGTGCATTAGGCCTTTAATTACGTTCTATCTTAATCCCTGCTTACTGACAACACACACCCACACACACATCGCTATCGTCTGTGCAGCTTACATGTCGCAGAAGGAGCAAAGAAACTTTGTCAACACTGCCCACAACTTTATTAATAACTGTTTTAATAATACTGAATACTCGACTGTGCGTCTCCTCTCTTCTCTCTCTCTCGATTCTCTCTCTCTCCTCTCGACAATGTGCAATATTTCGAAAGGTTTTGTGATTTATAATTATTGGGGGTACTCTGGCCTCCTCAATGTCTATGGTGGTTATTATCGCCGCTGATCAGACATGAAATAGCCTCATGTTTTGTTGCAGCCTATCCTGCGATCAGTAATGATATGACGTTAGCAACTTTAGCGATTTTTTGCAAACATTCTTTGAGTATCATGACCGTAAATATAAACTCACGATTGAATGATTGAATTTATTGAATGCCAAAAATGCTTACATTTATGTGTCTTTTTGTTCGCTCGGACAACCATGTTGCTGCTGAAAGCGGTATATCGCTAGATATGCTACGCGTCCCTCGTTTGAAGTTTGTCCCGAAAATCTTCATTTTGAAGGAGCTATCTTGCCCTTTCCTCTTACCCCTACGCTGCCCTCCCCAAAAGAGAATCAATGGACAAACGCTCCCTAGCCCCTTCAGGTGAACCACCGAAGAACACGAGGTGTCGGTCGTGAAAGTGTGAGGGGCTAAGGAGTAGAATTGGGATTGGGCCTAAATCGTGGCCAGACGATGCCGTGGAGGACAGGAGAAAGGCCTTTTCGTTCTTGATGTCTAACTCCGCTTTTCTACCTTCGTGGCTTTTGTGTGGCACTTCCGTTGAGGTGGGGGTCGAGAAGTTTAGGGAGGCAAAGGTGCAGTCCACTGCATTCAGGAAGTTAATTCCCCACTGTCCCAAGTCTTCCTCTAAAACCTCCATCTACATCTGAAGATCATAGGCAGGATCAGAAGAGTAGCATGGACACTCGCACCCCTCTTCCCTCTAGAAGTCGGGCACAGGGGCGGGCAAGCGCTAAGAGGAAGAGAGCGTATCTCAGGAAGGTATTGGATGAAAAGCGTTCCTATTGTAAACTGCACTCTGATTCTAACACTTATCTTCTCAACAGGGTTTGTCCATCCCTACTCCCTGACACTGCGTCCCCTTGCCATGCCTAGGGCTTGCGTGTTTTCTCGCCTCCTTTAGACAACTAAGCTGGTGACATATACGGCCACCCTTAGGGCTGGGCGATATGGGCAAAAAATTATCACGATAATTTTTTTTTTAATCAGTCGATATCGATAATTATCACGATAAATGTCACATTTTTATTTTTCTTTCAAATGTGAAAGGTAGATTTTTACCTCCAATGTGAAAGTTCAAAAACCATGACGGTTATTTTGGGTTGTTAAACTACTCTTTATGGTCACAGAACACGACAAACACGTTCACGTTTTTTGTACTCTCGTACACTTTTTGAATTTTTTACACATTTTCCGTTAACAACAACAATAGATCTAGCTTAAAGAAAAATTATTCTTAGTTTCTGCATGTTCTAATGAATGATATTGTTTCAAATCAAGAAACAGTCTTGTGTTGCCTGATAATATTAATAATCTAACATTTTTTTGTCTCTTAGAAATACACATTTGATAGTAGCTTGAGTTAGGATGCAGATGTAGATTTATGTTCATTATCAAAGTCAGTAATATCTATAAAAATGGTAACAATCTCATTTATATATGGTGAAATTTAATTATTCTGACAGTTTGAGGTGTTTTTTAACCATTGGTCTTCCATAACATACATTTAGATCATGATAATCACAGCTAAACCCACGAATATAGCACCTCAATACCATGGTAAAAATGTAATATGGCTTCTGGGTATTTGTATGAAAAACAGTAGTCTAAAAACATTCAGTATAAATGCTATAGCTTAATCACAAAAAGTACTCTAATTATATTCCATTACTCCTCCTTCAACATATTTAATACGTCTACATTAATAATATAATACTAGACGAATCACTCACATTCTGAAACTACCATGGTTGCGAAGTTATCTACGTAAATCATGAGTGTAATGCTGGCTATTTTAGATTAAAAGCCTTCTGACTGTTCGTTGAGACACACAGGTGTTTCTCCCGTTTGTCGCACTGTACTCATCTGCTGTAAACAGCGTAATTATGTTCTTGTATTCAAGCGCTCACACTGTCTCACACCGCGCTTTTGTGTTACGCAATGAGCGAGAACTCATCCGAGTAATGCATCTGCTCTCAGTGGAAGCTCGCACACCATCCGCCATTGGAAAACTTTGAGGCCGAGCGGATAACGCCCCGAGTGGCGCCTTCAAATTACTAGGCGCTGTTTCCGTTCCGCCCTTTTGCCGTGCCATAACAACTTATATCGAAATTTATCGATACTCTTGTAATCCGCGTTTATTCGTAGGAAATTTATATTGGCCCGATCATTAATTCGTTCAGCGATTTATCGCCCAGCTGCCCTACCTCTTATCTTCCGGGTTGGCCCGCTCTGTGACGTCACGTGGCGTAGTGTGGGCCAATGGGACTGAGTTTGGTCACGACTGCTTCAGACACAATGTCCTGCTAGCAGCGTTCGTTCCCCGTCTCGGGAACCATCGTTACATGCGTAACTGAGACTTTCTCACCACTTTTTAAAACCGATATAGACACAGCATGAAGATGAACTCTATACGCGACACCAACAGATGTCTTCTCGACTTTTTATTTTTTTTTTGTCGCTAGCCAAGACCGCCATAGATCCCTTCATGTAAACTGAAACTCAACTGTAATTTTCTGCTAGACAGATTTTTTGCATGGGTTGAAGATGTTCTATGTGATTCGCCATCACTGACCAACCAGAATGGTGCTTTGTTTTGCTAAGTGACCTCTTTATGTGAGTGTTGCTTCAGTAAGATCGCTACACCACTACAAGATACATGCGCGACCGGTTTTCATTCCTAAGAGTAGACACGGTGAACTGTGTTGCCGCGAATTAAAACCAGAAATATTTTATGGTGCCTAGTCCTTCCCCATATCAGCCCAGTTGGTGAGTATGGCCATGCTCATGGGGTATGTCTGAGGTGAGGATGCCTCTCTTGCCCTCTCCTGCTCTGGGCCAGTCGTCTCCTACCTACGTCTTTCCCCCCTGACCCATACCGACCATGACCTGCACATAAGAAAGAAACAATAATGCCAGCTTTCACGTCACCTCACACACGATTCAAGGGTAACTTTTGGATTCTGTAAATTTTGATTCCAAATACTTCGCAGACAATGCCACTCCTTTCTCAGAATTATGTTTTGCTATTAACGTTTGAAAGCAAGATTCAGTGCTAGCAGAGATTCGGCTTTACGGGTCAAAGGTCAAAGTCTTACTACTGTGACTTAATAGCCACTATTACTGGATTGGAATCAAAATAACACTAATCCCAGATGAGGTGAATGAGCTTTCGGATCCACTGATGGCGTGGTCGGCCCCAATAGAGTCGAGAAACAACTTGGCCCCCGGAGTGCGTGTTACACAAATCAGCCCATGGCAAAGCCCAGCTTCTGCACCATTATCCTGCGAGCCATTGTTCGACACAGCCACAGAGACGATGGTTTTTCGTTCCGTCGTTCGCCATGCTTTTGCTTAGTACGCTGGTTTGAACAACACTGGCAGGGGACATAACACACGACAGCGTCCGATTTGAATTCAGAAGGATTTTATTATCTCACGCTTTCAAATACTTGTTCTTTCTGCTATTTTGAATTCATGTAGCACTTGAGCTAAACTGTACATGATTCATTCTTTTCCTGCTAACGAGCTTTCCTGACATCTTCAGTATGCAGACCACCCCCCTATGGCAGACTATCCTCGCAATGTGCTATAATAATACATATTTTATTATTATTGTGATATCTTGAGTGAGCTAAAAAGCTTTAGTTTGTAATATTTTAATAAGCGGTGCTTCTGATTTGAAATGTTGTTTTTTAAAATAAAGCAACAACTTACCAGCATTTCTCTAACTGGTCCACTGTGTAACGGTATGTAAAAACATTCATGAAATAATTCTTATTAATAAGGTACTGATTTTCACGTCAAAATGGAAATACTGTCAACACCACTCAATGATTGTTCCGAACCTACACTCTTTGTGTTTCTTCGCGTGAGAGTGTTTTTGAGTTGTTTTTTACATGTAAAAGGCACTTGACTTTTCAATATACACGTGACAACCGTTCAAGAAGTTTTGGGTTACTAAAATTTTTGTGAAGTATAGGTCCTTATACTCAACAAAACTGCCAGTTATTTGATCAAAAGATAAGTAAAAATAATACATTGTGAAACATTATTACAATTAAATAACTTTTTTCGTATGTATTACTATTATCTAAAACTGTAATTCTTGTGCCTGTGACGCAAAGCTGAATTTCGTGTCATGTTCATTCACTCCATCTTCAGTGTCAATGATCTTTCAGAAATTGTGTTAGTCGTCATACATAGTATAATAAATATCACTATCTAACTATGGGCTGATTTTGTATGATCAAGAAAAATTCTATTATTATCATGTTCAAAACATTTGTTTTGTGGTTTAATATTTGTGTGGAAACCATGATAAAAAATAGTTTTTTTGGAGGGGGGGGGTGGGGTGATTTCTTTTTATTAATAGGAAGTTCAAATAACAGCATTTAAGATTGACTATTTGAAATAGAAATCTTTTGTACGGATTATATTGTGCTCCTTATCCCTTCGCTAATAAAAGTTTAAAAACGTAAAAGTACAATTTCTTACAAAAATAAAATGTACTGACCACAAAGTTTGAATAAAAAGTTGGACAAAAAGTATGGATTAAAAGTTTTTTTTTTCCCCCACAAAGAGTTTTCAAATTTGAATGCGCTAACATTCCCAGTATATCCAAAAACCATTTAACATAAAAATCCATTGAAGTAGACTCACCCAGGAGAGCTTGCACAAGAGGCCTGGAAGACTTGCTCCCTCAAGAGCGGTAGAAAATAAGAGAGTAAGCAGCCAGTTCACCTGTCCTCTATTTATATAGAAACTTGTCACCAGGGCCTCAGAACCTCAAGCCTTTTTAGGACACACCACAACCCTGCATCACTCAAAGGTGGGCCGTCCCATGTGAAGATGGAGTATTGGAACGGATCTCACAATGGAGACTGTCGACTAACAGTTGCATTTAATATTAGAAGATAATTTATGGCTCTCGAGGACAGTGTGGACTATTGTTGGAAAGAGAGGTGGCCAGTTCACTGGGAGAGAATGGCATCCCAGCGGCCGTTATAAATAAGATGCCGAGCATTGGTTATAATGGATGAATGACCAATTGGCTGTTGTCTGTTATCTGTCAGTTGTGAGGAACTTCTAGCTCGCCTTCAAAGGAAATGCACATTGCCGCCCCATATGGGTGTGGACGTTACACCGGGAACCAAAGCCTACCAAATGAGGAATGATTTTCAGTGCCTCTTCCTAAAAGAAAATCATGGCCTCTAGGAAACTGACAATGTGCCACACTTTGTGATGTTTGTAGGGCTGTTGTACGTGTGGGTGGGGTAATAATTACATGGACACAAAAGCAACTTGATTGCATAGTGTCAAGAGAACGGCATTGTGCTGCTAACAATGACACGTGGCATGCTCTACAAGTACTTTCAATGACTTTTTTAACTCCACAAATCCCATCTTTTACATTGTGAGGACTCTTAGACATGTTTGATAAACTATTATCTAACATACAATTAACCTAGCATAAAAAATGACTAGTTTTAAAAACATCAAATAGTGATGTCGTGACCTTGTCAACTGTTTCTAACAATTCATATTTTGCAACAACATAATTTGAGTTTT
>JADLZN010007296.1:0-125819 GCA_018155175.1 Sinocyclocheilus anophthalmus | reverse complement strand
CCACTGGACTGGCACGGCCAATTGGGAAGCCGCTTAGCATGTCCCCTCCTCTCCCCCTGCGTCCCAATCGACCACTGACAGATGGAAGATGGCCGTGACTCTTAGACTTACGTGTTTTTTTTCCCTTGCAGAGTCCAAGCCATCAACACCCAATCTCCCCCCGTATGCCCCCCACCCAAACCCCGTGACCATGGCTTGAAGTCCAGATCTAAAATTCCACTTCATGCCAGATTCGTTCAGAAGACTTGCTTAGCGATCCATAGGCCTGGGGTTGCAGACAGTGTCCCTAGCTCTAATCGATTGGTTTTTAAAAAAACGACCCCTACACTTCCACTTGGCACCCAGACAACATTTAATCACTCTACCCACCGGCTGTGACCTGAGAGACTAAGCGCTTGAAGTCGCGGCTCTTTTTCCACACTGGCGTTCCTCCGTTGGATTACCTCCGGTGCTACTGATTGGTTTAACCCTGTTTTTTGCTCTGCCCCAGCATCTCATCAACCTGACCCGCCACATACTGCAGTGTTTTTTTTCCCTTTCCTTCGCAACAGATATTAGACCAAATGGCCCTTCTCTCCATTCCAGGCACTATTCACCCGTCTTCTTCGGCGAATGAGGGATCAGGCGCTGGGAGCAGATGGAACTCCCTGGGCCAATATAGAGCTGTACCTTATAGTCATTGCACAAGAGCGGTTTTCGTCTATCTTCAACGCTGTGCGCTTTGGCTTACATATTCTCGAGAAGAGATGAAGAAGGAAAAAAAAAAAAGTGAGAACAGCGAATTAAAAAGTTTATAAAGTTTCAGGGCAAAAATTAGGGAAAAAATATGTTTTGACAATGCTTGAAAAAGGCATACTGCAGACTTTTTATAAAAGGAAAATGCTGGTCTGCCTTTCTTAAATCTAGATAATTTACCTCACAACACATGTCTCTGCTGAGCTAAAGAGGGGCTACTGTGATCATGCATCAGCTGGTGCATCATTTGAACATTTCTTAATGAGGACCTCTTTAGCAAGAACAGCACCTGACATTTGCATCCAGACCAAATCTAATTTTTTTTTCTGTGAAACTAAAGGTGGTAAACTGAGGCTCGGCGTGCAACGCAATTCAGGTGGAAGAAAATGAGTATGATTATACGGATGGAAAAAGACTTGAAAGCCAATGTATTCTTTCCAAGTGTACTTATTTTAACTACTTCTTTCAAATTACACAAATCAACCGAGACAGTGTGACGGCAACCAGTGCAGTCCAACTCATCCAATCATTGACTCTTATTGCGCTTTACAATTTCTCTTTTTCCTCTAAGGTGACATACAAGCCTCATACATTAATAACCATTGTAGCCTAAATCCCAAAACAAAATATTCTATTGATCCGGTTCTTTTAGTGATTTAAATAACATACATTGTATTATACGACCAGTGTAAAGTGAATCCCCAAATGAATGACTCTTATGTGTTGGTTCTTTTAGTGAACCAAAAACAGACATGTAGCCTAAATCCAAAACGATAGACTCTTATGAGTCGGTTCTTCTAATGAAACATACAGCATGAACAATATAGCATATTTAATGAACAAATGACTCTTAGGAACTGGTTTTATTAGTGATTCAAAAACACAGTGTAACCAGCATAGCCTGAATCCTGAAATGAACCACTCCTATGAACCGGTTCATTTGTTGAATCAAAAACAAAAAACACCAGCACAATTAGTTAATCATTTTTTTTAACTAAACCAAAAAAACCAATGTAACTCGATTCCCAACAGAAACTAAATAATAATGTAATGCATGTGTGTTATTGCATTAGCAGTAGAAAACCTTTCATAAGTAAGCAATTCTAAGAAAAAATGAATTACTACAATATACTCAAATGAATCAGAATTTAACCAAAGTGAATCAAATTTGAGAGCTTGAGAATTGGAATTGAATCAATTTTGGAAAACTATCGATACCCAACCCTAAAATTCTAGATATCTCATAATTTATGACCTTACGATGAGGGTGAGTGGAACGAATTTGATGAGGGCTCATGACTAGTTCCTTATGGGGACTGAACCAGCAACTTTGCCAGCTCTGCACTTTAACTACTACACCACACCTCCCGTTAGTGATTGATTCAGAGATATGAGGATGTTAGAGGGGCAATTAGGCTACATCACTTTCTCTCTCTCGGCAATGACTGCATGTGGCGGCACCATCAACAGGTAAGCAGGAGATACTGTGACTTCCTTCCTTACATCCCTGGGGTCCTCTCAGTCTCACGGCCCGTTTTCACTGTAGGAGAGCAGCTCGTCTGGCACATAGATCTTCTAATCACTACTAGCCTGCCATCCATCCCTCACAGTCATCAATTATTGAAACAACAGAATGAAAAGAAGGTGTGAGGGCGCTCAAAGAAAGAGAAAAAAGAGGGAGGGATAGTTTCAAAATAAATGGAATCAGACTGAAAGAAAAACAGACCGAGTGAGAAAAGAGAAAGACGGAGAGAGAGAAAAGGTTTGGAGAGACATCCGTCGATAATGACAGATTACTGTAATTCAGGCTGTCAGGAGCATCGACCTGTGCGGCTCATGCCAATCAATAGCTCAGTCCACTATCGAGCTTCGCGCAGGCACACAGATGGGCGAGATTGCTGCGAGCGAAAGACTCAAGCTGAGCCAAACAATCTCTCTGGCTTGGAGGACATGGCAGATGAGAATCGTTCCCCCCCCTTTTCTCTTTCTCTCTCTCTTTTTCTCCCCTGCTCTCCGACTTCGCTTTGTTTTCTGGAAGTAGCATCTCTTTGAGAAGAAAAGAGCGCTCTTAAAGAAAGGTTAAAGGTCTTTGGTGCCAACGAGACAAGAGAGGCTGGATTTGGACTTGGAAATGTTCGGATACTGAACATGATCTAAAGCATACAGTGGCTGTAATTAGTTAGCAATAACTGATTTTGGACAAAACAAAGCAGACTGTCAAAGTAAAAGAAACTAGATTTTTATAGTGGCATTTGACCTTGCAAAAATTATGATGGGTGGTCGGTTGCTTTAAGTTCAAATCCAGGCTGCTTGTCTCATTCTGACCAAAGGCCTTCTTTCTTAAAAACTGCTTTTTTCTTATTAAAATGATGATCCTTTAAGAGTCAAAGGAGCCAACCATCAATAATATTCTGGTCTATAGATATGGCTCAGGTTCATCCTTCAGTGTAAAACTATGGGATTTTTCCCACTCGCCAGTCCAATCACTTAAAGCAATAGCTAAAGTTTAATACTAAAAGTCCAAATCACTAACCCTAAAACATACTACTATTATATTAGACAGCCCTAATATTACGTAAAGGTAAACAAGCCAAAACTACTACTATTCAAGCTTATTTTGAGAGACAATACATGTAGTGTTACTTATGTATAATAATAACTTTTAATAATAACTTGTATGTCTAACAAAAAAGAGGTTGAAAAAGCCTAAAAAAAGATTAAGTACAACAGCAAAGGATTAGATCGTGTGACAGAGAAAAAGAGAGACAGAAAAGAACACTAAATTGCCAGAGAAGCATTTCAAAAGCAAATGGCTGTGCATCACGGTTAGCAGACATTGAGGAGTGATCAGAATGATTCCATCACCCGCCTGACTGGGTGAGCACAGAGCGGTGCTCTACATGTGCAGAGCTGAGAAATAAGACATCAATAATTATCGAGCGGCTCTACCTGCTCCCATCAGAATCAACCTGACCGCTCTCAAGTCAATCCGTACATACGTGAGCCAGGTCTGCATGGCAGGATGAGAGAGCAGAAAACCAACCAAGCAGGCTGTAACAATGATAATAGGCTTCTGCCACCTTAAACATGACAAAAGCTCACATGTGCACTCGTTAAAGTCTGGAAAAGGATACAAATTTTGGTAAAGAGGGATGAGGGATTTCAGAGCTCTGCTGGCGTTGATGGCCGTGGCTCGCACCACTGTGGGTAAGATATTTCCATCCACTATGGCTCCATCAAACAAGGGACCAAAGAACAGCACCTGTGGAAAGTGAGATGACATGATATATGAACACTTAATGGCCTGTGAAGAGCAAAATGTGAGCAGATCCAAGCAGGAACAAAACACACATTTCAATCAGTATTAAGGCCTATTCACACTTCCATAAGTCCACATTTTCAGCATGAAAAATGTGCATGACAAGATTATAAAATAAAACAATGAATCTCTATAAACTCCTTCACACTGAGTCTGAATATTGTCTTGTGAGGGTTCGTTTTTTTTTTTTTATTGATCATTTTATTATACAGTACTTTTTTAAGTTTTGGGCCTTTTACGATTTATTTTAAGTTTTAAATTGAATTCTCTTATGCTGATCACTGCTGCCTTGATTTATCAAAACGCAGTGAAAATATGTGAAATATTAGTCAATTTAAATCAACTGTTTTCTATTGCACTTATGTCCTGAAATTAATAGCTTCTCCGCCGTGATCAAGCTGATTTTCAAGAATTATTACCCCAGTCATATTCAGAAATTACTCTGATATGCTTGTTTGGTGCTCAAGAAACATTTCTTTTTATTCAGTGTTGAAATCATTGCTGCATAATATTTTTGTGGAAACAGTGATAGATTTTTCAGGATTCTTTGATGAATAAAAAAAAACAGCATTTATTTGAAACATTTTTGTAAACATTTAAAAGGGTTTGATTTATACTATATAAAACAGAATGTGTCTGCTGAATAAAGTATTAATTTCTTTCAAAAACTATCTTAATCGACCCCAAATCATAGAGCGGTAGTGAATTTTAGATGAACATTATATTCAGGTAAACTTTTGTTTTCAGAATGAATAGTTTTGGTCTAAAGCATTGTTTGCAAATACTTAGTTTTACCATACTTTTTGTGAACAGGACTTTACACATCCTATAAGCTAGCAGCTTTATCCTTCAAATAAAAGGAGGCATGGAAATGTCAAAACCTCCGACGTATTTCATCCTGTTACATAAAAAAAATCCCTGACATTAAGAAGAAAAGACACAGTGAATAGCCCTCATGCACTGAAATGGGGTCTAAATGGACTTTCATAAAAGCCAGGCCTCATCTTTCTTTATCTCTCCATCTTTCTACATTTCCTCAGACTGCATGAAAGACTGAGCCTCTCGTCTCGGATCCATCTCCACAGCGGAATTCGATTCTGAGAATCCCATTCATTCAATTAGCCCTGACATAACTGAGCAGGAAGCAATGATTGGTAGTGCCCAAAGACAGATATGCTTCCACTGTCTCCTGTACCAAACATTGAGCTCATTTACAGAACAACAAATGGATGTGATGCACAAACAAATATCTCTGCTTTACTGTATACCGATCCCTCTGTTCAGCAGCCATTAAAATCATTTTTTCCAGTTTAAAGTATGGACGAGGGTTTCAGGGAATTGGAATGCATTTAGCCTATAGGCCCATTCAGACAATTTGCTTCAATTAAATGGTTAAAAAAAAACGAATTCACAAGTGTCAAAAAGAGTCCAAGGTGTCATGTTATTTTGGTAATAAAATTAATATTTATTTATATAATGCTGTTCATTATTACGGTTTTTGCACTACCGTTCAAAATTCTGGGGTCAGAAAATTGTGCAATATTTTTTGAAAGAAGTCTCTTATACTCAACAAAACTGCATTTATTTGATCAAAAAAACAGTAAAAACTATACTGTGAAATGTAATTTACTTTTAACAATTACAATTTAATCACTCGGTCTTATTTTTTATGTTTTAAAATGTAGAAAGTACAAAACTTTAGTGCAATCTTATTTTTTTAAAGATCTTAACTGATTTTTGAATAAGAAATTCCTTATTGTTAATAAAATATGAATTACCTAAAGAAATTACAAAACTCCTATTGGCCCCACATTTTTCAACAGTAGTGTATATCCAACATTTTATCCCCATCCTGCACTTTTACTCACAGATAAAGTTTTCTACTAGAGTCAGGTGCTTTAAATATGTTTCACAAATCTATTTGAATAAATTAAAAATATAAAAAAATGATTTAATTCATAAAATTATTTGTTTGTGACATGTCTAGTTACAGAATCAGAAACAACTAAATTACATTTTTTTGTCCTTATTGGTTCACTGTTGCGCTCACCTCTGGTTTTTTGATGATCTGGATGCTGTACATGTGGTTCTTCATGGGGTAGATGATGATGAGCACGTCTCCAAACTCAGTAGGAATGATGCCTCTCCGGTAGTCCCGCGAGTGCTCGGACCAAACGATGTGCACTTCGTCGTTACCCAAGTGTCTTAACTGTATGGAGAGAGAGAATACATAAAAGATGTCATTTAGATTATGCTTTTGTCCAAACAGATTTAAAGTATACTTATTAAAGATATGGTTCCTCTATAGTAACTTAATGCTGAATGGTGATACCTCACTTTCATTGTGGGGTTCACATGCATAATACACTTGTATGCATTGTTTACTCCGTAACAATACAAGAAGCCTTGAGTTTGTATGCTGGTCATATTTTATGACCGTCATGTTCTCCAAAACAAAAGCAAAAATTTAACTGGTTTGAATTGAATCTCGACTGCATGTAGCCGTGGTACAGTGCTATCCACTCCAGCGTTATTAACCTTGCGCTGTGACAGTTGAGTGAACGGACACTCGGTCCGTCTCTCCTCCTCTCATCTATCTTCCACCGATCACTCCATCTTCCCGGGACCCACTCAATCACTGCCAAGGCCATGGGCGCAGCGACCCGTCAACTGTCCCGGGCGACGGCCGCAACCTTTATGCAACTAATGACAAACTCTGTCCTTTGGACTCAGCGATGGACATTGTTTATTTCTTTAACTGCAGAGTTCTACTTTGCAGTTACAGCTCAAGCTATTTAAAACAGCAAGGATCATAGGAACGTGAAGCTGAGCAGGTCCAAAATTAATACTCTCCAACCTTCAAATGTATATAGCAGTGACTAGTTTTTATGTGATGCTACAAAAAAATAAAAGCAGCAAAATAATTGCCATAAGGTAATATAACATAATAACTTAATAATAATATATAAAGATATAATAATGGTAGATCAATAAAATAAACAAAACATTTAAAAGATAACTATTTACATTATGATAACTAATTATGTAACTTATACAATCATTATACATATGCACTGATTTAATTTTAATGACTCAAACCCAATTATGGCCACTGAGTTTTCTCCACATCACTTGCAATTGGCAGTGCAAATGTTTTTATATCTAATTCTCTGATTTAATTCACAATTGTGTGCCAGAAAGCCAATAAATATCTAATATAAAAAACTAAATATATTTAAAAACATATATATATTTATTAACTTCACCGATTTTTAATTTATATAATGAAATATTTATTAAAAAATAATTAACTTAAATAATATTTACTAATATATTTTAGAATAATACATTGATTATCATTTTCATGGACAATAACGGCTGACAAATGTTCTCAATTCCCTTGCAATTGGCAAGTATAGACATTTTTTTGAATCCTTCAGAGAGCATGTTAGACAATAAACATTGCATAAAACAGCAGCTGTAAGAAGAAGAAAAAAAAGCAGAAAAATAAATGTGTGTACGCTGTGGCACCAGCGGCTGCACTGCTGACACACTTTAGTGTCTAGTTAACATGGTTTAGAGTTGCTATCGGAAGATCGTGCTCTGGATAGCCTCTCCAGCAGCCCTTGCAAATCCAATTTGCCTCTGAGAAGTCATGATAGGCAATGCAGCACAGGGACAGACCCAATCTAATTTGGGTGGAATATAGCCGTGTGTGGCATGGAGGTCCCCTCAGCTCCCCTGCAGGGCAGGGACAGCAGTCCAAAAAAAAACCTTCATCGGCCCAACCGCCCCACACGTCACTTCACCTCATGCCTCGTGCTCAAATTACAGCCATGAATTACATCCAGCCTTCAGCTGCACTGCCGCAGACCAGGGACTGCCATTTCGTTCCAGGGTGTGTGTCCGTGTGACAAAATGATTGGAGTTTTATTGGATGATAAGGTGGTCTGGACTGAGAGATTTCTTTCATCTCTCAGCCATCTTTGTTTAATCATGTAATATCATTCTGAGAAATGCCACATTCGATTGGCGGCCCTTAGTGCAGATCGTGGCAACATTCTGGTAGAAATTCAAACGGCCCATCCTCATTGTGATAAGAAGATATAGATCTGCATTAAATTTATTATTGCAAGATGTGCTCAGTCACTTCAATGACACAAAAACAGAGAGAAAAGAAATGTTTGAATTATAGAAGAAAAGTGATCTGGCTTACCGCAGTTATGGTAATGAATGCATAAATCCTTGATTTTACGGTGTTAAAAAGATGCATGTTTTGTACAGTTCTGCATTTTAATTTCCTCCTAAAACCCCCATGTACTGTATATGTGTCATATTTTAGATGACTCCCTTCGTTGTTTTTGCTACACTGTCCCTTTTACTATCCGACACCTCGTTCAGCTCCTCGATATTGTCTTAATGGTGTCTGCTTAACCCGTTCAGACTAAAAAAAACAAAAATGTATACTTTTATTCCTCAGTTTGACAAAAAGGCACCATGTGCGCTTTATTGCTGTTGGTGGGGAACTTTCAAGAGAGACAAGAATCTTGGAGGAAAAAAGTTTTCCACAAAAATATTAAGCAAAACCTGCGTCGGGATCCCGTCATCCCAAATGCCAAAATTAAAATTATCGGCACTAGAATTGGGTTGTCTGAAGTCTGTGACACTGAGGTGAAGCCATGGAGTCTGAAAAGGCAGCTGGCATCACAGATAATTCGATTTTAGACGAAAACAGTTTTTGAATGTTTAATCATTTACACTAACCATAGACGTTCATTGATAGTTTTTGATCGAATAATGCAGGAGTGGTGATACTCCAACAGACTTTGCAAAAAATATCTTATTGACCCCAAACCTTTGAACGATAGTGTGATGTGAAATATAAAAATTACCTGATGAGTGAGTGGCCAACCTCTTCTCAAATAAAATGAGTAACAACAAAGTAGCCAGGACTGAAAGATGCTCTTTCATCTCGGCTATCTTAGTTTAAATCATATATCATCATGAAAAATGGCACATCAGTTTGTAGCATCACATCAGAAATTCATTCAACACAATAGCCTTTTCTTCTGATAAATATTTAAAAAATCTGCATTAGTTTCTTTTAAGCACTTTTTGGTGCATTTGAACATTTTACAATCATTTGAGCTCAAATTTGTACAAATGCGCAGGAAAAAAAGTGATGAACTGAACAAAAAACTGAAGAAAAAAATGAACAGAAAAGGTGTCCGTAATGAGAAACTGTGTTACATGAGCTACATTGTATACCTATGTTGCATTTTATTTTTCTCTCTGAATTTCACTCATTTAAGATAACTTTCCACCCTCTTGCTGGTCTGTTCTTACTACTGTACTTTCTATATGAAGATCAATCAAACACTTATCTGCAAATCTACAGTTCTACATTTCTTTCTGATTGAGTTGTACTCAGAAATATGGCACAGAAGTAAAATCATGTTGACTTTAATGTGCATGTCATTCATAATCCTCCATTTCTCTTAACAAGGACAAATACTGGTTTTAAAAAAGTGGGCCACAAAAACAGACCTAACATCTTGTCATCCTTCTGCTTAAAGCCAATTACAGTCCAACATCTTCCCGACAATATTCCACAACCCCCCTTTCAGCATACCTGCCCAGCTCATAAAAACAGAGAAGATACAATAAGCTGTAGGCGAGACCATTTCAGACTAAACGTGGCAATCTAATTAGAGCCACCCTTTACCTACCCAATAAGTGGCCCATGAAACGTCCCTCTTACAGTCCACTGTAGCCCTCCCTCCCTCCCCACTGTCCCTCGGAGCAATATCACATTTCTATCTGCGTTCATTAATAAGTCTTTGGGGTGCATTAGCACCTTATCGCCTCGTCTCTGCCCCAGAAGACATATGAGTGAGGAAGTGAGGGGACAGCTCTAATGACAAACGATTGGTCATTCGGCATGGGGCTGGCCGCTCCACAAACCGCCCCATATCACAGCCTTCCAGCCTAGCTCATTAAGGATAATGCTGCACATTATTAGATTTGTGCTGCCCATGTGAACGGAAAAAATACCCATGCAGACAGACATTTGCGGGTGTTTCTTCAAGTACGGACACTTTAATGTCCCAGGGGTTGATTTTTATTCTAACTAACAGCTTGTACCAGTTCTTTTTGTTATATGAAGGTCACAATAAACTGACTTGGCATAGCAACTTTTTACCATGCCTTTATTTTTATTTTTGCTACTATATTTTATTGCTTACCTTTGTCTCAGTTTGACTTTGTTTGTTTGTGTTCAGCTTCTGTGGCTATTTTCATGGTGAGAAATATTATGGCTAAATTACATCATGTTTTTATAATTTATTTTTGTTCAAAACGCCAAAACTGTATTTGGCGTAACTCTGTTAAAAATCTCTTCAAAAGAGTCAACTGAATAAAAAAGTTCTCTCGCAGAGTTAAAACCAGCACAATCTAATAAAACATGCTTAATGGATAAAGGGATTCTACCTTTGTTCCAGATCCAGAACTTCAATCTTAAAACATGAAAATCCACAATAAACATATTAGCATTTTTTAAGACTGATTTATCGTAAAGAAATAATCATAACACATTTCAATATTTATCAAGCCAAAATATATATTAAAAGAAAACAAAACACCTGTTTTTCAGTTGTGGTTTGATTACCATTACCAATTTTGCCATTAATCATAATAATAATAATGATTTTGACCATTTTCCACCAAAAGTTATACTTGTTTACCATCAGACAAAAGTGTCCATGGAAAAAAGTGTGATACGTAAAGAGAAAAGTAAATATAACTTGAACAAAATATTTTACTTGCATCATTTCCAGTCAATTTATGCAAGAAAATATAAAAATTTTAATTGTGTATATTTAGGATACATGTTTGCAATGAAATTAGCCTTAGCAAGACAAAGTAGTCTTTTTGCCATCGTCATTTCCACCATTGAATACTATTAAACAGTACATCATTTGAGATGAGTGTGTACACTGATGGATTTTATTAGTAGACATAAAATAAACTAGTTAGAATGTAAAAAGTGTGTTTAAAGAATGTTTAATTTATAAACGCCCACAGGGCAAAAAAGTGCCTATAGTTGAAGAAACACCCTTACAAAGAGAAAAACTAGAGAGCAATGTTTCTCCATAAGGTCACATCGACTGTGAGGAAGAGTGAGAAAAAGAAAGGGTGTGACATCCCTCTTTAAATAAAAGAGAGACAAGATAAAAGCCAGTGGGAGAGGCAGAACGAGAGAATAAAGTACAGCTGTTAGGAGTCATTACTTTCTCCTTTTCTCTGTTCCGATAGCAGATAGGACCTTTTCTCTCTATGGGGAACCCAGAAACACAAAAGCGCAGCTCTCGGCAGGTATAAGTGTCCCACTCCTCAGATTAGCCTGGGTTAGGTTTAATGATGAGGTGTGAACGCACAGGTCAGTGAGGTTCTGTGTCTCACTTCACCAATCGCACAGGAGGAGCAGAGCCACACTGCTGGAGACAACTCTAGACAGAAGAGCTATGAAAGAAATGACACAGACTACAATCTAAAAGGCCTGCCACAGGTGAGCTGGCAGGGGGAAAGTTGAACTCTTTAGAGAATCAGCAGCTTTTGAGAGAAGGAAAACAAGATTTCTCCTTGTTCTTTTGAGACTGGTGTACTTTCACGAGGCAAAGCTTCGGTCTAGTTGGCCAAGCTGCAAAATGGGTTATTTAGACGTAAAAATAACACTGTTCAGAAATACCTTCTTCGTGTTTAGCAGAAGATAGTATGTCATACAGAATGCAGAGGTTATTTACATAAAGTCCTAAAACTCTAAGTATCAGTATGTGATAAAAATCTGTTTTGTTCATTGTTAATTAAAACTATAATTAAATGAAATCAAGAAAAAAAAGGATTAAAAAAAGTTAAACTTCAAATTATTGCCTTGGCAACTAACTGAAAAAAAGAGAGTTACTAAAACTAAAACTGAAATAAAAAAATAATTAAAACTATATGAACTTAAAAAAAACACTATAAAAATGGCATAAGCATATAACCATTACTTAACATTTAATAAAAACTAAGAATATAAAAACAAAAGCTAATTCAAAATACGAATATATGCTAAAATAGTATCTAAATAATACTAAAGTAACTCCGGTGGAAATTTGTCATGTAACCTGACTAAAATCGTAAGTTGACTTCAAAATGGCGAATTCTACAAGTTTACCTTTTTAGTGAGCGAGTCGTCTGAGTCCGGAGGCATGCGTGTGGAAACGTGGAACATCACTTCAACTGTAGAGGTGGAGAAGTAGGGCATGGTCAAACCCGTGCTCTTGTTCCTCTGCAGGCCACCCATGAATCCACAATGACTCGTTAGGTTCACCTGAACATTGAGGAAAGAGTTTGTTAGGCCCATGTATTAATATCATATAAAATATTACAAGTAATATTTAAATATATATAGGACATTTATTAATGAATTGCCACCCAGCAATTAATTATCAAGATTTTACCTCCCAGCCCAGGCCTGACACAAAGTCCTCATAGGCCTGACTCCCGGCTGTGTTGGACAGTATTGAGTGCTTGTCTTCCTGTCCCTCTGCCACGTAAAACACAGCAATCTTGTGCGTTTCACGACTAAAAAAGTAAATGGAGAAGAAAGCAAATTTAGGAGCAAAAGAGGTGTGCACTTTTGTCAGGTGGTCTCAACAGACTTTAGAAAATGAGGTCCCTTTGTCCTTACAAGATTGTTGCTAATAGCTTTAAAAGAAACAACACTGGATAAAAAGTGGCATAACATACCACTGCCTTGAATCCAGATTCTTCAGCTCTCTCAGTAGTTTTTCGTTCTTCTTCAGCAGGTGGAAACTGTTCCTGGAGACAGGACATTTAAACATAAGAGCTAATGAAGAGAAATATTCATCTTCGATCACTTCAGGTTAATTAGCTTACACATAGACAGGCGATCAACAACAACATTAATGTAATAAAAAAAGATATCTAGATGGACAGATATGACAGACAGAGAAGAACAGACAGACAATAATAGAACTATAGACAGATAGATAGATTTTTTCGTTTTTTTGAGGACGCTCTAGCTATTATTCACAGACCCTATTTAGAGAAGCGCTGTTCTAGATTGTGCGTTAGATCTCTTTCATTAAGCGGCCGCCTGCTTAATTACAGTCTTCCATGTTTTTCTCACAGTCTCCCGGAAAATCTGACCCCACGACAGAAACGCAAATGAAAACAAACAATGGAAGATCCTGCGCTGAAAAACATCTTATGACACGATAAGGCTGTAAAACAAAAACCTACACATGACGTCATGAAAAGAAAAAAAATCAAATCTAAGATAATGCGACTTCTTTCCGTCTGCAGCTTTTATAGTTCAGAGTTCAGTTACTTTCTCCCTCTCCCCCTTTTTCTTTCACTCCCTCCAACTGGCCGCGTGAGTCATGTGGAAAAGCCACACGATGCTCTCTAAAAGGACTTTTTGTTTTGTTCTCCTTTTCTTTGAGCAGGGGTCTCTTTATTAGCTTGTTGCAATTTAATGGTCTTCATTTTCTCCATTGAAAGTGAGCCATTTCAGGAGGCGAACACGCGAACGGCATAAAAGGCCGACATTAGGAGCGCGCTCACACACACAATGGCCCGGCGGATTGCAATGCCTTAGTCTCTGACCACGGATAAATGATACATGAATGCCTGGAGAGCAGCAGCAGGACAATTCCTCATTAAACAGCCCCTATGCATTTTCTCCCAGCTCTCCAACTCATAATAACCCTCCAGCCACATTCGAAAGGTAGCAGCCTTTTATTTTCAACGCCAGCGTACGGAAATGAAAAAAGTACCAGCGTGCTATCGTCATATAACATAACCCTCAAGAATTAATCCCCCCGAAAAGCTGTGTACACACACACACACACACACCATTCACCCAGAGCTGCTGAAGAAAAGCTTTTTCCCTCCTGGCAACTCTATGAGGGAATGGTGAAAAAAAATGTCCTTCATTAATCTCATAACAGAGCATGTATATCATTAAAATTAATGCCATTACATTCAAGGTGAAAAATAACCCTGATTTTCCAATTATTTGTCATCTGGAAATATTTAACCATTCTCTGTAATACCACAAAATGGAATGGGATTGAACCCTCACAGTCAAACGCAATGAGGGGAACCATTAGGCATTTTGGAGTGGGACGGAAACTGAGGTTTGCGCAGTAAGTGAGCACCACTATAGTCTCTATTGGTGGATAAGCTGATCAGAAAAATGTTGACTGTTTAAAGCAGATTAACATGGCTCTGCGCAATCAGGGAGAGGTGCGAGCAAACAGGATGTTTACATGAATTATCGGGCTTCAACAACAGCGTCACCCAGATTATGCTAACAAACTCTCCCAAAGAAATTTAGTGATTCATTTGGGAAAAAATGGCAGGATGGTTTGATGAAGTGTTGTTGATCACTTAATTCCTAGAACAAAGTATTAAACTCTCTGATATAGTGGTTAAACAATGCTAACATGAAGACATAACAGAATTGGCAGAATTATGGTTGGAGGAATTTGTTTCTGTTATTAGTAATAAACTGCCCAAAAACTCAATATTGACAATAAAGTGACTAGCTTTGGTAACACACTAACAATAAACAACGCAATCAAGTTCTCTGTTGATTTTGACATGGACATGATGAAATTAAAAACATGGAATTCATTATATGAATAAATGTGATAACCGATTCTTGAGACAGGCTTTCCAAAAATAATGAACAATTAAAAAATACACAGTGCATTAAAAAATGTGACTTCGGGCGCTGAAATCCTGTCAAGCAAGTAGTGAGCACATTTATGATGATTATCGTAAATTTATCTGCAGTAATTTGCAAGCAAACCCTTTATTTGTAGTAAAACCACGTTTAATGTTCATAAAGGTATGTAATTAAAACATTATGCCAGAAATGATCACCTTCATAAAAATAATCTTACCTGACGCTGATAATAAAGTAGCCAGTCTTAACAGTTTATGTGATCTGGCTCTTTATTTTATTATTGTTATTTTTTTATTTCTTTGCCGGGAGGCAAACATATCAAAATTGTGTGCGGTAAGAGCGTCTGGTAGTTCACGTTGGCCAAAACACACAAGGAAAAACGCGTTATTAAAAATCTTGTCAACAATCACAGACTTTGCATTCCGATTGAGATTCTTTTTCTCAAGGATCGCTGAGTTATTGCCGAAAAGAGGTTTTCCTCTTTTTTTTTTAAAATCAACAATCTATCTGGGGAACACATTGGCACAAACATGATGCTGATTTTGGATTTTTTTTTAGGACCTTCCTATACATGTTGAATTGCACTTTTGAGTTACACCCCATTACCTTACCAGTGTGTTGCCCACTCTGATTCCCGAAGGCACCCCAGTACTACCCATTTTCAAACTCTCCTACAAACACCCTGAATCAAACTCTGGCTCATTATGCGGAGGGGGGCTGTCATACCTGCGATGATGGCTCAGAGAGACATCCAAAATGTGTACTTTTGGGGTGCCTCCAGGACCAGGGTTAGGAACCACTGGTGTACACCATCCCAGAACACTTTGTGATCAAATACGATTTGTCCGTATGGATACTCTATCTCCGTGGGTTTTCAAACCTGTTCTGGAGCCCCCCCGCCTGCATATTTTGTACATGCCGGCCTCACTAACGCCTGTTCAACTGTCAGCTCAGCTATAAGACACCGGAGCTAATTTGGATGTGTCCATTAGTAGACCAACAAATGTAGTGCTGGGGGGCCACTAGAACCCCTGCCCTACAGGATTCCCAAGCATTTGCAACTGCAATGTGTGTTCAAGTGGTCCTGCGTCTTACCTCTTCTCCCAGGAGTTCATGCCTAGTATGTTGAGGAGCAGTTTGCAGTAGTAAAAGGCCGACTGTGGTCTCTGTGGGCTTGGCTCTTGCTGTACTACAGCCCTCATGTTCAGGTCATTTCCACAATGCAGCATAAAGTCCCGCTCTTCGGCGCACTGCTTCAGGATGGCATTGATGACGTCGTTCTCCTGCTTCTCGGACACGCAGGTGGGTGGTGGGGCTGGAATGTTGAGCGGTGTGCCAGTACGTTGCAGGCACTCTGGGCTGGAGTATCCCAGGTACTGCAACATTTCATCCAGGGCATCCTCCCCATCCTGCAGGGAGTCCCAGCTTGGGATCACCTCTCTGCACAGCCGTTTGGCCTGTGGGGCCATCAGTTCCAGCCCTGCCTCTTCTTCCTCATCTTCTTCCTCAAGTTCTTCCTCCTCCCTGTCTTCTTTCACATCCTCCTCGTGCTCATCCAGGTCCTCCTCGTTCTCCTGAAAATCACCATCCTCTGGTTCTTCTTGACTGCATCTTTCTAGACTGTCCTCATCTCGGCCACATTCTCTATCGCCCCCTGCTTGATTGGAGGATGAGTAGAGTTGCAAAGTTTGACTAGGAGTAATGCAATGAGGTGGACCATACAGTACAGCAGAGTCCCAGGAGTGTTTTCCGGAAATGTCCCTCACGATCACCCTAACACAGGCACTGGTGGTGGTGAGGCCAGCTGACATCCCGCCACCGGGCAGGCCGTCCTCTGCCCGGATCTGTAGATAGGACAGCAGGGTGGTGCCATTGAGCACAAAAAACTGTAAGTTGGGTGTGTCGAAGAGTTCAGGGGTCAGGTCTGCGCTCTCGCTGTATGGGTTATCCTGGTTCTCGCATACCTGGCTGGTCAGAGTGGCTGGACCACCACTCATTGGATAGTGACCCAGGTGATTGACCAGGTGGGATATGACCGTGCGTGCCGCAATTGAAATCAGGCCTTGCTGAATACGACTCCTCACTACAAACAGAAAGAAAGACAAAGATGTATTTAAAGATGTTGTATGTGCAGACATTTCTGGAGATTTTCAAAGACAATTAGAGTGCCCATCATTCATAAGGTTCTACATAGCCCTTACTACTTGGGTGTTCAAGCTCAGTTTAAAACTATTTGGAATGTTCTCTTGGAATTAATCAACTTGACCGAACATCTTATTGACCAATCTTTATTATGGGAGTCTTGTATATTTATTATATAAGCTGGTTCAGGTCATCTGGCATAATCGGCCGTGTTTCTTACATAAAATTGCATCGTCTGATCAACAAGATGGAGCAAAAAGAACAAGAATTATAGTAAAAATTTTACAATTTTTAGTACTATTTAAGACTAGGATGGATAATTACTATGGATAATTTTAAAGATACAACTTTTTAGAGAGGTTTTACTGTGCAAACCAACGGGATGCTGTTAGCACACTAACTAAACCACCATTAAACATATTTAAAATAAAATAAAATAACAAATTAAGAAAGAGTTAAAAATATATATAAAATAAATCAAAACAAAATTTACATTTAGGTAGTTGACCTCACTATCGGCTAATCGGATGATCCATCTCTAAATCTATTGTGCAGAATTTAATCAAAAATCAGAAAGTGAGAGAGATGGAGAGACTGCAGTGATGATGAAAAGGTGTTAGAAACAAGTAAAGGAATAGAGTTTAGGCACTCGTTTCATCAGGGATGTAGTGGTTTTCAGATCTATCAGTGTTAAACTCCTGCAGAGCTGAGATGAGTGAAGGTGCAGACGGCTTGTGTGAATACAGGGACATTAGGGTGTGATGAAGAATGCAGGATGCCTGGGGAGAGGTGCAGATGCCTCGATGCTGGTAAGAAGCTCCCGATGGAGACACTCCTTCTTCACATACTGCCAGAACTCACAAAGAAACCATGCAGAGAGCAGCCCAATACCAGTACACTCGACGTGTCAGAGGCCCACTCCCCCCAATCAACACAGCACACCAATCACATTCAGCGACACTCTCCACAGCCTTAATGAGCCAAAACATTCTTAGACCGGAGCTCTCAGGGGGAGGGATTTTATCCTGATGAAGCAGTCTTCTGTACGGACCACCTCAGCCGCCGAGTGCCCTCCGATCTAGCAAGAATCCAGCGCTAGGAATAATGGAGGTAGGAAAGTGGTGGACACATGTCTCACTCAGGGTTGTAATGACTAGTTATTTTCGCCTGATAGAGAGAGACACAGCAACGGCAGCACAGGAAACCAGCCCCCTGCTGTCAATCTCAAACCCGTCCTCTCCCTGATACACACTGATACTAGCATGAGGAAACAAACAGATTCGGTGATGAAGACACATTTTCAAGTAGTTAATTCCTGCTTCTTCTGATTTGTTCTGCTTGTTTTAACTACAGAAGGTGATAAAGATAGGTGAAATGTGGTAGGTGATGGTTGATACTGTGCGACAAGCTGTTTTTTCCCATGTTTTTGTCTTATCCTGCAGCAACAGTGAGAAATTATCAATTTAGTTCTGTTAATCCAAGTAAAAAGCTGTTATTTAATAAAATAGCATGACAAAATAATTTTTAGGTCACTTTGACCCACAGTAATGTCTCACTGGTCCAAAATTGTGCTTTGCATAGCTGCATATTAAACAGTCAATCATTCTCAATGGCTTTCTGTGAGGACAGAAAAATTACTTGAAGCTTAAAACTTGCCATGTCGCAACTGGTTAGGACAAGGCATAGGAAACAGAAACTGGAAAGGTCAAAACAAGAACAAGAGAGAGGCAGAAGACATGCACTCACCTTCAGTAACGGGCTGCAGTTTAGAGGAGCGTTCAGATTCGGGTGAATGAAGTGGCTCTGGCTCCTTCAGGTTCTCCAGTAGTAGGAAGCTGGTCCAGAAACGTCTACTAATTACTGCTCACGTCTATCAATACTGTGAATTGGAAAATAACATACTGTGTAAAGGGGAGTTACTATGAACGCAGTAGCTGGACCTCCACATATACAACACTCCCATGAGAGATCGTACCATGAAGATATGGTGGCACAAAATGGGGTGTAAAGATACACAAGCATCAAGAGCTACGTGGGGGATGCACCCTTATGGTGGTGAGGGGTTCGTTCCGGAAGGGAAACAATAGAAATTACGAGAGATACAACGATAATGTGCATCTGAGCTATAAAATATATATGTAAAAATACATGATGTGTTGTGGTGGCCCTCAATCACTTGCCATCGATTCATCTGAAGGATGGACTTGTCAGTTTTTGTCATTGTCCGGCTCCGTTGGACCGGCTGCAGAGATTTTGTGAGGTAATGGGGGAAAAGGCCATCACGCCAGCTCCAGCCAAGCATACCAGAACACACCATCTGGAAATAGACAACCAATAATCATAAAATTTGTCCCAAAATTAGTGAACCTCCATGTTCTTTTCAATATTTTATATGTAAATTTATTTATTTCCCGCCAAAAGCGATTCTTCAGACGCCACCACTCCTGTTAAAGGTGGCAGAGTAATGTGAGTTCATTTTTCCTTCTCTTTGGCGTGTACACTACAACAGATACTTTTGGTTTAGTAATGCATCTTCTGTTAACAAAAGGGACTAAAGACAGTTAATGGTACAAATGTTTCCTTTTAATAAATGCTGATTTTTTAAAACTTTCTATTCATTAAAGAATCCTAAAATTCCAATTTCTACCAAATTTAAAGGGGTCATATGAATCGATTTCAAGTTTTTCTTTCTCTTTGGAGGGTTACAAGCTGATTGTGCATAGATAAAATCACTGAAGTTGCAAAGCCAAGTCGCAATCCAAAGAGATATTCTTTATTAAAGTTAAGACTCTGCCACACCCCCCTAACGGCTCGTTCTAACACGCCCTCACATATCTACCTCACTATGTGGAAATTTTTGCATAATGCCGCCCAAATGTGCACTTAAAGAAAGAAGGCGTGGTTTCAGTAATTGCAGTTAGTGTTGAAGCAGCCATGTCGGGAGACGCTGTGTGTTTCTAGGCGAAGCAAAAGCACTTTATTTGCAAGTATGATGCAGTATAGGACTTCCTTCAGATTACTTACAACATAACGCAAAATGCATTTTATGGCTGACTCGTATTCTGAACCTAGAAGGATGTATCGACTTTCCTATGACAGTCTGGCGCTTCTATCAGCTACGGTTGTTGTTAGTTTAAGTATTTGCTATTGACTGTACAAATGTGGAGTTTTGCGCATTGTGTGTGTGTGTGCGCGAGACGAGGAAGATCGCCGAGAGGAGAGAGATAGAGAGCGAGAGGAGAGAGAGAAGAGGAGGGATCACATCACAGTGAGTCAGCTGTCTTAACCGTGGCTTATGTACTGCACACATACCAGCTTCATCCCTGTGTCTGTCACAAGACTCTGTTCCCCATTCGGGCTCTGTCTTTACATTTATTTGAAGCTCGCGATTTATGGTAAGGGGCGTTACATTTCCAACGAGTGCTTGCGGTGTTCGGCCAATCAAAATGCACTGGGTCAGCTGGCCAATAAGAGCAGATTGTGCTTGTCGGAAGGAGGGACTTTGTAGAAAACGAAGCGTTTGAGAGAGGCGGGGAATAGAGGACCTACAATAATTTGTGCAGTCTGACAACTATCTGTGTTTTTTGAACATTAAATCATGTCAACAAATTCTGTTATACCAAATACACAACATAATGGTCTTTAAAATAGCAATTCTGGTGACCATGTAAAGAAACAGTACACTCCAAATGGGAACCTCACCATCACCACCATCATGTCACCCACAACAGTTATGACAATTTAAGCCTCTTCCTCACACAAACCCATCAAATTTCTTCAGAAGACTTATAATGTTGCAAACACGTTGTTTAGTTGCTTTATAAAGCATTTCTTTTTAGTAAGAACAGGACAATTTCTTGATGTGCTGCATCTAGACAGGACAAACTGTTCTGTTTTTTAAATGTACTTTCTCTTTAATAAAAACCTTCATGAGTTGTTGGTTGAAAATAAGCATTTATTTCACATGCACATGAGTGTGTTCTTTCATTATGTTGGGGTGCATTTGTTAATAAGACATACCCTCTTGTCCAGCTCATGAGGGGAGGACTCTGTGGCAGGAAGAAGGTAAGTGATGGTTGCAATAAGGACCTAAAAAGCAGAAAATAAACATCACACATCCAAACCATGCTTAACTTAAAATTCAGCTCACTTGTAGTGTTACTGACTTTACCTCCACTATTTTCTTTGGAGTGTCAGGCGGGAATTTCTGCAGTTCGTCCACATAATTGATGAGCAGGTGCAAAATGTCTGAGGCCACCAGAGCAACGGTTTTATTTGAGAACTGGAAGAAAGGTATTAATGGTTAAAATGAAAGCAATCAGCAACTTTAATGTGCTCAGACATGTGTGGAGCAAAACTGAAAAACTGGGCCTCATCTGAGCTGATTAAGACGGGATGAGTCTTTGCCTAATTCTGCTTCATGGAACGCACCCAAAGGAGAGAGACCCTCACGTCTAACCCTCCACTGACACCAGATTCTCTGAAAAGCCAATAGAATCGACCCAATCACAAACAGACTTTTTCTGATTGGACCTGAGTTTGAGTATGTGTGTGTGTGTGTGTGTCTGTTGGCCCTAGCCTTCATTTCAGACAGAAATGTAATAATTCCTCGAAGTCTCTGAAGCGTGCATTCTTCAGTGGATTAGCCTTCTGTCTGTGAGAAGCAGAGAAGCCAAACATGTAGATGGTCCAGATTTAGCAAGGCTGGTAGGGGTGGGTGCAGGGAGTATGGAATAATCTTCTTCTGGATGAACAGAACACACTTGTGCCAGTGCAGTGAGCCCAGGCATCAAGAACGGCTTCAGAAGACTCAGGCCAAGGGCAATGCCATCATTTCTCTGCTGTGCTCACTTATGTTGCCAGTGAAGGTTCTTTTACAACACAGATGCTTCTATTCAATTTATAATCAATCTTTAACAGCAGAATATATGTACATTTTGTTGTATAATCAAGCATCCGTTACCTTGAGAGTGACACAGATGACATTAAGCGCTTCTTTGATCTGCGGATGCTGAGTGCCATGAACAAGTTCTTCACAGAGCCAAATACCCAGACTACAGAGAGCCACACACCTGCAAAAAGAAACAAAGACATAACTTTAATTTCAACTTTAAAATAAACATTCAAATAATTTACAAATGCACAATCTCTTTAATAATATTTGTGCTTTAGGTATGGAAATGGAAATGTTTACATCTGCCATGTAAAGAATTTACTTCAAGCAAAAACATTTATTAAGATTAAAAAATAAATAAAGTAAATTAAAGTAAAAATGTATGTATAAAAATATATGACTATATGTGCTTAACGCTTATTTAACATGATGTTCGGTGTGATGATGTTGGGGCTCTTTCCTGTCCTTCTGATCAACGCTTGGCGTTGAATGTGTCCTTGCTGAATAAAGTTTTTTTTAAATCAGCTTCTGCATCTATACATACATTTTGCACATAAAAAAAACAAAACAAGTGTGACTCAAATGTGTATGGCTTGAATGAGGCCCACAGCTGAATGTGTTGGGGCATGTGCACTAACCACTAGACCATATAGATATTTAATCCTGCCTCCTGTCTGCCCCTTCTATTCCAGGGCCGGATTTAGTGGGGGGAGTGAATGTACTCTCGCTCTCTCCCACCTTCAATACCACAACTGAGTTGCCCTTGAGCAAGGCACTGAACCCCTGACTGCTCCCCGGGCGCCGCAGCAATAAATGGCTGCCCACTGCTCCAGGTATGTATGTGTGTGTGTGTTCATTACTGTGTGAGTGCACTTGGATGGGTTAAACGCAGAGCACCTATTCCGATATGTTCCCATACCTTGGCCACAACGTCCTTCACTTTTCATGATCTATAGCAGTGGTGGCGAACTCCGGTCCTGGAGAGCCGCAGCCTGCAGAGTTCAGCTCCACCCTAATTAAATCTAACCTGCCTGTAGCTTTCTAGTAACCCTTCAGACCTTGATTAGCTTGTTCATGTGTGTTTGATTAGGGTTGAAGCAAACTCTGCAGGGCTGCGGCTCTCCAGAACCGACGTTCGCCACCCCTGGTCTAGACTTCCTCAGTTTTTCCTTAAAACACCCAAACTTTTTCTACCGGGAGTCAAGGGGGCTTCTAATGGCTTGAGCCCCATCAGAATCCACTCTAATCCTACTGAGTCCTCCTGGATTACTTTAAACGACACTGCTCCTAATCTGTCTAGATATGACCAGACACATAGCCCCACACCAGTCTAACACTGACCGTAATGTACAGAGTTATTAATCTGTCTGCCATGGGGTTTGCTTGCTTCATTTTAAAAAACAAATCTAACAAGGAGGATGCACTGACCTGGAAAACACAAGACTTTTCTTTTCTTTTTTGGACTAATAATACAATCCTGATGAAGGATACTATACAAGCTACATCAAGGGATCAGTTAATTAATTATACAATCCCCTGTTAAAATTAGATTTATATTTATGGAATTAGTATAATGCATTTTAATGCATAATGACACGACATTTTTTCTGTCTGCTGCAGTGTGCTTTGTATTATTTGAGTGTTCATGTTAGTGACGTTCACGTTTACAGTTTTTTGTCACAACCAACCTGACCTTTTGTCCTCTGGTTGAAATTTCAAACTGTCTGTTCAGCTGAGATTTACTTGCTACATTTCGCATTCACTAAGAACAGGAAAATTATTTAATGTGCCACACCTAGCAAGGATGATATGTTTTTTTCCCCACACTTTTTTATGCAGCAGAGGGATAGAAGAGGAAATGATGTGGAGTGTGGGGGAACGGGATCAGGAAATGCTGCGAGGATTTACCTAAGAACTACAGCTCAACATTCCAGAGTAAACGTGGTCACTTCTAAGTCAGCTTTGACTAGGACAAAGTGATTGTGTTCAGGGCTTGTACCTTGCTGGTGCAGAAGGCTCATCTCTGGCAGAGGTCAGGATGTGCTTGATTATATGCTCCTGAAACAGAAAAACAAATCTCAAATCACAATCACTATTAACGGGATCATAGTGATCAACATGATCACATAGTTATGTTATGATACGTAATCAGAGGGTGGGGAGATGGGGGGATTCCCCCGGTCTATATGTCTCTCTGCATCAGATAAATTATTTTTTTATTTACAGTGAATAGGAGTTAAAACTCCCACCCATGTGACATAACAGACCATGCAAAATACCCACAGCGAGAGGACAAATAATGAATTAGGGAACGTCAGATTCAAGTAACATGCAACCAGTTAGCAACCTAACTACAGTCCAAGACGTACTTCACTGTAAGCGCACGACCTACGCAAAACAATTATGACATTGTTATTTTAAAATTTATGTAGCCCAACGTTTTTATAAAAAAAATTTTTTTTTTTTACCGCTTAAGGAAATAACGTTGACAATAACGTAGGCCTATATCTTCAACATACGTTGTCTATGACCAAAAATGTAAGTTGTTCAGTGGACTTTTAAAATTTGCTTTGCTTGAGAAAGTAAAAATATACAGCATTATTGTTTTTTTTTTTGTTTTTTTTTTATTTAGTCCAGTTGGTTTTGTATCAAACACAATGTAATTTTCGGCAATCACATTTTTCCACTTGGGTGAGCGCTTCGCGAACAGCTTACCTCGTGCATTAAATCTGCCGCAGACCAGCAAACCACTGAGAACGCGCTATAATCCTGAAGAGTCATAGCAACAGAGCGGAGACGAGAAAGCTGCGGAGAAACGGGCTCGCGCCGGAGGCAACCATGCACTGACGAAGTTCCAGAACATTACTGCCGTTTGCACAAAACAAGTCAATTTTACACGTCTTATTCCTCTCTTTAAAGCTTTAAGTTACATTTCACAATGACAAGGATCAACTTATAATCATTGTCTAAATAAATTATCCCTGTGAACTTTTCTCGGCAACAGAAGGCGGGTAATGCGGAGCATTTCACCGCGTTTATGTCGGGAACGCCACTGATATAGTAAGATACTGATAATACTATAACCTAATATATAATATATAATAGTTTTTAAAATAATATACTGTTAATTTAACTTAGATAGTATTAAATGTCTATCTACTACTATGAAAGTATAAGATTACACGACACCAGTCTAAGTCCGTAAGATTTTTAAAGTCTCCCCTTATGCTCACGCAGGCTAAGTTAGTTTTCAAACATACATCTAAGAAAACAATATTGGTGAATATTATTCATTTAACGTGCTCGGACGTTTGTTGGGTGTGTGGAAAAAAAATCTGATAATGGATATCCTTGGCCATTTAGATGTGTTTTCCCTACATGGCTATGAGAGCAAAAGCGTGGGGGGCGCACAACAATTGGGGGGACAACACAGTGAGAAGGGGGGTGGCCGAAGATTGGGCAAATGAAGCGAGTTAGTTCCGTCATCAATTGCTTTGGCCAATATATCATGAAACACACAAAATAGATAATAGTGGGGCAGTCAGTAAATTCACGGCCTGAATTAAGCAGGGACTTACGTCCATCGTTTAAGGATCTGAGATCTTCCTTATTTCCATATTGAGGAAAAACACACACATTTAGGTCAGTAATCTGGGTCGAGCGGCGGTAGGTAGACGTGTCGGGGGAGAACTGTAGCTGGTATGTAGCAATAATTAACAATAAATCCGAAAATGCAGTCAGACAAATCAAAAATCTGATGGCATCATGAAATACCGTGCGCACAATCCTCTCAAGGATCGGGCGACATCCTGATAACCGATCATTTCATTCCATCTAGAGTGTGTAGATTACCCCATTTTTAATCCACAGCTACAATGGCGTGCGCTCACAGAAACATGCACAACACTGCACACACTCCTACCAGAGACACAGATGCACAGAGTGAGATAATGCAGACAGACAGGCAGATAATGATCAGAACCGCTCAAAATCTGACATAAAACCAGCAATCTGGCAACTCGGAACATGACATATCCAACCATCTGGAAAAGAAGCATCTGTCTGCGTGCACACACGCACAGAAAAAGGATCACGTTAACCACGGTCTTGTCATTCTCTTATTCGTCGCCTCTGCTCCTGGTTATCAGATGCCATCATGTGAATTTCTGCATGCGAGTGACGGACGCCTCGCCGCATGGCATTAGCTCCTTACCGTCGCTCGGAACAACACGGCAACACAATAACAACAGCTTTATGGAGATGGCTCAATGCAGCCTGCATTGCTGATCGCCCATTAGCACATTAGTGTCGGCAGGAACAATTACAGCAGATTTCCCTGCACTCTAAACAACCGTTGGTGTGGCATACATTCAGCCACTTGGATTTGCATAAGGGAAGGCGGTGGATCAGAGGTTAAACGCAGATGACAGATACAAACACATGAGGAAGTCCTCATTGAAGGTCAGTGGTCCTAATGTAGCTGCATGAAATCAGAGATTATTTGTAGGAAAGATGCACAAAACTGCATATTTTCCAAACCGTTTAGTTAATGGAACAACTAAACAACTATTGTAGAAGGCAGAGCAAACTCACTTCACCATGCGTAAAATCTTGGTAGAAAATCCTTCATACTGAACTGAGGGTGAGGGGTTTATATGAATGTATCTCTGAGAGAAACTGACTGTCCTTAAAGTTTGATGGTATTTTCTTTTCATCTTGCCTATGAACAATGCATATTAAAGTAGTGTTCATAAAGCAGCTCTGCTTTGTTTACAGCAGTAACCAAGGAAACGCTCTCACTGCTTGTGGCCATCAATGCCACTGCGGTCTGCTGTTTATGATTCGTGCAGATGTTTTTTTAGTAGCAATAATGTTCACAAGTGCTACAACGGTCCAAACGCATGCGGCTTTTGGCTTTAGCTGTTTAATATCCAATCCAATTGACATCAACAATGCTCATGCCCCATGACGCTAGTTTGGTTTTTGATTGTTATTAAAAATGCAGGTGGGGTTCGGCAACTTTTTTCATGGATTCTGATTCATAAATAAGGCACTGTCAAGGAAAAACAAGGAGAAACCGTGAAACTGTCAGAATCCTAGACTGTGATACAGATTTTTGACACATCACCGCCCACCACAATGCACCCAATTAAATATTCAAGAACCTAATAATTAAACTATAAATAATGACATTATAAGAAGCTTTATAGATAAAACTGACAACTCAGATTATAAAAAAAACAGGTAGGAAAAATTAGGTAGATAACCCGACCTCACTACTGCATCCATGCGTCTTGAGACATCCATAATTTTTTGCTTTTATATTTTTAAGTTTTATTTATACAAAGATTTCCTGGGGTAGGATGTGATACCTTGACATCTGTGAATTTCGTCATGAGGATGTCAGCTGTTGTGGGGTGCAGGGCAGGAAGTTCATTGTACAAGTTTGGGAGACACACCAGGGAGCCCAACAAGATCTGAGCCTCCACCCGTGGAGCCTGGGAGAAAGACAGAAAAAAAAGAGAAAGACAAAAGCAAGTTAAAGGCACATTGGATGTAACATTTGCAAACACATGTGCATAGATGTTAACGCATGTAGAGGCAGTGATATCTGAAAGTAGTTTGGTGGTTTCTCACATTGAGGGACGAGCAGGAAGTTACACGACTCGCTGCCACGATGAAGTCCAGGATGAGCATAGTGGCACCCGGAAGTCCAATAGAGAAGAAGCGTGGAGAGCAGTGCTTAATGATGGTGTTCACAATGTCCTGGGAGTCAAAGAGGAAGAGGTCAACAAAAGTTTTGTGCAAAGTTGTCAATCCACATGGTGACCAGGTACACACAAACACACCTGGTCTTGATGAAGCAGGCCGCGTGCCTGATGTTGAGAAGTGCTTAAGGAATCAAGTAGGTGAAACGCCTGTCTTCTCTTCCTTTATCTTACAGATACTTATAGCACTGGAGTTTCCCCCTGCTTATAGCGCTCGCCCACATAGTGCCATGCACGCCAGACCGCACAAAACACTTATAAACATTGTATTCGACGACAGACAGACATACAGACAGACAGATAGATATAGATGAATGACAATCTTAATGATTAACAAACCAACTATTGATTGGACAGATGGAATAGATACTTGACGTGACCTGTTGCCAGTATGGGACCCATACTCAACTAGTTCTCTGCATTACCCTCACACGTGCACACACACAGCATTGACACCCACAATCATCCCACAAACCGTGAACAACCCAGCACACAAGAGCAGTGGGCAATCCATTAGTGCTGCGGGGAGCAAGTTGGGGTTTCGTGCCTTGCTCAAGGGCCCACTCAGTCGTGGTATTGAAGGTGGGATAGAGCGCTGTACATTCACTCCCCCCACCTACAATTCCTGCCAGTACGAGACTCGAACCCACTACCTTTGGGTTATGAGTCCGACTCTCATAAACAGTAAAGTGGATTTGCTCAAAATATTGATAAACTCACTTTGAAAAGCCAGGGAGTCAGAATCCGCAGAGGTGGAATCAGATCCGGCGGGGGTGGAGACGACTGGTTGTCAAGAGAGATCCCAAGATTGTCTCTGATCTAGAGAAACAGACAAAAAAAAAAGAAACACAAGGACGTTTTTCAACTGGAATTTGATTAGTAATGGCACTGTAAATCATCCTTTCAGAGCACACTGAAGGACTCTGAATGTGTGTGTGTGTGTGTGTGTTTCTTACTTGGCCAGTTCTGCCAAGTTCCAGAGGTAGTCAAATGCCCCTGTTCTATGATTCTCATGGTCCCTTGATGGAGTTGACACCTCCCAGGAATTCCTACTCCTCCATTCTCGTCCACATCTGTTAGCGACATCCGATTGCCAGCCGTGCAGTGCCCGCCAGCCATCACACACAGTCCTCTGTCGAAACCTCAACTGTTTTCTGCAAAGATGGCAAAGAGCAACAGATCGATTACTAGTTTGCTATTCATAATCAGTATGTCTGGTTTATCGATCTATACTTTACCAAGGTCATCAGGGTGCTGCAGACATCAGATTGGTGCATTTTCTCATCCAGCTTTCAGATCTTTATGCTGTGACCTTTCCGCATTCAGCGTGGCGGGGTCTCGGTCTGTTGATCGGAGCCCCAGAGAGTGCATTTGGAGACGCGCTCTCAGAACCTTAGGAAACATCAAGAGCATCAACCTTGATCTCTAAACTGACACACGAAACTGCTACAGCAATGGGACACTGTGACTGATACCAGAGTTTTCTGATCAAGGGAACAAGCGCAGATGCTTTACACCGCAAAGTCTCCTTTCAAAAATGAAATTTTTTCCATCATTTACTCACCCTCATGTTGTTCAACCTGTTATGAGTTTCTCTCTTATAGTGACCACAAAGAAAAGATTATGAAGATACTGAAGAACCAAACAGTTGTGGGTCCCCATGACTGCCATTGTACGGAAAACTGTGCTGAGTCAATGGGGACCAAATCACCGTTGGTTAACCAGCATTCTTAAAATCTCAATTCTGGTTTAACCATACTCCCCTTTACCATGGTGACGTTTCGTTTTTAGTTAGTTGTGTATTTTTGGGGGGTTACCAAACACACCCTAGTGCTCTGAAAATAAGGGTCGAATTAGTTGTTTACTGTGGACTTAGTAGGGTATGCAATCAAATGAAAGCATCTTGGTTATTGTCCGATGCGAACCACTACTGACTCCAATGCAATATTTGCCTTTACGGTAATGATGTGCTTTGCTCATTGCTGCGCTGTTTTCTGCAGAATTACATTCGTTGAGCAGTTCACATTGACCCCCATTTGCATACAGCAATGCAACTACAACATGTGCTTGTTCTGTGCATGTTAAATTTAATCTTAAACCTAAGAAACTTGTGATGGTTTGGAATTTGGCTGTGAATCTTTGGGTAACCCGATTCGATTCGATTCATAGTTTTCGATTCGGGTCAAGAACTATTTTTTGCAAATTTAGAATGATCAATTCATCCAGAATTAAATCGATTGATTCGTTTAATCATGCATTCGTGAGTGCACTTCACAGGTTATTTAATGCTTCCCCCCATACACGAACATCTCTCTTCACATTACCCCCTGTACAGGGGCAAATTACCCTGCAAGCCGGGTTTCACTGGTTAGCTCACACATTAGTCCTGTTAGATGCTAGTTTAATGCCGGCAGTGCATGACAGGGCCCTAAGGTAGGAAAATGTATTGTATAAGCCAAAGAACGTCTTTAAAACAAACTCACTCTCTCAACAAGTAGTACTGATAATGTATACGAGCCTGCTCCCCATGTGCCTTTGTCTGTCACCCGGCGTGCGGCACATCGGCAATGACGAAGAAGTCACAGTCAATGAAGCGTGCTGTCCTAGACAAATCAACCTACTGTGGCCTCAGCTATTACGTGATTGGCGATAAAACGCAAATCAACTACCTGCTGGACACTAATCACACAGCGCCATCCGGCACCATTTGTAATAGATTATTTAAATAGATATTAAAGGCGCCGCCGACTCGGTGATAGCACAGAGGAACATACACCCAAATAAGGGCGTTAGAAAATTACTTTATACCGTTGTTACTGTACGTGTGCTAATAAATGATATGTCAGAAACTAGCACCCACAGCGATAACCATCATTCCCAAAATTGTATGTCCGACATTATTGTGCTGTCGCTTTCATTCGGGCCCGGATTCCTAATTCACCCACGAATACGGATGCTCGCAGGACTATAGCGCTCGCTCACACTGTTGTTAAGGCCTCCTCCCAGTATGATCCATGGGAGCACTCCAATTCTCTTACGATGTCGAAAAACGCCTTCCAGGTCGCAGGCTCATAAAAAAATGCGCAACCGGCGGTCGATGAATATGTCCGCTCCAGCGAGCCGAATGATGAGTCTGATACGAACGCACCGAATGGTCTGGCGCGCGCTCACTCCTAACCAACGACAAAGCTCTACAACTACTACGTCTCATGCTACTGACTTACAACCTCATAACACACTTAGCCGACTCTTACCAATTACACGGTTGCTCAGGTAATGTCGTCGGTATTACCGAGAGCCATTGAAAAACTACAGAAAAAAAAACTACTTCACTTTAGCATTACAGGCCACGAGCACTAAGGAGAGATCACACATCAGCTGCTCAAAAAAATTTGTCAGTGAGACGAACAGCGCGCGGAGTGCACTCCAGAGTAGACAAGGGCACAGCGGTAGTGGGAGTCTGAAGGAGATATGCGAGGCACGAAGAACTCGGTCAAGGGCGCCATTAGTATTCGTGCTTGTATAAGTCGTTTCTACTCTACTGTGTATATATTTTTAAAGCATTGAATCGCTATAGAAATCGCAATTCATTTGATTATTAGTGTTTAAAATCTATTACTGTCTGAAATTGACGATTCACTATTAAAAAAATCATGTTTCAAGATCGATGCATTGCATCGTCAGGGTTTGTAATCGATGCATCGATTAAACGAGTGAATCGTTACACCCCTATTTGGAATCAAATGGTAAAATACTGAAAATTAATCAAATATGCATTAAGACCAAGAAATCAAAACAACAGTTATGTATTTGCAAGTTTTTAAATTCAAATTTCAAACCACAAGAGCTTACATTGAATTAAATGCCAGGTACAGTTTAATATCCAGTCTGCACATTTATTTATTTGACCTATTAATTTAATTTATTTCCTTTTTTATTTACTTATTTGCCAATAATTACAGACCGTATTGCGATTTACTGTCTTTCCGTCCCCCAAAAATGAAAGACTTCTTAAAATGATGACTTTTGTTATCTATGTTTCTTACAGTGATTATAGCAGTTCATAACCTACAAACTTTCTGTCCTCTACACCCTGTTGTATATGAGTGTGAGAGAGTGTACCAGTAATGGTGACAGTGTCAGCTGACAGGCCATGCTGACTGCCAGCGTCGCTGGCGGCTGGGCTAGCCATCCTGTCGTCAAATCTGGAGTGTGCTGAGACCGCATAGTAAAGCTCCTGTGAAGGCTGCTGCGGTTCGTGAACGCACCTACGCTCCTGCCCCAAACTATCCTGATCCCACAGGCCACGAGCAAGCATGTATATCCACGCGAGGGGTTGGCGCTGACAAATCTGGTAAGATCAACACCAGCACCAACAGGGTTCCTTCTCAAACTCCATCCTTTACGTAAACCGCCTTCCTGGTTTGCTCCCTTTCAATTCCTTCCCCTGAACTACTTACTTTCAATTTGTTTCAGACTGAAAGCATTGAAGGAATCTTGATTCGGCTTCGGAGCTTAGAGGTCCTCTCCACTGGCGCTTGTGCTGGGTATGTCACTCAGAGGCACCCCGGGTTCATCTGCATGACGCGTGGCGTTCTGAGACGGTCAGGAGCCTCTGGTAGATCTTTGGGATTCCAGACTTCCTCGGCTAGCTAGTGCCGCGACGCGCAGACCTCGTCAGGCCCCAAAAAAGAACAGAGTAGCACACCTTAATAGATACATCAAAAATTAACTAGCAACACGAATCAAAAAACTATATTATTTAGTTAGCACATGGCAGCATTGTAGCGCCACCACAGTGAACTTTTGCTGACCGTATTTATCTCATACTTGTTTAAAAACTTATTATCACGCATTCAAATTATGCGATCATTAGTGTGATTAATGATGACGATAATCCTGTGCGTTAAATATTGACATTATTTGAACTGTTTTTATTTTTCTACATCTACAGTTCGTTCAGGGACTTAGATATAACTATGCTTTAATTAGAATGATACCTTTAAGACTACTACGGAATGTTTGCATGGACAACCAGAAGTGCCCTGCCCGCAGTCTCTCTGGATGGAACTGCGCTACCATGACGGTTCACTGGTGACTTAGGTTTGCCTGGTGCCAGCTCCTCGTGCTCGATCATAGGGCCTCAGAAATCATCTTCGCTGCCTCGTCAGCCTTACCTCCATACTTTACTGTAGCTGAGACCCACCCACATCGACACAGAAAGACAACATCAGTATACACATAGATTTACAGGACCACTTACTCAGAAACCCCCCCAGGCCGTGCCCAATAATGCTGCATATACAACAGAGGACCTAACAGACACATGACATGATACTAACTACGCTCCTCTTTTGTAGGTGGTGTCTGCTCCTCTCTACAGCACTTGATAGATATAATGTATGATTAGGTTTATTTCTATTTCGTTTCTGCTGTGATAAATAACCAGCATTGTTCGTCTTAAAGGGTACAAACATGTGCCATTTAGGTTTTTGCTGCATGGTTTTGTACATCTCGCCTTTTTCCCATCTGTTTGATTTGTTGTTTGACAATGGCATCTGTTGCAATTCAATTAAAGAAAAATACATACCTTGTTACTTCATCAGTTTGGGGCTGGGTACGTGTTTAAATGTTTTAACAAGACCCGTTAGCCAAACATCATAAGGAAACAATCATATTGGGTTCCATCATTTAGCAATTGAAAATCACTAGTAATTGAATAATTGTATTTTAAAATGCAATGGTTTCCTGTAATGTAATGCTCGAACCTTTTCAACATTAAATTAACCGTCCAGCTCTCTCAAGCCTCACACCAGCACAAATCACAGTGGGATCCGTCGCCAATAAGTTTAACGGGCGCTGTAATTTTCACCGCCGTGAGTCCGGAACGTGTTGTGCGTGCTGCACGGGGTTAACTGGGGGTGGCAAGTGGACAGCGCGATAAAGATTCACGCGTCGGTATACAGTGGATGTCGTCTGCGCGGGCTGAACCCCCCAAAGAGCGGGAATAGGGGGCCGACGTGAAGGGGCGTGTGTTTGTCGGGTGCATCTCACAGTGCGGCGTGAAAACTGGTGAGTACATGTGTCTTGGATGTTTTATTAAGAAAAGGTCAAAGAACCCATGTATTTAATAGAACGTAATAGAACGAGTACACTGTAGACTGGTGACATCCCGGGGGAGGGAGGGGAATACAGCCTTTTGTACGTGCCCATGAAGTATTACTCTGAGTTTAGAAATAAAACATATATCCATCTACCCTCGTACGAAGCCCCAACCCTCTCTCTCAGAAGAGAGTGAAGGTTGTTATTCTTCACATTATACCGTACACACAGAAGGTCATCGGGTAAAATCAGCTAAAATTAGCGGAAACCAAATATCATGGATGTGAATGCTTGGAATCGGACTTTACACTCTTAACAAGCCACAGTAAAATAGATAAAGGTCGGGGAAGGAAAAACTGAGCAAATGAACCTCAGCCTATTGCCCGTTTAACACATACCAATGCCTTGACATTAAACTATAAAACACTAAAACAGAACACATACACGAAAAAAACAAACAGCCGCCTCACCGAAGCCAACCACAACTGATTTCACTATTTGCGCCCCAGCGATGCAGCACCCTCTACTCCCCCCGGCTTCCATCGCCCCGGGTTACGCCGTCAACCCCATGCAGCCAAGGCCAGCACCGCTCGCACAAATATCGAGAGACATGATCAAACCTGGAAGCTCAACACCTTCAGAGTATCGAGTCTCGTGAGCCTTCACGCCTGCTCTGACTGAGGTTGTGAGACCTCAGAGTAGTAGACAGCGCCTCCACCCACATACAACGCACGAGCAACCAGATCGCTCTCATCCCAAACGAGCTGCTCATGGGGAGACCACTGTTGTCAACCCACAGGCAAATCGAAGTCACTAGCCCAACAGCGCTAGCACGCGAAACGACCTCGTGCGGCCAGGCTGATTGTACCTTATATCGTCATCCTTCGTCGGTGCTTCCGTAGAACGTCTGTAGTTTAACTCAAGCCATTGTCTTAAGTCATGGAGGTCCCACCTGCTTACTCAACGAAGGGAGATATGTGAACCTGACTGTCCCGCGAATACCCTGAGCCATTCTAACCGAAGCTTCCCTGCTAGAAACCGTCCATGCAACTACTCCACAACAAGCTGCGCAAGGCATTACAAACACCAATAGGAACCCACCTAGTTCAAACAGTGCTCTTTGAGAGTGATAGTGCTGCTCTCTACTGGCCATACAAAACATTGCACCTATGGCAACTACAACAACTGCATACTGTTACAAGATAAAAAAATGTGATCACTCTTAAATGAAAATTCTGTCATCATTTACGCATTCTTATGTTGTTCCAAACCTTGTATAATTCAAAAGTTTATATACTGCAGAGGGCTCAAAGTGCTTTTTCTCAAAACGGGAAACTATTGAGCTTTGCAAATGACAAAATAGCATCACAAAAGTAGTGGTGTGCAATATATATTTTCTAGAATAATATCATAATTGTTGTTTTAACAAAGTGCAAGCTAAAACTATAAAGTATGTCACTCACTTAAAAAAAAAAAATCAAAACATGCCTTAAGCATTCACTGCATTATTCAGAATTATTACAATGCAGATAGAATGCCAACGAAAACCGTTCCAAACAAAACTGTTGTGCAATGGTTTCTTAATTACGCTTATGAATTAATCACTTGAATGACTGACTTAATGACTCTTTTTTTTTCTTCACAAGATTTCACAAGCGTCATTAAATCTTTTATTAAATAATTTCATAATGCAAGTTTTTTGTTTTTTATTCTATACACATACAATTGTAATTGCAGTGTAAATGTATTCATGCTATCTCTTCATATTTACAGTCTTCATATTCTTCATATTTAAAGTGTCATTTAATTTTTTTAATTAAAAGACATTTCATTGAATTTTATTCAACTTTTCAGTATTAGTTTTTTTTTTTATCAAATATGTCTCTACACACATACATATGTCTGTGCAATCATACTATCGCACACCCCTAATGTATGACTAAGAAAGCCTATTTTTAAGGTGCTTTTTTTTGTCATTTTTGAAGCCCTAGTTACCATTATAAAAAAGAACACTCAGGAAATTCCGCTAAACAGCATGAGGTTATAAAAGATGAAAGAATTATAATTTTTGGGTGCACTATTCAGTAAAATGACGTTATTAAGAATTGTATAGATTAAAACACATAACATTAGGTTGTATTAAAGATCACTGTGTTTTATGAATGTGTCGGTGAGCATGTGTGTGCATGTACATGTGTGAGAGATTGACAGAGGGCGAGGAGGTAGGCATGAGGTCGCATGCAGCATCCAGGGGAAGAGGGGCAGCAGAGATTAGGTCCCAGAAGCTTGAGGAGGAGGGGAAGCCGTCCCACAGGTAGGGGACCGTTGGTCTTTTGGGAGTCTTTTTAATTTTTTTTGGAATTGAGCTACTTTGAAAGAAAATACAAAAAGAGGCTTCAATTCAATTCGCATTCATGAAAAATCAAACAGTCACAAGAAAAGAGAGAAAAAAGGGGAAAACGCACAGGCGCTTTGGTCACATTTTTCATGTCTTCCATGTTGACATCGAGCCGACCGAGTCCTCACCTGATGTTTTTCTTCCAAAATAGCCCATTACGTGAGTGTACAGGTCCTTCAGGTGAGCCTCGGTGGCGGGCGTTTTGCTGTGATGCTGGGGCGACGCTGCCTGGGCCTTGGGTTTGGAGAGAGCGTGGACCATAGACTTATACACCCCGCCCAACAGCGCCACCTGCTGCTGCCGTGACGGGCTGCACCCTGACTCCTGAGACCTAGAACGGGACCCCCGTGGGCGGAGAGTTGGGCGGCCGAGTCGGCCGCGTCTAGCCCCGCTGATGGAGCCTCTATCCCGCTCGACCGCCTCGCAACAGGTGACCCCCTCCCCCACACCCTTGGCCGCTGCCCCACTCGCCCCAACCGAGTGGCTGCTGAAGTGGCCGAGACGGCGGAGACGGGTCTTCCAGTGCGCCTCTTTGGGGTCCAGAGGGTTGTGAAACTGCACAGACTCTGTGGATGGGCGGAAGCTGACGTGGACACCACCGCTGTGGCGTTTTTTGGGGTCAAGATGGGATAGCTTGGGCCTCGGTGCAACCTGGGAAGCCTGCGGACTAAGCTCGCTCTCGCTAGCCCTGTCTGTGGCGTTCTGCCGGTGTAACTGTGTGACTTTGCTGCCCTCTGCTGGCTGCGTACCAACACTTAAATCCCAATCACACTCTTCTAAGCACTCGTACAAACTTTTCTCACTCTGCTCCATCTCTTTATCCCATTCTAGCGCCCAATCCCCACTTCCCCCAAACTGCACCTGCCTGTTATCTACACCTGCTTCCAATTTGTCCTCCTTGCTACTAATCTCTCTAAAAGCACAGAAGACGTCCTCCTCCCCTTCTCCCTCAATCTGATTGGTCGAGGCCACTGCTGGACAAGACCAATCAGGGATAAAGGGGGGTTGCTGCCCTGGCATCTGGCAGAGATGGTCATAGATGCTTTCGCCCACCTCCAGGGATGCCTGGTTGTCGGGGGGTTGGTGTGGGTCAGTAAGCTGGTGTGGGGTCGGGGAACTGTGGGGGGACTCAGAGGTGGTGGTGGTAAAGTGGGAGGAGTGAGAGGGAATGTCAGAGACAGGAAGTGCACCTTTGACCCGTTCTGCGATGAAGGGCTCCATGATGTCAGAGGCGCTGCTGCTGCGGGGGAGCGGAGGCTGCTCCAGCTCACCGGACGCGGAAAACACCTCAGACGATGGGGTCTCCTCACTTTGAGACAGTGGCGGATCCGCGACCCACGCTGGACAATGGGAGGTTCCTCCAGGTCTGTACACGAACAGATATGTATCGATCAGCACATTTAAATATGCAAGTGCGTTTACTCAAGAATATGGTCAGTAATATTATTTTAAAGACAAGTTTATATTTCAAGTCTTAAAATTTCAGATACCTAAGAGGTGATGAAAAGACCTAGAAAGTGTTATCATATTATTAACTGATCCACAGTGGCCACTTTTTACATGCAAAAACACATGCATACATAAAACAATTAAATCTAATGAAATTTACAAATTAACCTCAAAGGTAAATTAAACATATACGATCACAAGCAAAAAGAAAGCAAATCACTTTAAAAGACAAAAATGAATGCTTCTATTTTTACATTCTCCCAGTTGTTCTAGATAAATATTATGATTATGAAATGCAGACAAAGGTAAATCCTGTAGAGGGTATTTTTCTCAAAAGTTCTGGGTGTGAAGAGGGATTATATTGGATGAATGGTGATGCAAGAAGGATAATACTGTAGATTTTCAAAGACGAGGTAAAGAAACCAGTACAGACAACAAACACACACATGCAGGACTCAATAGTTCTGTTGGGTGAAGTTGGGTGCACACAAAGAAATGTCTGGGTCATGTTCCACCCCAAAATCAAATGAATAATTTCCACATATATGAATGTGTTACATTTTTTAAGTTAAAACTCAAATTTAACTAATGAATTTACATTAAGAAATTAACATTAAACAAAACTAAAAAATGTTACAAATGTTATTTATTGTTAAGTTTATGATAACTACTAAATTAACTATTGTTAACAAATTGTACCATATTGTAAAATTGTACCGATAATATTTCAAATTTTTATAGTATTTCTAGCCCAAAAAATAAAAACATAAAATAAATCCAGATGGGAAAATATAATGGTAAAAATAGTATAAAATGTATTTTTTTATTTCGGCAAAAGATTAATTTGAATTTGTGGATAAAAGTGACCAAAACATTTATTAACATTTGTCTTGAGATGATTCATCCTGTCAGAGAGCATCTGCATCAATGCATGAGGCTTTAAAGCAATGATGAATGAGAAGGAAATCTTGCACATTAAACACACAAAAAACTCATTCAGATCTATTAAATGGAAATTACTATACACATAAAACAGACAGGCAGGGGATGCTAACTAGAGGAAGTGTAGCACACATACATATACATGCACATCCATAGGCCAGGAAGCAGTCAGAGGCGAGAGTGCCGATACGGGCGTAGAGGGCTCTACCTGACAGCTCGTCAGCTAGGGGAGTGAGGACAGAATCAGGCAGGAGAGGGTGTACGGGGTGGATCAGGACAGGTGCGCTTTTAGCACTGCGGATAAAGGCTGAGGACAGCAGGCTGTCCCCCGTAGAGCAACTACGCAGAGCTACAGACCGCGCACACACCCAGAAAGAGAAAAAGAGAAGAACGACAAGAAGACGGAGAGTGTGAGAGAGAAAGGGAAATGGGGCAAAGAGAGATAAGGAGTGATAGAGGAACACAGGAGAAGTTAGGGAAGAGAAAGACACGATGGAGAGAGAGAAAAAGAGAAAGGGATGGCAGAAAGCAGTGAGAATTACAAACAAGAGGTAAAGAAGTGACCTAATCAGTGCATATCAGATCAGCACTGACATACACATGAACATCATGTCACTGGTATATCTAGATTGTGAAGTTTATAGGAGAAACAAGACTTATTAAAGACATTCCATCTTGTTTTGGATGAGCCACATGGCAGTGTTTTTTTAGCCTAAGGCTGCATTCCCATTTACAAACTATGTGCACTATGTAGTCTGCTAAATTAGGTGTTAGGTGACATATATTAAGGTATTAATATTACAAAATAGGAATTTTTATCATCACACAGTGTTGAAAATAGTATGTGAAAGCACCCAGATGCTATGCCAGTACAAAAACTGTTCACAAGTTTGGGCATCAGTACGGATTTTTTTTTTAAGAAAACTACTCTATTCAGTAAGGATGCCCATCAGTTATCAGAAAAGTTAAAGACACTTTAATGTTACAAAAAGTTGCTATTTCAAACAAATGCTGTTCTTTTGGACTTTGTCTTTATCAGCCTGAAAAAATGTATTACAAAAATATTAAGCAGCACAACACTTTTTTCAACATTGATGATAAGAAATGTTATTTAAGCACCAAATCAGCATATTAGAAATGATTTCTGAAGGATCATGTGACACTGAAGACTGAAGTATGATGCTGAAAATTCAGCTTTAATTACAGGAATAAATTACATTTTAAAATATTATTATAATAGAAAATAAGAGACTTCTTTCAAAAAACATTTAAAAAATCTTACAACCCCAAACTTTTGAACAGTAGTGAATATTGTGCATCAGTACCAGCTTTATGGTTTAATACTACCCAGAATCCTTCACTATAAAAAAAGGAGTTTGTGAGTTATTCAGCTTCACAATGTTGTAAGTATGGCCAAAATATCAGTAGTAATAATGAATTTTACAGTAATGAGTTTAACTAGAAGCTAATGCACAATATATGCAATAGATTATATGGTATCAAAAGCAATTGTATTATATTATACTATCATAATACACTAACACAAGTGTAATACTGACCAAAAAGTCTGTGCAATCTGTGCAGTCACATTTATCATACTTTCCAGACATTTCAATAGAAATCCACTCAACCTGGAATATCGTGTTAGGATGAAATATTTTCCCAAGCAAATTTCGCAATAGGTTCAAGTTGGTTACGTGAATACACTATGTTGAAAAGATGCTTGGTTTGAAAGTGATATCTGTTTAAGCAGTGCTTTATACATCTCTACACTATTTTTGCCCAAATTACACTAATGTGACTGCACCTTAAAGTACACCGTTTAACACAATCATGTTCTCTCCTTGTAAATATCTTCATCTTTGCTCATCTTTGTCTTCCTGAACCAGGGTAACAGAGTAATGCAGATAAAAACATAAGCAAAGGTTGCACAATTTAAAGCAACCTAAAATAGGTTTAAACTGACAGGAAGAGAGGACAAGAAGGGTTTGAAACACACTCACCCACTGTCTTCTGTCTGACGATGCTTCTGGCCTTCTCGATGCCTGGTGAGCCAGCAGTGGTAGCGCTGCGCTGTCTCATGACAGCAGCCTGGCCTGGTGGGTCTCGACTCCAGCCTTTGGAGAACGACCTATCCACAGTGATTTTCTGGCACTCATGGGCGCCACCTAGAGGTAGCAGGGACAAATATATCATGTATAATTGTGATAGTGAAGCTGGTATGAGAGCTTAAGTTTGCATGTTGTGCAACTACCTTCGTCTGTGTACAAGCATTAAAAGTATTCATTGTGATTTTGTATTTTTGTACAAACTCACCTTTGCCTTTGTGTTTTTTCTGTTTCTGCTCACTGAGCTTGTCCAGGGGCAGCTCGTTCAGGTCCAGGCTGTAAAGGTTGCGTGCTAGTACCTTGGTAAGTGTCTCCATGGTGAGGGACCACTCAGTGACCAGCTCCTCCCAGCAGGTGAGAGATGAGAGTACAGACAGCAGGTCATCCCACAGCTCCCGAGAGATGTACACATTCAGATTCCCTTTGATCCAGGCCACAATCAGAGTCTGAACAGGAAGACCGACCAAACAGAGTATGGACTACATCAGACACTTTAACATATAAACTAGAAATTATTTTAATTAATTTATTAAGTAATTAATTTACTTAATTATAACTCGTTATTTTAGTTCATTATTTTATTATTATAGTTTTTATTAATATTTTAAATTTGTTTTTATTTTTATATTTTCAGTTTTATTTATAGATTAAGTTTTAGTAATTTTTTTTATTTTTTAAAAGCTAACTGCTGTGGTATTTTAGTGGGGTGGTACCTGAAAAATGGCCCCAGCCAAACGGCCCGATAAAGTGTTACTCTTCTTCCCATGAGGCATAATAGATGGAGGCCTCTTCATCACACACTCAGTTACCCTTAGCAACACCAGCAAGATCTGCTCCCTGTGACAGACACAAATACAATCAGGATGAGCAGATATTACAAGCAGACACCTGAGACCAGAGTAATGAAGTGCAATGTCATGGTCATACCAGGTCTTCTGGTTCATGGTTTCATGCATGACCAGACTGCGGTATATATTGAGCACACGCTTGCACATGTCAACATGCTCTTCCAGAAGTGACTTCAGCTCATTGGCTGCCTCCAGAAGGAAGACGTTGGAGGAGTTGGTGATGAAAACCTGAGAGAAAAAAAGATTGTAGTGGTGAACTGTGACTGGAAGGAGAAATGTTTTTACAAAACATTCCATGAACTGAACTCGGAAAAAATAATTAATAAAAAATAAACGGTCAACTATTTTTTGCAGGGTTTGAACCTACAATCTACAACCAACAATCTTTTGGTTTCCAGTCTAGATCGTAAACCACCTGTACACCAACACCTAAACTTACCTGTAGTGTGGCCTGGACACCAGCATGGACATTATACTCCAATACCTCAGAATCAGAGGATTTACTCCCAGAATTCCTACTACACCAACTAGGGTTTCGATTGTGAACGGACACCGTGAGCCCAATATCCTACACACAAAACAGAACAGATATTGACTGGTATTTAAACAACAGCAGTACAGAATTAATAACAGATAATTGCTTAGATGGTCAATATAAAAACATATGCTGTTTTATTAAAAAAATATTCTATTATAACAAATAAAATAAATCTCACACTAAAATTCCAATGTTGTTTTCAATGTTGTAATCATCAATGATATAATATAACATACTATAATATACTATTCTATAATGCACTGTATATACTTTAATAGCATATAATTTATATTATATTAATAACTTCAGTGAACCTTTAATCCTGTTTTAAAATAAACACATGCATACATACATACATACTGTAAATAAATACTATTTTTATACTTCAGAAACTTGGCTTAGAAAAAGTACACACAAAAAATAATCCCTGATATAAGCTTCTTACACCAACTTAGCCAGACAGAAGCCAATAATAAACAAAAAAAATGAATATTAGCCAATACCACCACTGTTATGCCTGATGCAAAAAAACAGGGACCAAGCTGTTGTGCAGGCTGACTCAGCGTGTAATAACCGCCTTTGCATTCCTCTGTTGTCAACTTCAGAGACACCTACCTCCTCCTCTTTATCAGTTCTCTGCTCGTGGGTGGAGTCTAGCTGGCTTGTGAATCGGTCTTCCTCTGGCTCTCTCATAAACACAGGCTTATCCTGCAGAGAAATCCACTCTTGATACACCCGCACCACCTTACGCATGGCTGCAGCCTCACACATGGGCAGCAGAAACGCCTGCAAAAATATAATACAGTCTTATATTCACAGACAGAACCAGTGTACAGATAGTATATACTTAAGTATCAGTGACATAAATGACGTCACACCAAAAAAAAGCTTTTGTACACATCAAGTGCACCATTTTGAACAGGGTCTTTGAGATCTTCAGAAAATGGGCCATTACAATCCTTATTCATGTTTAACAATTCTCACACAGCAGTTCCTCTTTGTGAGCTCCAATCACCTTAGGACAAAGAAGTCCCTGATCAGAACAATCAACCTCTCTCATCACAACTTCTTCAAAATGTGCCAGACTTCTTCCTCTTTCAATTATATTTAGATTTGCTGAAGTCCTTCTGTTCCTCATGATAGAGTTACCTGTCGAAAGATCTCGGTGATAAAGTTGACATTGGTTCTAGAGGAGCACAGGACCCGGCGCACCACCTCAATGTCGGTGAGGTGTTCTTCGTCCATGCTGCAGAGGCTGGAGGAGCTGGGCTCTCTCTCCGTCAGGGTGCTGGTGTTGGAGTGCGACTGCTCCGGTTCGCCAGTTCCACCCCCATTCAGACCATCTGGTCTCAGGCCGCCATCCTCCCCTCGGGCAGCCAGGCCCGCTGCCGCTCTCTGAAACAGTAGAAGCATCGCAAAAACGTTCAGCTTGTTCAATGGTGTTGAGACAACACTAGGAGCTACCTGGGGTTAAATGTGTAACTGTGTAGCAAGACTTTAAACTACAACCTCCCGGTTACCAGTCGAGACCTTAGAGGGGTTGGTTCATCCAAAAATTTTAATTCTGTCATCATTTACTCACCCTCATGTAATTTCAAACCATAAGACTCTGGTTCATCTTTGAAACTAAGATATATAACCTGAGAGGTTTCTGCCCCTCCATTAAAAGTCCAGGAAACCAAAACTTTGAAGATAAAGACACTGCAAAACAAATCCATATTAACTGATTTAATCAATGTCTTATGAAGAGATACAATCACTTGATGAATAGATTTAATTCAGGCTTTTACTTAAATATAAACATAAATACATGGAGTGAATTACATATGGTGCATCACATGCTAGAACACTGGTTCTTGTGTATCATGCATGCACATTTGAGCTTCCGTGTTTGCCATATGTGATGTGCTCTGTGTGTGTCGATCATTGTTTAGATGTAAATAAAAGCCTAAATTAAAGGCATAGTTCACCCAAAGCCGTCAAGTCGTTTCAAACCCGTAAGACCTTCATTCATATTTGGAACACAAATTAAGATATTTTTGGGGCATTCTGAGAGCTCTCTGACCCTACCATAGACAGCAAGGATCCTTCCACGATCAAGGCTCAGAAACGTAGCAAGGAGATTGTTAAATAGCCCATGTGACATCAGTGGTTCAACTGTAATTTTACGAAGCTACGAGAATACTTTTTGTGCAAAGAAAACAAAAATAACGACTTTATTCAACAATTTGTCTCCTCCGCGTCACCCTATAGCGGCATTTTGGAGAGTATCACGTACGTAAACAATGTATGCAACGTATGTACGCGGATACGTTGTTTACATTCAGATCAAAGCTTAAGCAACGTAAACAGCGTATCCGCGTACGGTGCTGCTGACACAGAACAGCACATACGAGGAGGAGACGAATATTTGAATAAAGTCATTATTTTTGTTTTCTTTGCGCACAAAAATTATTCTCGTAGCTTCGTAAAATTATGGTTGAACCACTGATGTCACATGGAATATTTTAACGATATCCTTGCTATGTTTCTGAGCCTTGATCGTGTCTCCTTGCTGTCTATGGGAGGGTCAGAGAGCTCTCGGAATGCATCAAAAATATCTTAATTTGTGTTCCGAAGATGAACGAAGGTCTTACAGGTTTGGAACGACTAATTACTAACGAGTAATTAATGACAGAATTTTAATTTTTGGGTGAATTATCCCTTTAAATCTGTTCATCACATGAAGCAAATGTATCTTTTCACAAGTCTTGGACTAAAGTGCTTGATTCATAAGGATTCGTTTTACAATACCTTTATGGACCTTATGGAAGTTTTGATAACCTGTAGATTTTCATTTTTGGATTAACTATCCCTTTTAAAAGTAACGCCAACCCTAAAACTACATTAAAACCATTACTGCATCATACATGTGAAGATCTGTGTGTTGCTACCTGGATGTTCTTTGGCACGTTTTCTCCTTCCATGCCAGGAATGTGTGTTCCTGTGTTTGACCGCGGCTCTAGCCAGAAGGAGACCAGCCAGCGGATAAATATGACTCTGGCATTGAGGAAGTTCTCTTTAGTGCAGTACAGGGCTTCATTGGTCTCTGGGTCTCTTTTTACAACTATGTAGTAAGGCTTTGGTCTCATGGGTGGAACCTCTATTATAAAAAAGGACACAAACCAAATTAGACAGTTTATCATCCTGAGCAATTATAACTTGCTAAATAGTTCCTCAAAAACAAGGAGAAATAAAAATTAGGTTTGCTTTGACAAAGAAGGATTAACATTAACTCTTACCCAGAATTGGATTGTACAAACTGGTCTCCTTGGAGAAGTTGGGGAAGATATGGGGCAGGTAATACTTTTTGAAATTGGCGAACAAGAAGGCAAACCCCTTCTCGTGGTTCTCCTTGCACTTCCACTCTAGACTTTTGGCCTGTAGGGAGACAGAACACACATGGAAAGCTGAGCACATACACAGCAGCTGGGACAGAACAGCCTGTTTGTGTTTGGTGGAGGACAGTGGGGTTGGTGGAGGCAGGCAGCGCGTGGTGCTGTTGTTTATGCTAGGGAGGGTGTGAAGCAGAGCAGCCGTTACAGTGCCAGGGAAACACATCGCTGCAGCAAGGGTATCTGGCATCAAATGCATGCAGATCTGGGGTCAGTCAGTGGCATGTAAGTTTGGTTTCTGCAGCTTTAGCGTTGGGTCTGCGCCAGCCGTGTTAGCGTCAGCAGTGTTAGTAGGAGGAGGGGAGTACCTGGTTTACCATGTATTTTAGTAGAGCCTCCAGGAAGTAGCCAGTTAGATCTTCCTGGGATTTGTCTCCTGACTGGGGCGGCACCAGGGGACGATATATCTGGGGTTTTTTTTTTTTTTTTTTTTTCCCCCCCCACTGAGCTGCAGAAATGGACAAAAACATGTTTACTTTGAAGATACTCAACACAAATCTTCCAGCACAGTCCACACAAAACATTTATTGAAGCTAAACTGCAGAACTGAGCAATTCAGAAGTAGTTGTGGTTATGGTATCACAACAATGAGCCAGTGTTGTTATTAATTAACAACTAAAACTATTACAAAGAATGTGTTAATTGCTATCAATCTAATGTAAAATTAAATTTAAATTTTTGTTAAAAACATAAATGAATATTAGAAACGTTGCTCTGGCAACTAACAGACAATAAGTTGAAGTACTAAACAAAATTTGTTTAATTAAAACAAATAATTCAAAACATTAATAAACACTTTAATATAGCCAACAAAGGTAATTTAAATAAGTCTTAAAGCTACAGGGGCAAAAAAACATCCTGTTTAATTTTAAATGTCAGTGAGGGGATGAAAAATAGTCATGAAAAATTAAATTGACTATTTTGGTGAGAGAAATCTTGAATAACATTAAACATTCCTTTAGAGGCTAAAAAAAATATTACAAAAATATAAAAAACACTTGTGAAAAAAAAATAAGATGTGAGAGACTGTAAACAAACACTCACGCTCCTGAAGGTTAAGGGGAGGGCTGATCAGATTATCCAGGGTTCGAGGGCCAAGCTCGGACTGTGGTGCAGGGAATCCAGGGATTAGACAGGCGAAGATCCAGAGCTGCTCTCTCAGAGCATTGTGCTGCAGAGCCTGCATCCACAGAAGGAAGAGACGCACCCCTTCCCTCCGGATCTATACACCAAACATACAATCACATTATTGGTTAAAATGATTTTTAGCAGCCTTCACAACCTTGTTTATGTCAGCAAAAAAAAAACCCTGAATAACATGTACTGAATAAATATGCACACTAAGACAAAACCATTTAAGAAATAATAAGGACGGCAAAATATTTCTTTACATTTCTTTAAAAAAGAACAACCGCTCATACAATGACAATGTTTATTGAGATTTTGACCTTTTATATAATGTAAATTATGTAATTATTTAGACATTTAATACCTTTAGGGAGTTTCCAGTGTGTAGCAGTTTCTTCAGAATGAGACCTATGAAGCAACACAGTAGTTTAATCTGAGGAACAAATTCATAGCTTATAAATGAGCTGGCTTACTAGATAATTCTGGAAAACATGTTTGCTCTGGTCTCTTTGCTTATAATCTGTCAGTGATGTTTATTTGTTTGTATGGAATGTGGGTTTATTAAGAAAAGAGCAAAGTAAAATAAATCTGAAAATCCTTCATGTTATTGTTATTGTCACATATTGTTTATCTCACTGATGAAGGACTTTAATGTCAGAGTTCTCGGTCAGATCTGGGTGTTTCTGGGCCCCAGGTCCTTGGCATTCTCTGTGTTTATCTTGGTGGTCTGTGTATCCTTCTGCTAAAAGACTTCAGAGCAGAGGAAAAGGAGAGACCACCGGACAATACAAGATATTAAGACCACCCCAACCAGGCACAAAGTATCACCATCAGATCTCTTCCATGTGAAATTAAGTTTTCTGCCCTATCTATATGTGACTTGGTTTCTGTTTTGGCTAAGCCCATAGTGAACGCCATTAGTCCAAAGATAACTCCATTTACACACGTTCAAGCCTTCCCCCCCCCCCAAATTATTACTTTTACTTCAGCAAGGAAGCATTGAATTGACAAAAGCGACGGTGAGGACATTTATAGTGTTATAAAAGATTTCTATTTCTAATAAATGCTTTCCTTTTCAACTTTCTATTTATCAAAGAATAAAAAAAAAACAGTTCCACAAATATATTAAGCAGCACAACTGTTTTCAACATTGTAATAATAAGAAATGTTTCTTGAGCGGCAAATGAGCAAATGAGCAAATTGTAATGATTTCTGAATGATCTCGTGAAACTGAAGACTGGAGTAATGGCTGCTGAAAATTCAGCTTTGCATCACAGGAATAAATTACATTTTAAAATAAATAAATAACAGAAAACAGTTATTTTAAATTGAAAAAATATTTCACAATATTACTGTTCTACTGTATTTTTGATCAAATTAATGCAGCCTTGGTGAGAATAAGAGACTTCTTTTAAAAACCGTATCTACCCCTAACTTTTAAACAGCAGCATTTACAAAAGTAGAAATGTTCACCTATGCTGTGGAACTGCCATCTTCCTTGTATTCGCTCTGGTAACAGCTGTAGGATTTTCTGCAAGGTAAGCACATGGATTTGACTACAGACATGCCTTTATATGTACTCATGTTAGCACATGCATTTAAACAACTCAATCAATGTAACAGGATGGAAAAATGTTGTGAGTGTAGCATATTTTTACATTTCAAAACAGATGAACAGATTTGTGCAAACACGCATTACTGGACTTCCTTCTGACATTGAAACAGGCTGGAATGTTGCAATAGCTCTCCTACACGCAGACATCATGCCTGTCTCGTCATGACGGGGCATCTAAAGTGTCTCCAGCCTTCACCATTACAAACAGCCCATAGGGACATACCAGGTGAGCAAAAGCTACAGCGTGACTCATGAGAAGCATTTAGGGTGTGGTAAAGAACACCTGTTTTCTGTGTGAGAGACTCACAGTTATCTGTCAGGTGCTCGTCAATCTCTCTTATCAATGATCTCATTACTGATGCAACTGATGCCTCGGTAAATATGAACTTAGTGGATCACGTAACAGTGCGAACATTCATATCACGCCAGATGGGAGTAAGTGAATGAGAGTTGACACAGGAGAGAGTATCACAATGAAATCAAAGTTGATGAGGTTGAACTAATGCGTTTAAATAGCCATCAATGATTATCTATATTTCTTACCTCAAAAATAAAAAGAATAGAATCAAGCTCTTCTCTTTGCGATTTGTGACCTGTAGGAAAAAGAAAAACGAACACAAAACATACTGAACGTCACCAAGGGATCACAGAAACCCACCGGGCTGCTATTAATAGTTTAACAAACAAGGATTACATATCTCTGCTGGAAACATGGGACACTCAACATGTGGCATCAAGACCAGGAGCTCAAAACAATCTTTTTAATCAATTTTATTGAAAGATGCACAACTGTTGAGTAAAGCAAGAGAACAATTTGTTGGCTTTCAAGATTTTATAAATTTAACTTGGCATAACATTGAAATTAACCCTATCTATTTTCAAAATGCAAGTTATATGTCTTATTGTGAACATGCATTTCTATATATCTTATATTATATTTATTTTTTGTAGACCTTGTCACTTTTAATCCAAATAACATAACTTGATATTCTGAAATGACAGACTTTTGCCTGGTGACTTATGTCATCATTTTGTCCACTTAAATATGCCTTTCTTACAAACAGACTAAGCTCGCGTCTGATCTGCCTTCATTCAATCAAGAACCAGTGGATAAAACCAAGATCTCATCTTATATGTTTTTCTTTTTCAATAATCCATTTCACTCAGAAATTAATTTCGTTTCATTGCAACTTTAAGAACCTACTCTATGAAAAAAAACATAATTCATAATGCAGTGCAAATGTTGTCAATGCAAGCTAGGTCCTCCTACAGTTATCTTTCTCTTTCAGGTCAGCTACTGTAATGGTGGTACAACAGTCTGAAAAAAGTCTTGCTGAACAAGTTAATTCAACTTAAACTCTCAAGGTTTCTAGCCAACTATCTGAATAATAACATATCTGTTTTTATTGGCACAAAGAGTAAGACAAGAACGCATATTAAGTAAGTGGCAAAAGTTAAGGCACCAAACCCATTCAACCTCTCTCACCCTTTCTATCCTTTCCACATTTGAGTGTCCTATAAAATAAAAGCAAACTACCTAAAAAATGAAATTATAAAGAAAGTACGTGGGGGGAAAAACTGGGACAAATGCTTGTACCGAGCAATCTGAACAACCTGAACCATAGCTGCAACAGAACAAGACGAAATGTTAAGACATCAAATGAGAGGTCAAAGGCAGTGAGCAGCTCTCTGAATACTCAATGAGCAACTGTGCAGTGTACCAAGACATTGGCTGTGCTCTCTGTGCACTATAATGAGCCCGTGTGACCGGACATGGCTAACTGGGGGCAAGCTAATTTTCGTCTTAAGCCATTTCATGGAAACTTGCTTATTAACACTGTGACTTCTGACTGTGTGTTTGCTGAGAGCACACAATGAGTAGGCCAGCTGAAAAACAACGCAATCGAAACCTGAAAACCATTAAACTATCAAACAACAGTGCAGAGAACATTCTCACGAGACAGTGGGTGAGAGATACAACGAAGAGCCGCAGGTCTTACCTTTCTGTTTCAAGTTAACCTCGATGGTGACGAAGTTTTCAAAGAACACATAGTAGATGTGGGAGTAATTCTGCTCGAAGAGGTGTTTGAGTTCAGCAGGCTCCGCATTTTCTACAAAAACAAAAAAAACAATGAATCAACTAGTGATTTTAGGAGATGTTTTTTTTCTGAAATCACTTTTGTAGAGTTGTACAATTTAAAACTGATTGATTTTCTTGGTGTTGTTTTAAAAGGAAAAGACATGTCTCAAATAATTAATGTAAGATGTAAACTTCTTGGAAAGCACTTTATTGTGCTAATACTTCAGTCAGCAGCACTGACAAATGCTCTCGGATAAGTTTGGTCTCTTAACAAATGTTTGGATGCCAAGAACCCCCAAATATGATAATCCCATTGCAGTGGACCCCACTGAATAAATGTAAAGCCAGCTAGCTACATATTTGGATGTATAACAGCCCATTTATACTGTGTGAGAGAAAAATATTATTAAGAGTGATAATAAGCCAACATGTGGTTTAAAAATACAATAACTGACTTTTATACTGCCGTTGTACTAATTTTTTGTCATCTAGTTGACCGAGTAATCTTTAATGTACAAGTATGGATATAAATATTTTCGATTCATATAAATTTGATTTGTGCAGCACTTTTCACAATAAATATGACTCTTAGTGGTTTTACAGAGAACCATGTCCTACAAACTCCAATAAACAAGATAAAGACAACAGTGGCAAGGGAAGAACATCTGTACAACAAACGTACACAAATGCCCACTTGTTACTGCTTTTCTTCGCTATCTTATCCAACTCATGCTTAATATCTTAAGCGTGGCCGTGGCTTTCATTAAAATGTTAGTTTTATCAAGAAAAGCATGCAAAATAAATGCATACGTTATATTAATCTACAAACCAAATTTCATGCATTTATGCATAAACTTTTAGATCAAAAGATCTCCAAGATCTTGAGAAAGAAATATTAGGCCTATGTCATTGTGTACGGTGTAAAATGCCCCTTTATGATTTGTCTCTCTTTCATGAACACAATCTGTCCGGCTTCAGATTGGTCTCTTTCAGAAATCAGGATGTGAGCGGATCTCTTTACTGATGCTGAAGTCTATTGCAAGCCGCAGCCCAGCAACACAAGTCAATATTTGTACTTTAAAGCTCCTCCACGCAGTCCAGCTCGACTCATCACCCCTAATGCAGCTGGTCCTGGTTGCACGCTCACGCAGCATCCAGACCTCAGTCAAGTGCCCGCTCCAGTCTGTTTATAGATCTGGGAGCCAGCATGAACACCAGAGCCAACACAGAGACCTGGTCCAGATAAACACTGATAAATATTCAGACCAAGGGTTACTTATGCCATTACGGAGACAACATAAGCAGTTGAGGAGTCATACTTGTTCAGCAAATCACTTTGGGCTATGGGCATACTAGAAATACTGAGAGGGGGGGAGGGGGGGGGGGAAGGGCGAGTAAAAATACTGTTTGAACTTCTCAAAATGATTCACTCTTGCCTGCAACCCACAGAATGAGGATTGTCTTTTATAAAGAGAATACAAGGAAAACAGAAAGAAACGTACTGTACAAGAATGCATGCACAATTGCACTTTTTTTATTGCCATTTTCAAAACCTGATGTTTTTATTAATGCATTTTTTCATGTCACTTTCAAAAACACCCTATTTATAAGGGCATTATTAGTGATGTGCAAATAAAACAAAATATTATTTTTTACATGCACATTACTACATTCATATTTTGTTGATGCGTTGATAGTAATTGACAAACATATTTATTTAGGGATGTCAAAAATAATTAATGAAATAATAAAATAATATTTCTAAATGAACATTATTAAAAATATATTAATAGTTATTTTTGTTTAGAAACCATTTGAACTTTGATTTATTAATAATTTGATCTCTTTGGCTACTCGGTTACAAAAATCCTCACAATGTCCATCCCTTATTCAAACTGACAATGACTAACATTGCAGTAGTGAACCAGAGCCCTACGAATTTTACAGATTGTGATGTATTTCAAAAATCTTTGAGAACAGACAGACGGAGGGGAATTTTGGCTTAAACTACACAACATGAGAGAGAACAGACCAACGGATGGTGCTACACTGGCTGTCGGAAATATTTGTGATCTAAAATAGAACACAGCAGCGAGCCCAAGTGCCTGACGGTGTATTAGAATTACTCAAAGATAATGGCCCTCATCTTTAAAGATGAACTGAACACCACGAAAAAAACAACGCCACAGATGCTCCCAAACTGTCAATCTCAAAGAATGCACAATGTATGAGGGTGCAGAACTAAATACAATCCTTTTGATGTAAGGATGTTGCCATGTGGTTGCTAGGTCGACACTTTCTAACCAAAGTAAAAAGAATGTAAGTCTATGGATTTTTCAATCATAATTTTAATTGCTTAGAAAAGCAATAGTATACCTCTTCTTAATTAGAAACCTTTAATATCCAGAGTACAAATGGTGCAGGTCAAATTACATGCACTTTTTTAGTTTGTTCAAATCTCTAACCCTAAGTATGCGCCGTAGTAATAGTGATGGAGTCATTTCAATATCTGTATCAATCAAGCTTAATATCTGTGGTAGTTCACAAGTTACTGAGTGTGCAGCAATCTGTTGAGAGCCCATTTAATGATTGACTACACATAAAATATGATTGTTGTTCACATCAGCAATTCTCAAGCCCAGCATGCTGGATGCTGATTGATCTGTTGCACAGAAAGGCTAATGTACTGATGCAGAACTTCAGCTGACTACAGTCCGAACTAAATACACATTATATTCACAAGTTCACACAGTTCAAACAGTTCCACTTGCATTCAAATAACAGGTAGTTCTTAAAATCTCAAACAGTGCGTTTCCTATCAGAGCCACTTCTCTGCAAACACACCCATCCGTTTATTTAGGCTACTTCACTTCCTCAGGTCCCCCAATGCACAAAAGCTGTTGTGCACAGGCTCTGATCTAGGCCACAATAAGTGGATGCATGAAATGAATAGCGTTTCATATGTGAATGTTGAGCCTATCATTTTATAGAGAAAAACCAAAATGGACCAAACATAATAAAAATGCCCCGTCACTGTAAATTCAGAGTGGAAGCTGGGACATGGTGATACAACATTAAATCAATATCTGGGTCATGATACCATAATATTTAGCAATTCTTCATGTTTAGTGCATTTAAACTTATATGCAATCTTTTTCACACTCACTTTTTGGTGCATTGTGAAGGTACTTGTTCAAAACTAAGATTTTATGCAGAAATTAATACTTTTATCCAGCAAGGACACAATAAACTGATCAAAAGTGACAGTGAAAACATTTATAATGTTATAAAATTTATATTTCAAATAAAAGCTGCTCTTCTGACCATCCTGTTCATGAATGAACAGTAAAAAAATATATATCATGGCTTCCATAAACTGTGATATTAAGCAGAACAACTGTTTTTAACACTGATAATAAAAATTAAAACGATTTCCGAGAACCAAATCAACATATTAGAATGATTTCTGAAGGGTCATGTGACACTGAAGACTGTAGTAATGGCTGCTGAAAATTCAGTTTTGCCATCACAGGAATAAATTACATTTAATATGTATTAATATAGGACCTGTTATTTAATTGTAATCATTTTTCAAATTTTACTATTTCTTTTTTGTATTTTTAATAATTAAATAATTGCAGCCTCGCCCTCGGTGAGCATAAGAGACTTATTTTTAAAACTAAGCCCAAGCCCAGACTTTTAAACAGTAATATTCAGCTCTTTTTTTTTTTTATTTGTCCAAAATGAACAAGTAATGCTACCACATGTTTACTGACTCCTTTCCCCTAAATATAAACATAAAAAATGTAGCTGACTAAAAATACAGATTTTCTGCCATGTAAAGAATACAATATAGTGAGGCAGTAATGCAATTTTTCTAAATACCCATTATTTTTTACTCACCACTTCTTTTGAAATACACCTTTAAAAATAATGAATCAGTCACATTACAACATAAACGCATATCATTTGATGTTACACAAGTGTTACTATGAAACAATCACAGGCACAATGACATTTTAACAATTCCTTTTTCACTGTGATGGAGGCAGTTTCCTTGCCGTTCATAGCATCATCACATAGTTTTCAGTTTCTAAACAATCATCAGCATAACACAATGGCACCAGGAAGCCAGATAACACCACAGAAAGCAATTCAGGAAAGGGGGTCGTGATTGGACAGTAACCACTCCAGGGCAGGCCAACATCTCAAACAGGATTCTTTAAGCACAGACACTGACTGCACCTTCACTGAAGAATCTGCCATGTTACATAAACCATCCTAATGTCCAACATTCAGGAAGTCAGTGCAGCTTTAAAGCTAAACAACTCAGGAATCTGAGGGAACCGGCCTTAGATAGACTCCTTCTCTGACTTCCTTGACAAATCCCAAAGGAAGTGCTGGTTTATTTCTATTATTCTGTGATGTCCCACCCAGTCCCGAAGAACCATATCTTTGCTGTCCCCCACCCAAAACATGAACTTATCTCCAGCAAATTTGACCTTTATTGTTTTAAGAATGACAGACCATAAACTTGACAGTTCTTGTTGATATTGAGAGACTGTAAATCTGCATTTACAGATTTTTTTCCCCAATTGCTTTGGCTCAGTTCTTCAATAGGATTTTCTCAAAACAATAAGTCCAGATCTCTGAACAATTAGTTTTTGTTCATACCAGATTTGAATTTCTTATTAATTTAAGCATATTGCATGTTTTGGCAAATGTGTGTAAAAAAGAATTGTTTACAATTTGCAGAATGCACATTGCATGCTGATCATCATAACTGATTATTTGATTCTCAGTCAAAAATTCTGTCATACAACTTCATTCAATTTCATCGTGCGTGGCGACATCAAACATGGCTGATTCAAATATTATATATACTGTACGCTTTATACGTATTATTCTATAATCTATATAGATATATAAAGTAAATGTTAATACAGAATACAAGGTAATAAACCTAACAAGGGAATGTCAATTATTTATTGAATAACCATTAAACTTAATTTAAAAAAGAGGTCGAAATGTGCATGCAGAACATCTGCTCAACAGATTCACTGACATCTAAAAAGGTTTCAGTGAAACCAATGCATGTGTCCATATCAAAACAACACCCACTGCAGACATAAAAACACTCAACCATACAAAAGAACGACACAAAACACTATAAAACCACTGCAAATCTGGCCACGCTTCTAAATGCAAACCTGTCAATAATTGTCAAATGACTTCAAACTAAAAAAATACTGGTAAACACCCCATTGCTGATGGTGCCTTCATTCTCCTGTCTATATAGCATGTTAGCTCCCTGCAAGGCAACATTGGGACCATAAAATGAGTACAAATAATGTTATTTCTCACCAATAACGATTCTCAGATGTTTCAATCTTGTCAGCACGTCTTTCTTGGGGTCCAGCACTTTCTGTGTCGATTTCCTGACATCTCCATGAGTTTTTTTAGAGAACATTCCGAGATGTTTTGAAGAGCTAGTGATAATCTTCCGTTAATTCCCTCAAACATGGAAGGGCTTGTCAGATTCGCGGCTCGAAAGGTGTTATGGGTTGTAAGGAAACTTGAGGAAATAGAGGTGAGGCGTGCATTTTTTTCAGCAGAGGAGGTCAGACAAAAGAAAAGAGCAGCCAGCCCTCCTCTGTGTGTGTGTGTGTCTTGTGAACTACACACACACACACCTCTGAAGAGCTGAAAACATGGCGGAGGACGCGATATGAAAAACACCTTAATCGAAGCCAGAGTCATTCAACGCTCAGCAGTCATCTGAAGCACTATCACACACCAGAATCGACAGGACAGTCTGATAAAAGCTTCCCTCACCCATGAGTCACGCTCAAAACAACTTTCACAGTTATGTTTGGGAGGTGAGATATAGAATGGGAAGAGTTTTGGCTTCTTCGACAACAATTCTTCTTATCTAATAAAGTTGTTGAAGTCTCTATCAAAATGATCCATAATTGTTATCCGGTAAATTACAAACTTGCTAAATTTAACAATAGTATTTCCCCCAATTGCTCCTTTTGCCTTCAGTCTGAAGAAACAATCAATCATTTATTTTGGGACTGTGCTTATTCTAAAGTGTCCTGGGTTGACTTTTCCATTTTTATTAAAAAAAATTTATATTCAAACTTTTGTATAACTGTTTTTTGGTTACTCCTTGAATTTAGATCTTTCTCAGTGTAAATGCAATATTAATCTATTGCTATATCTTGCTAAATTTTACATTCATAAGTGTACATTTTCAAAGAAAACTCCTTACTTTTTTATTTTCAGGAAAGATTTTGATGTATATGTAAACTCTTTAAGAAACTCTAACAATTCTATTGCATGTAAGACTCTTTCATGGTGTAAATCTTATAAGTTAACATAGTATGCTTTGGAGTATTGTTTGTAACCCTTATTGTCTTTTGTTCTTACTCGTCTTTGTAATTGTATGCGTTGTTCTTTTATTGCATAAGAAAAAAAGAAAAAAAAATGTTTGGGAGGTGTTTCGCTTTTAAGTAAAGAATGTAATAATTCATTTATTCGTCAACTTTCTCAATCTCGAAACTCAATTTCTCCGAAAGGGGAATAGATAACATTCAATGGAGGAAAACATGGTTATTACCATATAAATACTGTATACCCAATAAAGTGAAAGAAGTGCATTTTAAAATTGTGCATAATATATACCCTTGTGTCGAAATTTTGTGATGTAGCTGATATATGCACCTTCTGTAAAAAAGAAAGTGAAGATATTTGTCACTTATTTTTCTTTTGTAATGTTCCTATTGTTTTTCTAAAGTTAATATGAACTGTAATGTACACATTAAGGATGTTGTTTGCTTTTTTGAAAACCAAAACAAATCTTTAGAATCTGCTGTTAACTTTCTTATCCTTCTGGCAAAATTCTATTTTAACAAACAAAGGTTTCTTAAGAAAATACCTACTTTTATAGATTTCTTATGTGAAGTAGAACATTTAATTCAATCACTAAGAGTAATTAATAACAAAAAATGTATTTCTTTTTTGAAGAGATATGATGAGATCTTTCATGTACCGTGATTAATACCTGTTTTGGTGTTTTTTTTAAAATCCTCTTTTCTTTATTTGTTCTGTTCCTGCCTTTATGTTCATTAAAAAGCTGTTTAAATGTGAAAAAGTCATTATCAACTTCTTTTTTTCTCTTCTCTTCTCTTCCATATGCTCAGATTACATTGGATGTATTTTTGAGACATTATGTGTAATGTATGCTAAGTTGTTATTCATTAATGTCAACTCTGAGTTGTTTGCAATAAAAAAATAATCATAATAATAATCGACAGGACAGCAGAAACATTACACATTCATAAACAATATTTATTAATTCATTTTTAAGTATCAATAGATGATTGGATTTCATATTTGACAAAAAAAAGTGTAAGAGATTTCTAAACTGTTATAATGAGATATGTTTATTAGCCGTTATGTTTTTGCATTCATGTTTTTTTGTTTGTTTTATGTAAGCTGTTTTAATTAATATACCATTTTCTGTTTATCATTGTATGTTTTGCCTTTGTGGCTCAATAATGTGTAAATATCTGTTTGTTAAAACTGTATTATATCAATTTATTGTGCTCATTTCTTCAAGGCTGAAAAAAACCCGACTTTCTCTGCAGGAAAAAAAACTTGGCAAATAGACAGAGGTTGACTGAAAAAATGCATAAAGTACAAAATAAGCATCTTTTTTTGTGGTGTTTTATTACATATTTAAACATATAACCATATACTTAAATGTATAACTTAAATATAACATATACTTTAGAGTGAAATACATGATTTAATGAAATAATCAATTTAACCTCTTTTTAAAGTTTGCACGTTTCACCCCTATAAGTTCCAGATTTGTAATAATCATAAGATAATAGTGATATAAGTTGTAAGCTGTTTCCCTGCCCTGATACTGTTCTGTATTCGTATATTCTAGCAAACAAGTAAAATAAATGAATGAATGAATGAAAACACAATAAAACTTCAAACTTTATCTTTATTGTTTAGCTTTTCCAAAATATGAAGAAAAAAAAAGTATTTGTGTACTTTATATATTAACATTTTTATTTTGAGTGACATATTCCTTTGAGAATAAATTAATAAAAAAAGAAAAAAAAACTTGACAGGTAAAAAAAAAACATACATCAGAAGAAATAGGATTATGATCATGTTTGGAGATTCTGAATTATTGTTGCATTGTGAAATTGTCTGAAAATGAAATTGGTTAAAACTGGAGATTTTATAAAGTTTACTTAATACAGCATTTAAAACAACACAATCATTTCATCCAGTCGTCCATTGATTTATACAGCCTGTATTTGCAGCCGTAAACACGCTCTCCCACAGGACGAGTGACGACGGGGAACTGTAGTTCTTTAGTCCACTAAGAACAATAGTACCGGAAGGATCGGTGTCACCATAAAAACTACAAATCCCAGAGTGCTACAACAGCGCACATTCCGCGCAGTGTCCCAGCTTGTGGAAATACTATGGCTTGACTTCTTGTTGTTGCTTGAAAAACAGCAAAACAGAGGGGTTTTTGTGGTTTGCAAATTATTAAAATAGGTCAAGCGATTTAATAAGCAAGAGCTGCCTGTTTTCTTTTCATCGTATCTAGACTAATCGACAACTACTGGTAATTTGCAGGATTTGAACGTTTGTTAGCAAGATACATCTAGATGTGTATATTGTCTGTTTTGTTTTTAGCAATAACATCAAGCTAACAAACGCATCTGCTCACATAAAAGATTGATTTAAAGGTGAGAAGTAGTTCAGTTGATTTCCCGGTAGTCTTAAGTTTTAAAAAAGACGGGATGCCAGTGCATTCGAGAGAAAAGAAGGAGAGCAACCGTGAAGAGATGGAGGTGGATTTCGCAGAGCAAGAGGGGAGCAGCTCAGAAGATGAGGATACAGAGAGCTCTTCTGTATCTGAAGATGGGGAAAGTTCAGGTGCGAATGAGACTTTTGATTTTCTCTAGGAAGATATACAGGAATAGATGGAAACATGTTATTGCATTCAAAATTTGCCAATACGAAGAACCATGACCACCAAGACCGCCCCGCGTTTGCTTTCTTTAGAGGCAGCCGATTTGGGATGAAATTTCAAACATTTCTTACATATTTGCCCTCACCCAGTAAATCCTCTGCAGTGAATGGGTGCCGTCAGAATGAGAGTCCAAACAGCTGATAAGTCTTCCACAAGTCTTTCATGTGACCCAAGCCCATCAATGAATGTATTGTGACTACACTCTCATTCTGACGGCACCACCCTGTCAAGCGCAGAGGATCCATGGTGAGCAAGTGATGTAGTGCTAATTTTCTCCAAATCTTTTTCAATGAAGAAACAAACTCATCTAAATCTTGAATGGCCTGAATGGATAAGCGAATTTTCATTCAAAATTTTCATTTTTGGGCAAACTATTACTTTAAATGAATAAAAAAGAAACCATTTTTTACTCACAGAAATGGATGATGAGGACTGTGAAAGAAGAAGGGTGGAATGCATTGACGAAATGACAAATCTAGAAAAACAGTTCACTGACCTCAAAGACCAGTATGTACCATCCTCTTGTTTGTATTTAATCTGTGCATGAATATGTTATTTACAAGTGCATGCAAACTTTTCTTTAGGTTATATAAAGAGAGACTGAGTCAAGTGGATGCCAAACTTCAGGAAGTGACGCTGTCTTTTTGGGAACAGGGCACCAGAGTACCTGGAACCCCTTGCATATCTTCAGGAGAACATGCAGATTAGAACTAAAATTGCAGGTCAGTCTGATGTCCAAACTGAACATGAGATTATTGTTCTTTGAAATTGTGCGTTTATATGAGTTTTGTTTTTTTAGGTAAGAAAGTGCATTGTCTCATTGTTGAAATAATACATTCGTGCATAGGTATCTACAGAGAGTTGTGCTTGGAATCAGTGAAAAATAAATGCGACTGTGAAACCCAAGCAGCGTTCCAGCACTGGGAGGTGAGCTTTACAGATGTAATCTGCTATTACCTAAACAACGGTGCATGTCTGAAATGTCTTGTTGAGTCATCATAACAGAGCCATACAAGAGTATTTATATTACTCTAAGCTGTTTTATACTCTTAACAGCACTAAAAGCCTGCCAGTAACCACATTCAAACATGCATCTATTTAAAGGTCCCATATTTTACACCTTTCTGGAGTTTTATTTTAGGTTTTGATGTCCTTAAGAATATATATTTGTTTTTTTTATTTTTTTTTTTTTTTTTTTTTTTTTTTTATTTTTTTTCCCGCGGCCGTATAAGTACCAAAAAACATCTCAATATATTTTTACAGCTCCTCTCTCAGGAGCTCTGCTGAGAACAAGTCGATTTTGGCCTGTCTAATTAATATTCATGAGCCTCTCTTCTGATTGGCCTGTTGTTTTCTGAGTGACCCACGGTCAGGACAACCACAGGTAAATAGGGTCAGCGACGTCACAGCGCTAGCTGGAGGCAGCAAAACAAAGGGGAAACTGGAGGCGGCCCATTCAAACCAGCGCAGATTCGGCTACATAAGGAGCTTAAAATATCATCTTGTTGTGATGTTGGGTGCCAGAATCGACGTAATACAGCCTCAAATTAGAAATTTGATCGCATATCTGCTGCCACTGCCAGACAAAAAACAGACGACGGCTGTGGTTAAACGCGATAAAACGAGCAGACTGGACAGAAACGATCATCACAAATGCTCGCGTTTGCAGCGCACACTTCTTATCAGAAAAGGTTCAATAAAGTATTGTCTTTTGTTGTTATGGGCGCGTCTACAGATTTCTTGCCAAATTTCTGTTTCTTGCATCTCATGACTATGTCGTGTATGAAATAATGTCTGTGTGCATGTGTGTGTAAAACAACAAACTGATGATTTATATTTAATAATTTGTAATTGTATATGCATTGTTGTGATTAATTGTGGCTGGAACAATAATGTAGCTGTAAAAATAGTTGCCTGCTGAAATTGAAATGTGTATACATCTTCATCATGACTAGATAGACACGGTGAGTTTGTCTTTACTATACACGTTAGATGTGATCCACCTCGTAGTAACAGTCCTGTCAGATCGTCCATCCTTTGAGTGAAAGTGTAACGTTACAGGTCGGCCGATCTGGTTTCGTAGTTAAAGTTAAACTTTTCGACATGTTTCCGTGTTGTTGCTCAGCAAAGGCATGGATGCCATGTTGTCTGGGGGTTTGGCAAAAGGAAAGTGGGACTGTGGGCAGTGCTCGGGGTGGTGGTGACCATGAAGAGCGGATGACGGCTGATAGTTTCTGACGTACAACTTTTAGGAAGCTCACAGCGGCTTCGTTGAAAAAATCACAGCTACTTTATGCAGGCTGTGTGCATTTGTTTGTGGATTGACTGTTTTGAAACTTATATGGTAGTTACATCGCACCTAGACCTCAGTTATCATGAAAAAAGCCAGGAAATTTCAGTTTTGACAATATGGGACCTTTAAACAAACTTTCAAAACTAAATACAATTCTAATTTGTTTAATTTGATCTCTTCTAGAGTGAAAAACTGTTATTATTTGATACGGTGCAAAGTGAACTAGAGGAGAAGATCAGACGTTTGGAGGAAGACCGTCACAGTATAGATATTACTTCAGGTATTGAAATTGTGAATACTGTCACAAATAATTTAGTTTTTTGTGTTTATACAATCTTTGTCATATTTCCCCTACAGAGCTCTGGAACGATGAGTTACAATCAAGAAAAAATAAGAAGAAAGATCCCTTCAGTCCAGACAAAAAGAAAAAGCCTGTCGTTGTGTCCGATATCCTTTACTTCAACCTGTTGTTCATACCTATAATCATCAGTCTATCCAGAATTTGCTTGAAAAGTCTGTCATTTGTACGTTTCTTAACATGTGCACGACCATATATAGTTTACATGCTGCAAGACCTGGATATACTGGAAGACTGGACTGCTATTAGAAAGGTTAGACTGTCAAAAACAGAACCCCTTTTTTCTATGAAATGATTATTATTGTAAAGTAAATTGTGTTTTGTTAATATCTTATAGGCCATGGCAACATTAGGACCTCATAGAGTAAAGACTGATGGTAAGATCATATCTATTAGCTACTGTTTAATTTTCATAACTATATTGAAGTAAATTATTCTTCTAATGTAATATTACATTATTTATTAGTTAAATACTAAATACTACAGTTCAAAAGTTTGGCCGGTTTGGTCTCTTATGCATTTATTCGATCAAAAACACAGTAAACATAGTAATATTGTGAAATATAAGGTACACTTGTAAAATAACTGTTCTCTATTTTAATACATTTTAAAATGTTTTTTTTTTTTCCTGTGATGCAAACCTGAATTTTCAGCATCATTACTCCAGTGTTCAGTGTACACCATCCTTCAGAAATAATTCTGATACACTGATTTGCTGCAAAAAAAAATTGTTAATGTTGAAAACATCTATGCTGCTTAAAGGGGTCATATGATGCTTTTTTAAAGATCAGGTATTTGGTGGTGTAGTGGTGGTACAGAATATTGCTTGAACTTGCCTGTAATGCTTAAAAAAACACATTATTGTTTCAAATACTGTTTTTTTTCTTTTCTACATTATGTAGAGCCTCGAGTGCCCCGCCTCTCTCATACGCTTCGTTTTCTACAAACCCAATTCCAAAAAAGTTGGGACACTGTACAAATTGTGCGTAAAAAAGGAATGGAATAATTTACAAATCTCATAACTTATATTTTATTCACAATAGAATATATAGATAACATATCAAATGTTGAAAGTGAGACATTTTGAATGTCATGCCAAATATTGGCTCATTATGGATTTCATGAGAGCTACACATTCCAAAAAAGTTGGGACAGGTAGCAATAAGAGGCCGGAAAAGTTAAATGTACATATAAGGAACAGTTGGAGGACCAATTTGCAACTTATTAGGCAACAATTGGCAACATGATTGGGTATCAAAAGAGCCACTCCGCTTCATTCCCCCCCCCCCCCCCCCCCCTTCCTCCTCAGAGTCGGCAGTGTCTCTTAGAAGTCAAGTATGGGCAGAGGATCACCAATTCCCAAATAGCTTTGCCGTTATTAGCGAAAAAAGAAAAGAAAAAGAAAAAAAAGAAAAAAATAGGATGGAAGAGCATATCAGAAAGACAAAGGAGTTTCTCAAGAGAAAAAAGAGAAAAATTGCCAAAGAGAAAAAGAGTTTGAAGTTATCATCATCTACAGTGCATTATATCATCCAACGATTCAGAGAATCTGGAACAATCTATGTGCGTAAGGGTCAAGGCCGGAAAAGGGAAAAACCAGAAAACCATACTGGATTGCCCCGTGTCTAGGCGCCCTTAGAACAGGCACTGTTTGCATCACATACAGAATGTTACTATGTATATGGAAATCACAACATTGGGCTCCTCAGCGAAATACCGGTCCAGAAAACATTGTCGGTGAACACAATCCACTGTGCCATTCGCCGTTGCCGGCTAAAAAAGGTCTATAGGTCAAAAAAGAAGCCGTATCTAAACATGATCCAGAAGTGCAGACGTTTTCTCTGGGCCAAGGCTCATTTATAATGGATTGTGGCAAAGTGGAAAACTGTTTTGTGGTCAGACGAATCAAAATTTGAAGTTCTTTTTGGAAAACTGGGACGCCATGTCATCCGGACTAAAGAGGACAAGGACAACCCAAGTTGTTATCAGCGCTCAGTTCAGAAGCCTGCATCTCTGATGGTGTGGGGTTGCATGCGTGCATGTGGCATGGGCAGCTTACACATCTGGAAAAGGCACCATCAATGCTGAAAGGTAAATCCAAGTTCTAGAACAACATATGCTACCATCCAGACATCATCTCTTTCAGGGAAGACCTTGCATCTTCCAACATGACAATGCCAGACCACAAACTGCATCAATTACAACATCATGGCTGCCTAGAAGAAGGATCCGGGTACTGAAATGGCGAGCCTGCAGTCCAGATCTTTCACCCATAGAAAACATTTGGCGCATCATAAAGAGGAAGATGCGACAAAGAAGACCTAAGACAGTTGAGCAACTAGAAGCCTGTATTAGACAAGAATGGGACCAACATTTACTATTCCCTAAACTTTGAGCAACTTGTCTCCTCAGTCCCAAGACGTTTGCAGACTGTTATAAAAAGAAAAGCGGATGCACACAGTGGTAAACATGGCCTTGTCACAACTTTTTTGAGATGCCATGAAATTTAAAATCAACTTAAATGTTTCCTTAAAATGATAAATTTTCTCAGTTTAAACATTTTATGTCATCTATGTTGTATTCTGAATAAAATATGGAAATTTGAAACTTCCACCTCATGCATTCTGTTTTTATTCACAATTTGTACGGTGTCCCAACTTTTTTGGAATCGGGTTTGTACAAAGGCCCTCAATTCCGACAAGCACAGTCTGCTCTGATTGGCCAGCTGACCCAGTGCATTGTGATTGGCTGAACACCGCAAGCACTCGTCGGAAATGTAACGCTCCTTACCATAATCGCGAGCTTCATCTTTCAAAATAAATGGAAAGACAATCTCTCGCTCGCTCGCGCACACACACACACGATGCGCAAAACTCCGCATTTGAACAGTCAATAGCAAATACTTAAACTAATAACAAAACAGTAGCTGATTCAGAAGCGCCAGATTGTCATAGCAAAATCAGAATTACCTCCTCTTCTAGGTTCACGAAACGGTCGTCCATAAAATGCATTGCTGTTCTGTTGTAAGTCTACTTTCGGAAGGCCAAATAAAGTGCTTTTGCTTTCGCCTAGAAACACACAGCGTCTCCCTGACATGGCTGCTCAACACTAACTGTGGTTACTGAAACCATGCCTTCTTTCTTTGCGTGCCCATTTGGGTGGCATTAAGCAAAATTTCCAAATAGTGACGTAGACATGTGGGGGCGTTGTTAGAATGAGCCGTTTTAGGGGGGCGTGGCAGAGTCTTAACTTTGATAAAGAATATCTCTTTGGTTTTGAGACTTTAGTCTTTGCAAACTTCAGGGATCTTATCTATGCACAATCAGCTTGTAACACTCCAAAGAGAAAGGAAAGCTTGAAATCGCATCATATGACCCCTTTAATATTTTGGTAGAAATTGTGAATTTTTAGGATTCTTTAAACAAGTTAACAAAATCAGCATTTATTTGAAATGGAAAACATTTGTAACATTATAAATGTCTTTAACTGTCACTTTTGGTTTAAAAGAAGAGTATTTCATTACTAAACCAAAAAGTAAACTGTTGTAGAATTTCCCTATAGTGACCTTGAACAAATACTTCTAAGTCCCTTTTGCTGTGGTTAACTTCCTGGAGTTTTGGTGCATAATGACCCCATTTAACTCTTAAGTGGTAACCTATTAACAAATGCCAGTTAAATATAGACCCATCATGTTTGTGTAGTTGCTGCAGCTATATTGGTTTATCCTATAGGTTGTTTATTATGTAATGTTTAAGTTGTTTTTTTGTTACATTAGTAACAGCAGAACTTGCATAATTTGCTCTAGGCTCTTCAAAGAGTGACAAACACCAGCACAATGCTCACTCAGAGGATGGACGCTTGTTTTACGACGGGGAATGTTACAGCCGTGGACAAGCCATATGTATCGACAAGAAAGATGAGTATCCTACGAGGTGAGGGATCCTGAATTACCAAGCTCATATTGATTATTTCGCAGGACATTTGTCAGTTATTTTCCCTCTGTCTTCTGTTTCAAACAGCGCTATAATAACTACAATCAATCATGATGAAGTCTGGTTCAAACGAGTCGATGGGAGCAAGTCAAAACTCTACATCTCACAGCTTCAGAAAGGCAAATACTCCATAAAACATGCCTGAGATATGACCAGTCTGATATGTTTAATTGTGCCATTTTATGTACAGTATATCATGATTTAAATACCTTTTTTGATGTTTAAAAACAGATACGTTGGAGTATTGTCTGTCATTTCAAATGTGAGGAAAGTTTATTTTATTGTATATTCAGTGCAATGCCATTTGAAAGATTATTACACCAAACAGGTCAAAAATGTAGTATAATTACAGGTGTAGTTATTACCATGAAATGTGGTGCTTTTGTATTTTGATGACTGGGCTTATTTTCCAACCCAATTCTGATGTGTGCAGTAATTTGTAATGCCATGTCTGGCTAGCAAATGGTTTCCTACTTTTTTACATTTCTGCCTCATCACTGTGTTCAGATACAAATGATATGAAACAGTTTGTGTTTGGCTTTTTTTCCTGACAGTATAATGAAACGGTCTTGCTTGTGCAACATCTTATATGAAATACAGATATTTGACGTATTTTAGGAGTGAATAAACAAGATGATATCACACCTTTTCGGAGTCTCAGCTCTTTGAACAGCTGTTTATTGTGTTCTAAGAAGATGTGATCTTGCTGCTCTATTTACAGTCTAAACGAGTCATATGTATATATGGTGAATACTTTATATAATTCATTGTAATGTGCATTTCAGCTCTGGTCATTAGTTCAGTGTTCTTTTCTATGTTGGGTTATAGCACCACCCTTTGGTTTTTGTTGTACTGTGCCTGTTTTTGTATTTCTTGATTTTCCTGATTCATACATATTTTTTTTAAAAGTCTGTACTGAATGTATTTTTTTGAGTTATTATGAATTTACATGGAACAAAATTTCAAATACAGCATTCTATATCAGAACGTTGTTGTCTGTTATATATGACACAGTTCAATATATGTCCACTCAGGATAAAAATATCGGGTTTAAAAAGAGACAGGGAAGTAGTTCTGTAATGGAAAGGTGTGTAATGTTATAATCTTTGCAAGACTAAGTTAGGAGTGATAGTTTTTAAATTTACTCATGTTTGCCAGAGAATTAAAGGAATAGTTCATCCAAAAATGGAAATGTACTCACCCTCAGGTCATCCAAGATGTATATGAGTTTGTTACTTCATCAAAACAGATTTGGATAAATTTAGCATCACATCACTTGCTCATCCACAATTGATCCTCTACAGCGAATGGGTGCCGTCAGAATGAGATTCCAAAAAGCTGATAAAAACATAATAATCCACAAGTAAATTTAAATTTTTTTTAGATGTACTTTATTCACCGTCGGAGGAACATTCAGGTACAATCTGCTTGAAGATGCTGTAATTTTAATACAATGCAAGCTTTATTCTGTGGCTAAATGTTGCAGCATAAAAATAATGAAGTGGCATAGTATATTGAGAAGAAGGAACATGTATTTTACAAATGCTCATGACTGCTTTTTGGTAATATGTTATATTTCGGATTATAAAATTCAGATGTTTAAAACATTTCCATTAATGTGCATATATTCATTCACTGAGAGAAACACTAGGTTAAAGAGATAGTTCACCCAAAAATGAAAACTCTGTCAACATTCACATTATATGGGAAGTCAATGGGAGACCAGAAAATGTTTAGTTACCCACATTCTTCAAAATATCTGCTTTTGTATTCAGCAAAAGAAAAAACTCATACAGGGGCTGATGGGAAACATACTTTAGGCTGAGTAAAAGAAAACAGCTGCCGCAATGTAAAACTGAATGTTGGTGTATAAAGATAAATATCCACTGCCTTCATGGGACGTAATCACCAATGAACTATAGAGCCTTGTTGTCAGAAAAAAATGGCTTACTTCTTAAATATCACAGCAAATTTTCTTTAACGGAAGTTTTGAGATCACAGTTCAATCAAAATACTGGTAAACAGATAAAACCTCATTGATGCCCAAAACAATGTTCTAATCAAATAATAACAGACATACAAAGTCTCTAATGCTTTAAAATAAATGAATCAATAAATGCTGAGCAATAGCACATACTATAAGGGTACAGGACGTACAATATGTTAGTTAGTTGTTATATTAGCTTCTCTGAAAGAATTATGTTCTATAAACACGTGGCATTAGTGCACTTGAATATACAGAATAAACCATTCTCCAGCGTAAATGTCCTCATGAAGCTGAGTCTGCATTATATTTCGGTTTATAAAATCTTTGCAAAAGAAAGAGTGATGCAAGGTCCATACAGAGCTGTCTGTATTGTAATGCGATGAGCAGCAGGGCTGGGGTTTCTGAGCCATCGTTCTACTGAGTTGTGAAGCAGTCTTGACCATTTTTTCCATTCCCGTCTTGCCGTTTTCACAAGCAGTCTCGGCTGAAACCTTTCTACGGTAAGCCCAGTGCAGAGGACAGGTGCAGCAAGCCTCTGACTGTTCACGCAAATTTCTTCTTGGGTTGCAGTGAAAATTCCATGTACTAAAAAAAAAAAAAAACAACCAAGATTTAAAGCAAGTCCTTATAGACTATGCAAGAAAGAAAGAGTATTAAAAACGATTTTTTAATAAAAATTCTTTCTTATTAATTGGAATATCTAGGCTCCTAAATCACATGTTTAAGCTGTTAGAATGTATGCTAGGGGTTCAAACGTTTGGAAATTATTAGGATCGTTGTTTTTTATTGGTTTTGAAATGTGATCTTGCTTACCAAGGGTGCTTTTTTTCCACAAATACAGCAAAAACAGATATATTATGAAATATTATTACAATTTAAAATAACTGCTTTTTATTGTAAAACCCTTTAAAATGTAATTATTCATGTGATGGCAACGCTGAATCTTTAACAGTTGTGTAAACATGATCCTTCAGAAATCATTCTAATATGATTATTTGATGCTGAAGAAACATTAATTATTATCGATGTTGAAAAAAGTTTTTTTTTCTGCTTAATATTTTTCTGGAAACTGGGTTACACTACCATTTAAAAGTTAGTGTAATTATAAATGATCTGCTCATTTTGGAAAATGAAACCTCTGCTTATAACATGATTGTAATAAACATTTTAATGTGAAAATCTAACTCGTAAAGCTTTCAATTGATGCCCTGTTTACACCTGGAAGTAAGATCTGTTTTGGGCGAACTAATAACAAGTGGACTAACTAGATGTTTAAACTGGGTTCAAAATGTTTAGAGATTTAATCAAACTTCATTCAGAATCAACAACACACACACACACACACACACACACAATAACATAACATCTACAGTGTAAACAGCACTGCTTGAAACATTAAAATTGCTCTTAGATTAATAAGGGGATTATATTTGGAGGAAATTATAATTGACATTTTTTTCTTTCTTTTTTAATCCCTGGTGTAAATGTGACAAGTGTGAAACGAGAATAAATCTGAAGTGAATTGCTCAATTCAGAGCTAGATTTCAACAAAAAAGTATTATCTCTTCACCGCTTCTAAAATCCTATTACACCTTGCTGAAATGTCTGGTTGGATTTTGGGGGATTTGACTGTGTCAAAAACAAATAATTAGACCAGCTTTGTTTTACATTCAAACTTAAACTGTGGTATTTTCCATTTTGGAAAAACACGTGATATTTATAGAAGAGGATGAGACACACAAAACTGACTATTAACACTGGACCTGGAATCTAAACTAAAAAGAAAAACAAAACCATTTTTATGTCTTCTTATAAAAGGCTTTAGAGCTATAAGAGTAGTCTAAACTGACACAAACTTACTTTATCATATCCTTCTAGGTCACGCAACATTCTAACTTCAAAGAGGTTGCCCTCCACGGACAGCAGGGACACCTGGGAGTCTGAGAGGATGGAGAAGGGGATAGAGGAGATCTCCAGACAGTTCTCCTCCAGCCGTAAGACCTTCAGTCTGGGAGCACGAGACACCTCTGGAGACAGAGTAGAAATCTGAAACAGAACAAACACAGCACAAAAAGTCACCCTGACACATCTATACCATAGACACATTTCCTAAACGCAATAAACTAAAAAAAAACCTCACCTGGTTCTGATTGAGGTTGATTTCAATGGCTTGCAGTTCGGCCACCTCTGCAGGAACCACCTGGATCTTATTCTTGGACAGGTCCAGAACATCGAGCTGGCGAAGGGTGCAGAGTCCGCTAGGAAACTCCTTGAAGCGATTCCCAGACAGGCTCAGGGTCCGCAAAGACTTCAGCTGACCCACCGATGAAGGAACCTGATTCAACTGGTTCCCATTTAAAATAAGAGTCTCCAGCTTCTTGAGTTTCCCGATGTCATTTGGTAGACTGGCTATACACGAATGAAAAAAAACTAATGGAGTGCTTAAGGGTTCATATCATAGAATTTACCGGCCCTTTGAAATATATGGACTTGATTTTTTTTAACATTGATAATAATAAGAAATTTTTTTGAGCACTAAATCAGCATATTAGAATGATTTCTGAAGGATCATGTGACACTGAAGACTGGAGTAATGGCTGAAAATGCAGCTTTGCCTCACAGGAATAAATTACATTTTTAATATATATATTCAATTAAAAAAACGTATTTTAAATTGTAATAATATCAACTTATAGGTTTATTTAAACACTATATTCCTGTATTTTTGATAAAAAAACACGAATTGATGAGTATAAGACTTTTAGAGACATTAATTAAAAGTTGTATTATATATATATGCCTTATATCTACTATATATATATATATATAAAATCTATGATCAATTTTTTAAGTGTTTGTGTTTGTCAATTAAATACAATGATCATTTATAATTACTTTTTAAATCTTTATATTAAATAATAATATTTATGTTTTATTAAAATTCAATAAATAAGAAAACGATGAACCAAATGAATTAGTGAAGGCCAAAAACTGATTTAAAAATGGGGAAAACTTCAAAGAAACATTGGCCAATATAATTCTTCCCCCAATACTATAAATTATTATAAATTCTTATTAGCTATTATGAAAATGTTTGTCGTCAACTTCCCAAAAATGGGCCATTTAGAAATGGTTCACTATGCATCAGGGGATTACTACTTTGACATGCAAAGATGTTAGCCAATCACAACAGAGCTCATTTACATACAAAAGCCTTAAAAGTACAGAAGCAAACTGAGCACATTTAATTCTAAGGGACAAAAAAAATGAGCAAAATAATTATATAAAACTATGTTTTGATTGCAAAACAAAAACAAAAATAAAAGTGTAGAATGATAAGTTTATCTTTATGTTGGCCATATTTAGCTATTTGTGTACACTTACTCAGTTTATTGCTGCTTATTGTGAGACTCTTGAGTTGCTGGAAGCCTCCTATGAATGCTGGAAGCACCTCGATTTTGTTGTTGGACAGATCGACTGTCCGCAGGTTTCCGGTGAGTTTCTGCAGCTCCTCTGGGAACTACATAAACAGAGACATGTGAGCTGTTAATAATCCATGAGGACATCGCTGCTAAGTGCATCAGAGCGGTGAATATGATTACGACAAGCCTATTAGTACCTCTGTCAAACCCTTTCCGGTCAGCTGAAAGACTCCAGTCTTCTGAGATGTTTCCAAATGAGCTTTGAGCGCATTGTTCCCCATTTACAGGATATGGATGCTGTCGAATTTGATATCAGGAAATCTACTGGAAGACTAAAATAAATTTAGATTAAAAAAAAAAATAATAAAGTTAGTTAGTTATCAAGGTTATTGTGTGGTGACCATTATTTAAAGGGATAGTTCACCCAAAAAATAAAAATTCAGTAATTTATTCACCCAAGTTGTGAGTTTCTTCCTTTTGTTGAACATAATAGAAATAATTTGAAGAATGCTGGTAACCAAACAGTTACTGGTAGCCATTGACTTCAAGAATTTCATACAAGTTTGAAACAACATGAGGGTCAGTAAATGATGACAGAATATTCATTTTTGGGTGAACTAACCCTTCAACTCTTACCGTGGTTAGAGTAATACAAATAGGGTTTCTACAAAATATAATAGAACGAGTTATGAAAAATACGGTTTAATCCTAAAAGTTGTAATCCTCATTCATTCACAAATTATTAAGTAAAAATCTACTTGAACATTTAAGCTAAAATCTTAGAGTTATAATAGTTGTTACCATAGTAAAAACATAGTAAATAATATAATCCATATGACATAATAATTTCTGAGCCAAAAAAACAAACAAATTTGGAACATTGAACAGCTTTGCAGAGCTAAATATAATCTTTCAGCACTTTAGCGCGAAGTCTAACCAGCGAAGAGCTGTCAACAATCTGAACGTGCGCGACTGAAAACCATGTAATTCGGCTTAATATTGCATATTATTTCAGAGTAATATTTACCTTAGCCAGCTAGCTCGACTGGCTATCTGTAAATCCACAGTTTGACAATGTGTACAGCAGGAAAAGTTTACAGAATCCCGTTGGCTGGAGCTAAAGAACCTTCTTTAAGCGCTTATAAATGTGTAAAACAGTAATACAATATTATCAGATGGTGATCTAAGGAACTTTGCCCATCCCAGGTTGATGTTTGTTTATGTAGAAACAGACAGATGATTGAGGCTCTTGCGTGTAATTGCACCTCCCGTCCGCTGGCTGGCGGTAATAGACAATGTATCCTCCGTTGCATATTCTGTATATCGCCACTTAGTGGCTTGGCTGTGACACGGCCATGATTTTTTACAGTCACTGTTACAATACATCTAAATTTGCCATGCATTCATGTCATGCATTATCAATAATTGGTCTCCCTTATAAAACGTCTATAGGGTTGGGTTTACCATATTTAAGTGTACTCTAGCTATTATTAATAGCCTACGTTAAAATAATAATAAATTATCCTATTCATTGCTCTGTTCATAAATTAGACTAAATTAAGTTGTTAGACAATTCTTTACCAGCTACTTATGTTAGATGATATTTCATCAAAATGATCTACTCACAAGAGAAAAAACATGGCTTTTGCACATCATATATTAAAAAATTCTATGACACTAAGTTATAGAAAACACTTCAACTGTATGAAGCATTCAGAATCGCTCTGATTTAGTTCTGTTCTTTTTAGTTCTGACATTGGTGGCAATGATTGTTATAGTAACAACAACTAATATTGTCTATAACAGATCCTATGGTTACCATAGTGAATGTTTGTCAGGGCTGTACAGTGTTGAGTGCCAGAGACCACATCCACGTCCTGACATGTGGTAAAAGATGCAATTGTTGCTATTTAGTTACTTTATTATATAATGACTAGTTACTCTCTTCTTACTAAAGCATCAGTAAAAAAGAAAATTGCAAAAAGTGTACCTTTAGTTTAAGGGTACCAAAGCTTCATTGTGGCAGTACCCATAAATGTACAACTTTTTACCTTATTTACTTCTAAACGGTTTATAGTAGTAGGCTACCTTATAGGTACATATTACTATTCTAAGATACTAATGCACCTTTTAGGCATAGATAAGGTCAAATTGTTCCCCAGTTTTTCTCCAATGACAAGCTATTGCACACATATTCATAAATTCATAAAATGTTAATGGTCAATTATTAATTGGTCAAATGCAAATATCAAAAAAGTTTTTCCATGTTTTATTACTCTTTTTTTTTACATAAGTGTCTGCTAAATTAATACACATAAATATATAATAAAACTGTAATTCAGGCACTATTTTGTCAACAAAATAACTTAAAATATTAAAATTACAATACACATTTCAAATTGTAATACACAAGTAAAAGCACAAGCCTCAGCTTCATTGAAACAAGTAATTAAGTATAGTGTAACATTGAAACAAACAAGTTATTTTAGGAGGTTTTGGTCTGCACACACTTACAGCCCACTATTACTCTCGCAAAAGTTGCACTTAAGCATTTTTTTGTCTTCCGTATCCTGTTTCAGCAACAGGGTATTCTGATCAAGATTTAAGAGACAATACTGGTGTATTATAATCTGTGTTTAATGCAACTACTATATTTGATAGAAGTATAGTAGAGCAGAGGCAGTTAACACGGAGGCTGGTGAATGATACACGGGGTCACTTTTTGAGCAATGTTGCCATCAATGGGCAAGCAGGTGACACAGGGCCCACGACCGATCTAAAATATCCAGATAGAAATTTGTTACCTATTCTCAATGGGAAACTGTCCAAGAAACATTGCTCGAAAAAAGTTTCCCGGCAAAATTGCTCAAAATGTTGCCCCATGTATCATCAGCATCAAAGTTTTGAACAAACGTTCTTCCAGTACTGTAAGCTATCTGGTCTTTAAGGATGTTCTCAAAACATTAAACAAAAATTATTTACGCATCATTCATTGAACCCCCCCCCCCCCCCCCCCAAATGTTTAGTTTAAACATTAAAAATGTTACAAATTTTAACTTTTCTTTGTTGTTGTTGTTGTTTTTAAAACTTGTTTCAAACTGTTCCGAGAAAATTCAAAAGTAACGTTCCTGTATGTTTACAAAATCATAAAATGGGTGCTACTCCAATGCACATAACCAAGAAAAGTAGTTCTGTCAGGACCACTATCGTCAAAGATGATTGACAATTAGCATACAGTTTGGATTGGTGGTATGGTTCTGTTCTGGGCAAGAACTCCCTGCGCCTCCATGCAGCCTAGCATTGATGAGAGCAGGGAGAGCAGCGATAACCCCCCCCCAGGGTAAACAGAAGAGAACCAACATAAATGTATTGCAGATATTGTTAAAGTTCAATCATTTTATGTACGCATTTTAGAATTAGTCTGATTCAAAGGAAAATCAGAAGGCTGAATCCTGACTGACAAAGGAGGAGCTGGGGATGAAGGAGGGTAATTAGCTATTGATCAATGTGATAACTGCTGATAATACTGAGGGACCTTATATATGAATACTTAGGTAGGTGTCGTATTCCCATAGGTAGATTGGGATCAGCTGAAGGTCAGCTGATGCGAGCTTGACTAACGTGACCTGCCAGAACTAACGCTACGCTTGATTTTTAAACTATCAGAGAACGTTCAGAATTTTTTTGGGGTTTGTTTTCTTTAAAGGAAACATTAGCAAAATATTCTTAGAACATATTTTTATTAGCTGGACAACATGCTTTTTTTTTTAATGACATTTCTTTATTTTATGGTTTTTCAGCAAAACCAATTACCATACAAACATTTTTCGGGAAAAAAAGTGTTATGATGTTTAACTACCTCAAGACTTACAGAGAGTTCACAATAATGATCGTGACAGTGATAGATCAATGTTATGATTGATTAAAGAAACTATCAAAAACATGCTTAAATATTGTATTAATACTCAATACATAAATATCATAAGTGTCTGCTAAATCAATAAATGCAAATATTTAAAACAAATTTCATTCAGGAACCATTTTGTCTCCAAAATAACTTAAAATCTGTTAAAAGTCGCAGCTTCTATAGGAACAAATAAATACGTTCATTCTAATATGGAAACATACGAGTAATTTTAGGAGGTTTTGGCCCACACACACGTACAGCCCACTGTTACTCTCTCAAAAGTCGCCCTGAAGCACTTCCTGTCCTCCGTATCCTGTTTTAGCACCAGGATCTCCTGATAAATGGGCAATGAGTTCAGTCTCGTATCCACGCCATTGGGAAGGGTGCAATATTCTGAATTGCACTGGGCTTCAAAGATGACCTGTGGTATTCTGCGTTGTGAAAACTTCGGTCTGAAAGCAGAGAAAACAAGAATCTATAATTGCTCTGAGACAAAACCCACAGAACTAACCAAGACCTGATTGTCTTTGTTTTACACTGATGTCACATGGCCTGCTGTCTCTTAAAAATACTTACATAGTAGCCATGACAGCTAGCTTGATGTTAACCTCCCAAACAATACATCTGATTCCTGCTACATCATCAAACTTTGCGTATGCCATGAACTGTAAATGATTTTCGTCGACATTAAAACAGATTTAAACATCATTCTACCGCTGTAATTCTAAATCGCAGTACTTTTTGATTCACTTATGAGTTTGGCGAATGGATCATTTGTTTCTGTGACTGTGTAACTCACATCCAGGTCCATGCAGATAGTGAGCGGTTGTGGATGTTGCCATTTCCCTTTGCGTCTTCATCCAGAGAGGCATGAAAGTCATTGGAAATCGTCAAACTAGTGTCACATATCTTTTTCTGCCCTTGTTTGGCAAATGTGAGGTTCGCCAGCACACAGCTCAGCAAAACCTGAAAGAAAGATCATTATCTGTTATTATATTTCATTAAAATCAACCCATTTCTGAGCGGAGGCCTCTTTTCGTCACCATATATTACATTCAAACTTAATCTAAAAAAAGTTTTAAGATTAATCTCTAGTAAAGCAAGCATATAGTGCTAGTATAACTATTAGCATCGCTAATAGAGTTAAACAACTGACTGTTTCGGTCATCTCACCATGTATTTAGCGTTGAAGAAGCTCAGAAACATCTTTAATGCCCTCTTCTTATTCTCTTGCGGTGTGAAAATGTTTCTCGTTCATCTCATCTATTTATGCAATGCTTGATCGTGATTGCATAGATAATATGGCCTACCTCTGACCTGGATTCCCTCATCAGATCAATCGATAGGTGATTGCTGCTATGTTTAGACCTGCATTTTCCCTCTCATTGCCAGTAATCTGACCTACGGATTAAAGATCAGTCTATGTTGGCATTGTTGCAGATCCATTTCATGGAGAGAAAAAAATGCTGAATCATAATAATCAGGCTTTTGGGGTGAGTTATCAAGATTTTGGATTCTGTTCAATCTTTTAGTCACGTTTCAGAACTTTATTTGGTTGTGTCTTGCGTTAATTTCATGCCAGTTTAATACACTGAAAAATGGCTTTGAAACAGTTTCCACTAAGAAATTGCTAGTAAATGTCACTGATAATTACAAAGAAATGAACACATTGAATATAGTCACAGTGAAATAGTATTTTCTTTAAAAACATACAATAGTTTTATTTACAACTATGAAAAATCTTTTTTTTTATAGTGACACTCTTGCAAGATGTTCTTAAATGATGAATTAATGTTTTTATCTGGTCTTTGTGAGAAGGAAGGCTTTCTGCAGTCATCCTAATGTGCCAAATGGATGAATGCATATATTTTCCTATTAAAATACACATGAATTTCCTGCTTTCTAACTTATTGAGAAAGCACAAAAGACCAGCATATGCTACACCTTGGATGCTTGTTTTCTACCATGGTTGGTTGGTTTGCACCCATGAGACAGCTAAGTCAAGGAGACCCCCTTTGTGAACCAACTACACCAGAAAGACTTTGTTGGTTGTTATTTAAAGGGATAGTTCAACCAAAGATGAAAATTCTTTCATCATTTACACACCCTCATGTTGTATAACTTTCTTTTGTGGAATAAAAAAAGAAGCTATTTTGAAGAAAGTTGGTAACCAAACTGTTTTGGGTACCAATGATGTCCATTGTATAAAAAGATACTTCTCAAATGATCTTCTTTTATGTTCCATAGAAGAAAGAAAGTCATACAAATTTGAAACAAGATGAGGGTGAGTAAATGATGACAGAAGTTTCATTATTGAGTGAGCTATCCCTTTAATATTTACTGGATAGCTTGTCTATTCTTTAACCAAAGACAGGCACTAACCCAGCTAACAGGGAACTTTGCTTTACATTATGGCAAGGTTCTCTCAAAGTTATGGACAAACATTCTTCCAATAACATTATTGCAAAATGCTGGGTTAAATACAATCCTGTGCTGGGTAAAATAGGGACAAACCCAGCAATTGGGTTGTTTTGACCCAGCATTTTTTTAGAGTTAGAATGTTAATTCAAAGTTATCTGTTTTAATAACCTTATAAAACCGTTAGCAAAAAACTAAACATTATTATACATAATTTATGGAAAGTTTTTCTGAAACTAAGATGGTTTAGAGAACATTCAAAAGAAACATTATTATTAATAATTAATAATTAAATGGAAAGTTTACCGCAATGTTGACTCTATAACGTTCACGTAACCAAGAAAAAAACGTTTTTTACACATATATAAAACTGGACATTTTGAACGTTCAGAGAACATTCAGAAATAACAATTTTGTAATCTTAACAAAACGTTCATATTTTTGTTAGCTGGAAACCTGGAGCAGGGAATTTATGCTGGTTAGAATATTTAACCATTGCATAATGGTCAATTCACGTGCACATCATTGAAGCTGGGTTTGTTCTTTCCACAAATTAAACTTTTTATATGCAAAAGAACAGAATGTAATGTCTTTGCATTATTCTCATTTGATTCAGATCAGTACTGAACCAAAACAATGCATGAATGAACAGGCTACGCCAGTGTATCAACAAATATTTGTAACTATATGAATAAGCAAAAATAATGAAAAAACAATGCAATGCTCTTTTTATCAAATACATGCCAAATATCAAAAAGGAAAGTTTATCTAATAGATTATCTAAAGTGATCAACTATCATTAAGCTATTTGCCATCTCAAAAGTCTTTCTGGAAATTCCGTCATGCGAAAGCATAAATGCAAAATGTTAATCATGCTTATTCTTATATAGACGCTCTAGCTGCTATGTACTGATGCATGGCAGCTTATCCCAGCATCAAAGTGAGAAGTGCTCTTGATAGATTGTTTTCACTGATACAGTGTCTCTATGCGGTGAGATCTATAGCATCTGAATGCTACAGTGCAAACCGGCCTATTTTCACCACCCACATAACCGTTCACATTTGCAAAGACAGCTCCTTTTTTAGTCAGTATACTGAATTTGGTGTCTTTTTCTTTTATTATCTTTTTTTTTGTCATTTTATTATATATAATGTGAGTTTGTTTGGAAAAGTGTGTCTTAAAACTAACATTTATAGACAATAAAAAATTGAAAAGGGCTTCATTTAGGAATAATTAAGCAGCCATTCAAAAAGTATGAAACCACATTTTGCAAAGTTGACAGTTAATTGGTTTGAGTTTGTGACGTCCATTAATGGGCAGTTTTATCATGGGCACCCTGTGGCTTAACCCAGAGTTATGTCACCGACATTGCCTTTCTTTGATGTGACAGCTCCCAATGCGGGAATGTAGTTTTTTTTTACTTGCTTTCAAATTGACTGATGACGAACCATTTACACAGTGAGCGGAAGCTACTCAGCAAATCACTGACCTCATTTTACCATTCTGCTTTTGATGAAAGGAAAATATAACGAAGATCTTTTGAGACACATCAGTCGGCCTTGTATAATTTCACCACAGTAAAATACATTGGCCAAAATAAAACCATTAGCATGACCACTGTGACGAAATAAGAGTATTACTAATTGCTTTAATAATAATAATAATAAAAATAAAAAAGACTTCTTATATGCTTTGAGCTGCTTATGCTTTTTAGTTGAACTTCATCACTGTCTAATTCAAAGAAACATGAAACTTTAAGGTTCTCCCCCAAGTTTGTGATTAATCAGCTGGCAATGTGAAATCAAATATTCACAATATGCCTTCAGTAGTAAAAATCCACAGTAGGATGTGGAAATAATCTCATAAGTGATGAAACTGTGAAAATGATGCAACTAATATGTAGCGTGGAAATTTAGGTTATTGATTTCAGCTCTTTTAAAGATGCTCCAAATGTGGGTCACTATAAAAGCCCCTGTTCCTGGACGTTGAGTAACTGAACTCATTTTCATGAGTAATAAAGTAGGAGATCTCAGATTCCTGAAGTAGGTCAGAGGCCTGCGTCACATTTCCAATGGTTTTAGGAAACATTGGGGGTTTAATGGTCTAAGATGATGAATCTGAGTATTTTTTAAAGGCATATTTCATCCAAAAATGAAAATTCTGTCACCGGCTTTTTTTAAAACAAATTTTGGTGGAACTTTTTTTTTGTCCGTAAAATGAATGTCAGTGGAGTCCAATGTTTTTTAGACCCGAGCGTTCATCAAAAAATAATTTTTTTTTTCCTGTTCCACAGATGAAATAAAGTCACACTGGTTTGAAATGACATGACAGAATTTTCATTTTGGGGACACTGTCCCTTTAAGTTAAGTATTTTTAAATCATAAAACACAGTACACACTGAATAAAGTACATAGAATACTCATTTTTGAACTTCACAACAAGAACACTATTGAAATGCATGTATTTGAAGCTGTCATACTGTTTTAGGGGATTACTTTTATTGTATTACTGTCATTTGCATGTGCATCACCCTCAATTCTGAGTCTTGAACATGCGGCCTTGTCTTTTCCCCACAATCCTTAGAAATTTCAAAGTAGAAGAGGGTAAAACCGCAATTGCTCTGCAACTGACACAATCGTAAACCAGCGCTGGTGGGAAAAGCCATTACAGACACTGGGGCGGAAGTCTCCAAGTCGACATGACTTCTTGCAAACTATGCCAATCGAGGTCGCTGGCATTAACAGAAGGCAATGTAGGAGCTGACGTATAGTGGACAGAATCATACCCAGCAAGAATTTATTTCATCAGACTAATATATGCCTTCTGATCTGAGTGCTTATGAGACGGCGGTCAATGAAAGTAGGTTATGTTGGTATGTAATGGTTGCTATGCTAAGATGCAATAAACACAATAATATGTGGATACAAAATTTATTTAGACACTTCAAAAACACAAAATGTATGAATTTCTTTGCATTACACTCTTAAAAATAAAGGTGCTTCAAAAGGTTCTTCAAGCGATGCCATAGAAGAACCATTTTTGGTTCCACAAAGAACCATTTAGTCAAAGGTTCTTTAAAGAACCATCTCTTTCTTACCTTTTTATAATCTGAAGAACCTTCTTTCGCCACAAAGAACCTTTTGTGAAACAGAAAGGTTCTTCAGATGTTAAAGGTTCTTTATGGAACCATTTAGACAAAAAGGTTCTTCTCTGGCATCGTGAAGCACCTTTATTTTTAAGAGTGTAGGTAACAAAATGTCAAACCAAATGGCATTTATGTCAAATAAAATGACTTACTAAATAAGAACCATAGTTCAAAATTGTTTCAAAAAATATTTTCTAGTTGTAAAATGTTAGTGGAATGTGTCCATATGACATCAATGACTTCATACATCCACTAAATATCACTTTGGGGCCAGTTTTATTTAAATTTTAGTTAAATTTAATAGCAGGCTCAGAAAAGCATGGAAGGTCATTTCACCCATGGGACAATAAATACAAATGGTAATTGTGAATTTTTTGTCTGACAATTCAGACTTTTTTTCCTCGCAATTGTCAGAAATGAACTGAATTGTGAGATAAAGGTTAGAATTGTGAGATACAAACTCTTCTGGGAAGAAAAATCTGAAGAAGACTCAATTCTGAGAAGAAAAGTTATTGTGAGAATTGTGAGATTTAAATTAAATATTGCAAGAAAATTGTGAGACAAAAAGTTTCAATTACCTTTTTTTTTTTAAATTCCATTGCAGAAACAAGCTTCTATATAATTATGAGATATGAACTTCTAAGAAAAAAAAGTCAGAATTCTGAGTTTACTGTATATCTTGCAATTCTGACTTTTTATCAGAATTCTGATATTACATCTCACAATTCAGACTTTTTTTTCTTAGAAATGCCAAATTGTGAGTAAAAAAGTCAGAATTGTGGGGTAAAAAGTAGAGATGATCTTTTTAATTGTTCATCCTGTGGTGGAATCAAGTTCCATAGGGTGGTAAAATGCCGTTAGTTCTGAGAAAATCTATAGAATCATTTATTTGCATATTGGTACCTTATACAATGAAATTAAATATTGTGTATTTATGAGTTCATAATATTTCATATTTATTTAAAACCCATTTGTCAGCCACATATTGGCAAAAGGAAATAGCACTGTGATTGAAGTGACACAATGCACTCAAAGCGATTTTTGCTGACACATTGAATATGACAACATAAAATACCATCAAAGGGTAGAACTCATCACAGGAAGTTCACCTACACCGCTGAGAATGCACGAACAGGCCTCTCTATATAAACTGCACATGCCACTTCAAATGTAGAGCAGCAAGACTTAAGACTGACAGAAGACATCAGAAAAAAAACTAAAAACAGGTAAAATGAATGCAACTATGTCATCAGCGCTAACCATCCAGTTTCTCATGGTGAGTATTGCAGAAATGTTCGAAGACGACCTGCTAACTATCTCCTAAGAATTTTTGTTGCTCAACTTGCAATGCTACTACGATTGAGTCTGAAATGACAGTGTCTGTGTTTCGCAGGTGGCTTGTATGATGGGGCTCGTTTTAATATCATTTGGAGCTGAGGGGGCACCTTCAAAACATCCTCAGAAGAAAGCAAACCACAGGTCATCAGAAGAATCGCATCCATCCTCATCATACCGGTTGATCTTGGATCCTGAGTTCAAATCCTCGGCCAACCCGATCCATCCAATCAACAACGACTCCATCTCTCCATGGACCTACACGTAAGACCTTGTCTTATAAACCCTTAAAAATAAAGAATCTTTATTGGCATTGAAGAAACTTCAAGATCCATGGGACCTTTCCATTCCACAAAATGTTCTTTATTGTGGAAAAAGGTTCTTTGGATTATTAAAATATTCTTCACACTAAGAACCGTTCACTGAAAAGTTCTTTGTGGAACCCGAATGGTTCTTTTATGGCATCACCACCAAAACCCCCTTTTGGAATGTTCATTTTTTAATTTGATGATGATGAACTGTCATTTCAGTATCATATCCACATATACTTGTTTATTGCTTTTATATTTAGAATATGTGACCCTGGACCACAAAACCAGTCTTAAGTCGCTGGGGTATATTTGTAGCAATAGCCAAAAATACATTGTATGGGTCAAAATGATTGATTTTTCTTTTATGCCAAAAATCAATAGGATATTAAGTAAAGATCATGTTCCATGTAGACATTTTGTACATTTCCTACGGTAAATATATTAAAACTTAATTTTTTATTAGTAATATGCATTGCTAAGAACTTTATTTGGACAACTTTAAAGGCAATTTTCTCAATATTTAGATATTTTGCACCCTCAGATTCCAGATTTTCAAATAGTTGTATCTCGGCCAAATATTCTAAAAATATTCCAGATATTCCTATCCTAACAAACCTTACATCAATGGAAAGCTTATTTTTTCAGCTTTCAGATGATGTATAAACCTCAATTTCGAAAAATTGACCCTTATGACTGATTTTGTGGTCGAGGGTCACATATGACTGTTGCAACCCGCTAACCTAAAACTTATCATGATTCAAATTGTTTCATAGGTTTACACATGATGACAGCCTGTACCCTTCTAGCATCGCAGAGGCGAAATGTTCGCTGACTGGATGTTTGCTAGAAGGCGCTGAGGATTTCCATTCCAAACCGATTTACACCCAAATCATGGTCTTGAGGAAAATTCGAGGAGAAAAACAGAACTACTCCTTAAAACTTGAGTACAAAACCATTGCAGTGGGATGCACCTGCGTTCGTCCATATGTACAACATGTTTAAAATGTGGGACCTGATGGAGTTAAAATACTATCGATTTTTGATCATTAGTGTATTACAAATCCAGAACGTAAGGCTTAAGACTTATGACTTTATAAATTATTTATGGTATCATATACATGTTTGCAAAATGTAGGATATATATTTATGTTCATGATATTTTATGGATTATATATTTGAGATTTTTCTGGCAATAGAAGAATTCGATCTATCATCATCATGATTTTTGGATAAGGAGTTCAACCCTTCATCCGACTTGATCCATCTAATAATCCAATTTACTTATGTCATTAAAATGTGCTTCCAAATGTAGGATATTTATTTTCACGGGATTTTTTTTTTTTTTTTTTTTTTTATTATTTTGTGCCAAATATTTATGACAAATGTGTTTTTAATGTTATGATGACGCAATAAATAATAAAAAAAAAATTACAAATATTGTTCTGATGGTCTATTTTTTCTATTTGGGAAAAAACTCAATCAATAATGAGAAAGTCACAAGGATAAAACTATACCAGCAGTCCTTTAATTCCTTCTGCCTCTAAAATATATCACAATTTCTGTACAGAATTATACAGCCAAATCAGACACCAGCTGATCATGAGGCAAGTGAACATATGTACAGCGGCAAAAGCTTGAGCAGTTTACCAAAAATAGAGCCTTAAAGACAGGACAGAGGACAAACTGACAGCATCCACAGGGCAAAGTACATGAAACCGTCCAAACACTCAGAAACACACAAAGTTACCACTCACATTCACTCTTTTTTGGCACTAATGGCATACAAGCTCATTGCAGAGACAAACACATCTCTGCGTTTCTCAGATTAAGGTAGTAAAGATTCCATCACAATCTTTGCTGGCCGGCCAGTTCTGTTCATCTGACAACATGGCCATCGTTCCTTACAATGATATAGCGATATCATAATCAGGTTTCAGAGTCATAATCTCTTATGATCCAAGCTAATAAGCTCAGCGTGATAGTCAGTCCTTTGGTGAATGGTCTCCCATATGATCAGCATGTGTTGTGAGAAGATCTCAAGGCACCTGGAACATAAAGTTCAGAGATATAGCAATTAATAACAGGACAAAAACCACACGGTCACACACCAAATGGCTTTTCACAAGTTTTATCAAGTGTACCACGGCATGCAAGCATTAAAACGTTGATTTCGGCCACATTTAATACACTATTTGTTGTCAGGTAACTAACAAATATTCTACTAATGATTCTTCCAAGAAACCAACACTAAGACACATAAATGCAAAGCCAAACTACAGTACTAAGTACACATCACCACACTGAACGACAATGTTACAAACAGCTAATTCACAACAGTACAACACAAATACACATCTTGGTAGTTTTCATCTGTTTTGTCTGTTTTATTATTATCCCATCAGTACATGCAAAGCCACTATTAAAGACCAAAGGGATGGATGATGACTCATGAAGTTTTTTTTTTTTTTTACACAGTTTGGCGACAAACAAATCAAATGACTTTTTCGCATTGATTCCCGATTCAACATCCATGATATACAGTGCTTCGCCTGGCAGCAGACAAGAAGAATCTTTAGCTGCAAATATCATATGATAGGCCTTCGAATCATTTCCAATTCCAAAAAACAGCCGTTCTTAGCATGACTAGGACCTGCTAGGCCTTATTTGGTTGTTTTTCTTGAAAATTCTGGACAAGAAATGCTCTTGATTCATGTCATTCTACTGCCAGTCCAGCTCTATCTGTTCCTTGTTTTTCCTCACCTCTTCAGCATGCTTGTCCTGGAAAAACACAAGAAAAAAGAAGAACTATTAAATAACAGCTCAATCTTAACTCTAAAGTGTTTAAGATTTGAAAAGATCTACCTAGTTGCACCAAATGAAATTGCAGAACTGATGCATATTTTCAACATTCAGATGGTCTCGCTCTAAAAACTCATGCCATCGGTTGAGCATTTTAAAGTATTCAGACCCCCTTAAATTTTTCACTCTTTGTTATATTGCAGCCATTTGCTAAAATCATTTAAGTTAATTTTTTTTCCTCAATGTACACACAGCACCCCATATTGACAGAAAAACACAGAATTGTTGACATTTTTGCAAATTTATTAAAAAAGAAAAACTGAAATATCACATGGTCCTAAGTATTCAGACCCTTTGCTGTGACACTCATATATTTAACTCAGGTGCTGTCCATTTCTTCTGATCATCCTTAAGATGGTTCTACACCTTAATTTGAGTCAAGCTGTGTTTGATTATACTGACTGGACTTGATTAGGAAAGCCACACACTGTCTATATAAGACCTTACAGCTCAAAGAGCATGTCAGAGCAAATGAGAATCATGATGTCAAAGGAACTGCCTGAAGAGCTCAGAGACAGAATTGTGGCAAGCACAGATCTGGCCAAGGTTACAAAAAAAAAAATCTGCTGCACTTAAGGTTCCTAAGAGCACAGTGGCTTCCATTCCTTAAATGGAAGACGTTTGTGACGACCAGAACCCCTTCCTAGAGCTGGCCGTCCGGCCAAACTGAGCTATCGGGGAGAAGATCCTTGGTGAGAGAGGTAAAGAAGAACCCAAAAGATCACTGTGGCTGAGCTCCAGAAATGCAGTCGGGAGATGAGAGAAAGTTGTAGAAAGTCAACCATCAATGCAGCCCTCCACCCTTCGTGCTTTTGGAGAGTGGGCCCGACGGAAGCCCCTCCGTCAGTGCAAGACCATTAAGCCGATGGAGTTGTGGCTGGTGAGAAATAACATTCTCTGGTCTGATGAGACCAAGATAGGAATTTTTGGCCTTAATTCTAAGCGGTATGTTGTGGAGAAAACCAGGCACTGCTCATCACCTTTCATCACCTGTCCAATACAGTCCCAACTTTGAAGCATGGTGGTGGCAGCATCATGTGTGGGGGTGTTTTTCAGCTGCAGGACAGGACGACTGGTTGCAATCGAGGGAAAGATGAATGTGGCCAAGTACAGGGATATCCTGGACGAAAACCTTCTCCAGAGTGCTCAGGACCTCAGACTGGGCCGAAGGTTTACCTTCCAACAAGACATGACCCTAAGCACACAGCTAAAATAACGAAGGAGTTGCTTCACAACAACTCTGTGACTGTTCTTGAATGCCCAGCCAGAGCCCTGACTTAAACCAATTGAGCATTTCTGGAGAGACCTAAAAATGGCTGTCGTCCAACGTTTACCATCCAACCTGACAGTACTGGAGAGGATCTGCAAGGAGGAATTGCAGAGGATCCCCAAATCCAGTTGTGAAAATCTTGTTGCATCTTTCCCAAAAAGTCTCGTGGCTGTATTAGATCAAAAGGGTGTTTCTACTAAATGCTGAGCAAAGGGTCTGAATACTTAGGACCATGTGATATTTCAGGTTTTCTTTTTTTAATAAATCTGCAAAAATATCAACAACTCTGTGTTTTTCTGTCAATATGGGGTGCTGTGTGTACATTAGTGAGGAAAAAAACTTAACTTGAATGATTTTAGCGAATGGCTGCAATATTGTTAAGAGTGAATATTTTAAGGGGGTCTGAATACTTTCCGTACCCACTGTATATTGGGCTGCTCAAACAAACATATTGCAATTCCATTTGGTCCCACTACTGGTGCAGAAATAACACACTGCACCTTTAAAAAGTAGAACTGGATTTGGATGTCAAAATCCACCGTACCTTCTCCTGAAGACGTTCCAGCATGGCAGCGATGTGGGCCTCCCGGTTCTCTTTGTTAATCTCCATTCTTTGCTCCAGCTTTTCTTTGGCCATCTTGATGAAGTTGTTGTGTTCCTCTATGGCTTTCTGGGCCACCTCTCGTTCATGCTCTCTCTTCTCAGCCAAGTGCTTCAGAAGTTCAGCTTCCTGACACTGTGGAGATAATGCATTTTATGTAACTCAATATGAGACTCAAATATAAGCATATCCATTATCGGTACTGTTGCATTATCGATACTTAAAATAAAATATAAATATTAGATTAAAAAAAAGGAAAATTAAAATGCTGCCTCTGCAACTAAAAAAGTTGAAGCACTAAAGTTATTAAAACTGAAACTGAATAATTACTAATTACTGACATCAACTAACTAATTGATACTGAGAGTATCCTCCACAAAAAACATCTCTGTTCCTTACCTTTCTTCTCTCTTCAGCTGCATCCAGTTTCTTCTGGATCTCTTCCAGTGAGGGGTCTCTGCGAGGTGGGAAAGTGGGATGGAATTCCCTCTGACCGTCAAAAGATGGAGGTCTGAGGATGACCTCAAAGGCCTGGCCCGATGACCGCTTGTTTAGCTCGATCACCTCCATGTCTTTAATAATGCCCAGGTTGAGGTCCACAACATCTACAACAGAAAATCAACAATGACTGATTTGAAGGATATATATTAATGCAACTAATTTTAAACAACTTGATTTGGAACTGATGTGAATACAGTATAATGTTCCATTTAGCTCACTGGAATATGTAAAAAGAGGGAAATCTGTCTGAAACGATGCAAAATTTTCGATTTGAGACCTTTAAAGGTGCCTTAAGGTACCTTGTGTTTTCTTGGTGGGCTTTTCTCGAGGCTCTGGTAGGATGCAAGAGCAGAAGAGAGACACTAGAGGGAGCTCCTTCATCTTCTCTCTGTATGCTGCAAAAGAGAGACAGAGTTATTTTGAGGTAACATCATCACATGTGCTCACACATAATTCCTTCAGCTCCATTAAACACTCCCAAGTTCACATGCGAACAAGCAGGTGGATGTACACGTACCTGCAAGAGTCATTTTTCCTTCTTCTGAGTCCTCTGAGGCGTTTCAAACTCAGCTGATCCTACAGGAGAGAGAAACGATGATGTAATCAGAAACCATGTCTTTGTCCTCACATAAAGATCCCACAAGGTTTAGCATCGCAAATGTAGATTGTGAATAACAAGCACAAATCAAACCTTTATACTGAAAAACAATTCTGATTAATACAAAAAAATACTAAAGAAAATGATTTATTTGCCGTGTAAAAGAACCACACAGCTACATCTAAGCACATAATAGTATGCATACTATATCTATTCAAATTCACAAAACAAAGCAGACAAATAGATTCAACCGTAATATACTTGCTTGCAATCGTTCGCAGAGGACAGAATGAATGAATTAGGTTTGTTTAGGGTTTATGATTTTCTCTCAGCCTACGCGCCTTCTCTATCAGTCTCTCTCGTTCATCCTGCCTCTGCCCTCGCTGTGCCCCCTCATTTCCCACGCTCACTATCGCTGCACCCACTAACACCTTTGAAACTTTCTGACATTTTCAATGCATGGGCTTATTCTATAAAACATTTAAAAACTTTTAGGCGTCAATTGATAACATAAAAGGCAAAAAATTAGATTCTGTAGGCCATTATAGGACAATGCATAATTTTCTCTATCACACTGCTTTGCACTCTATCTTGCAAAGTGAAAACCCTCCTGTTTTATTGATGCCATGCAGCAACACAGCTGATATAATAAATAATACATGCTTTGGTACACAACTCTGTTAGCACTGTCATTTACATTAGACAAATAAAAATTTCACATGCATTTGTTTGCAGCTCACAAAGCAAGTCATTTTTTAACCTCCCACTGCCTTCTGATCGGAATAAACGCTTGCTGTTTTGAAAGCAAAGGAAGTGTTGCTCTATTAAGGGGCCGTGGCCTTTTGCACACCAACATACTACATAATCTCACCTCTCAGTACCACCCACAGCACAGACTAGCACGCTCACTGCAGGACCTCTAAGACCATTGTGTATTCAAATAGCCTACACACTTTGCCCTACATCCCTTTTAAATTTAGCAATGCACTTTTTCCGCATAGCTATTTTTCACCTTGCACGAATATACAATGCACTTCGCATTATATGCAATGCACTTCTTTTCTTTAGACTAACGTGATTTCATGCACAATATCACGTGACCACTTTCTAAATTGATTCTGATATGCTATTAAGATTCTTAACAGTTGCAAATCCCCAAACAATCATGCTTATATATGCATTTATACACATATATAAGTCTATTAACCTCGACTGCATGCTCTAAATCTTGCAAGCATGCAAATCTGCATTGTAACATAATCTAAGGAATGCCAAACTAGATTTCTGCGCTATTAAATACAGAACAAAAATAGAATTATTGGATCTTGCTATAGTGAATAAAACTTTAGTCCAACAGATCGCCAGTCTCCTTTTGTCCTGCAAAAGAATAATACAGTAAATAACAGATTATGATATGCAATATTACCTTAACTCACCGACAGTGCTGTGATCTTCTGTCAGAGTCTTTCCCTCACGTTCAGTCTGACAGTCTGCTGCTGTTTGGATGCTCAACCTGGCAGCATCAGCACCACCTCTGCTAGATAAAGCATGACATCACCTCCCAGCGCTGTGATTGGTCGAGAGGGATGCAGGCTCCTGATGGGCTGAAATGGCTGGGAGTGCAGATAGGGGGTGGCTAACTCTTTGTTGAAAGCTGGTTTCAGAAAAAGAAAGGGCATATATTCTGCAGCTTTATGCAGAGGAAACATTATTTCTTCTTCAATTTTTAAATTAGGTAAAAATAATATTAGAATTTTTTAAAAAGTTCTTTTTTTGTATTTTTATGGAAAACTGGCTATTGGAGCTATCAAAAATAGCACAATGATTATTTTCATTTGCTTTCCTACATGTCATTCCTTAGCAATTAATTAATAATTTTTTTTAGTTCATTTCAGTTTAGAATTTAATTACGTGCAGCATCGTGTCCTAATCCAGTTCTGTCTGGTTTGGGGAGCTGTTCGAAATGTCATGTCTAAAAACGGAGGAGGACAGGGATTTATGTGTCATCTTCTCACTCACTCATGGCTGGAGTCTTGTTGATGACTATGACACAGTAACCTTGCCAACATGCTCGTCTGGATACGGGCAGAACGGTCCTGTTTGAACAGTCTGTCAATGGCCCATCTGTTGCTCAGGTCCTGTACCAAATCAATTACCTACTGGTGTTTCAACAATTTCAAAGACAGCTTGTAGAACATTGCATTCCTTTTATGAAGAAAAACCTGATTTTACAACCAAAATTATATTTAATATACTGTATACATGTTGCATCTCTAATTTCAGGAATTCAAAGTTTCTTGATGAATTTTATGACATTTTAGTATGGAATTTGTAAAAGACTACATTCACAATGTCAATTTTTGGGATTGACAACTGCATTTAGTCTCAAAATGTTCTGTTCACACATACGTTTATGAAGGCTTGAATACAGTCTGTATGAACATGCAATGTGCAAAACTGCGAAGTCTTATCACATTTGACAAGACAAAGGTTTAGTTGAGGCGCAGCTTCATCTATCAAATCTTAATGAACCGACGAAAGCTTTTATACCTCAGTAAAGAATGGAGAATTTGTGTCGAGAGCAGCTCCGTTTGAGGCAGTGACAGGATCTAAACCTTCAGCTGACTCGGTACACTCTAAAAAATGCTGGGTTGTTTCAACCCAATGTTGGGTCAAATATGGACTAACCCAACTGTTTGGGGTAAATTTTGGTTACATTTTTAATTAAGCTTTTAACCCACAGTTGGTTAGTCCATATTTTACCCAACATTTGGTTAAACCCCAAAAAAAAAAAAAAAAAGAAAAGCATTTTTTATAGTGTTAAGGAGCACAGGTCTCGGTAAATGTTACCAAAACCATATAAAACATATCCCCAAGAATCCGTGGTTTACAGTGAATTTATAACAGTTAAGGGGCGTTGTTAGGTTAATTCACTGTAAACCACGGCTTCACTGGGTTTATTGCTTTTATAAAACGGTTATTCAATATAGCTGCTACGTAGCAAGGTTTTCCCAAATTAAAAACAAAGCACCTAAACTAGAATGATATTAATAAAAACATGCTTCCGCCAAACAATGTGTTCCCAGAACCGGTTGTATGTATCTGCCACAACAACAAGAGCAACACACAGCGCAGAAACCAAAGAGTGTTGTTGTGGAAGCATTACACACGTCGAACGTGCGTCCACTCAGCCACAAAACCACCACACCCACCCCCCCCCACCCCCCAACTCACCTGGACGGGAACTACCGTTTATAACAAGAAAATTCTGAATAATGCCAGAGGCCTATTGGCAGCAGAGCGGAAATTTCTTGCACTGTACAGACTGACAACAACCATAACGACCATAGGCCAGAAAAACAGGGGTCGTTCCAAACAGAGACCCCAAAACTAAAATCACGCTAAACAAATACACATCAGAAAATTCTGAAATAACCAACTAAAATGTTACACACCAGGAACTTGACGTGACAGAAAAAACCCTATATAAAAATCGCATAATAAAAAAAACAAAAACAAAAAAACACAAAAACAACCAAAAACAAAAAAAAAAAAGACAAATAAAAGACAACACCAAGAAATCGGTAAATAAGACCGAATTGAATGTACCATTAAAAGGGATTTGGCGCCAAAATGAATCTGTCTGCATGCTACCCAAACTGAGATAAAGTCGGTCTGCTAGGCACGGCACAAGAATAAGAAATAACGCCGTTCAAAGGACTAATCCTGTACTACCATGGCACTTCCTAATGCATCATGATAAAAAAATGCAAATGGTCCCATCCTAAGAGACGCGGTGTGGGACCGGGGGCGGTCTGAAGAGTGTAGCACATTGAGCCTACGATGTAAAGTCAATGGCGACCACACGGAGTTGATCTACAGCTTCAAGAGCTTCTTTTGGCCGTCAACAGACAGCAACGAAACAGAGGCTAAGTAACAGTTTTAAGTCTTAACTAAACGATAACCATGAATACAGCAAATACAAGACGCAACTGTAGTCTCTGCTGTGTTTGGACATTTGCGGGGTACTCTGTGAATGATTGCTTGTTTATCAACCCGCCTGCCATAGAAGCCCCCCGTATAGAACCTGTTCAGGGGCGGAGAGGTCTCTCAGGTGAGGTGGAAATATTCCCAGCGGCCTGATATGGATGTTGAATATGGCGGAACAGAACACACTGTACTTTATTTCCCAGTGGCCTCAAGAACACTGACGTCAGTCATACCAAACGAAACTAAATTACCTGCCATACATCTCCAACCAAGATATAAATGAATAGAACAAAGGAACTCAATGCACATGGATAAATGCAAAACAAAAGATTGCATAAAAAAACATTTTTGCAGTTAATAATACAACAAAATGATATATAAGCACATAATTTGTGCAAGAAAGGATCACCCACCCATATAAACTGGAGGGGAGCGTTGGGTTTCGTATATATGCTGGATGTGATCACTGAAGGGGGCCGCAGGGGGAGGGGAGACGGCAGTGCTCTAGCGATGATGTCATCCAGCTGAGAGTCGTGTGCACGGATACAGGATTTTTCACACGGCAACAGAGCAAAGAATGCAGCAAACGAGGTCCTGGAACTGATTAACACAGACATGAAGGACAAAAAAGAACGCATACTGGGAATTGTTTGCAAAAGGTGCATCGAAATCCTTTACTGAGTGACAACGAGGGACTGAAAAGACAAGGGTGAGGGATGTAGTGAAAGAAAACAATGTGCCTGCAAGGAAAGCCTGATCATCACTGGTAACCCTGCTATGATGTCATTTCCAGCCAATCAGGAGCGGTGCGCTGGATTCTCTAGTCAGAATGATGCAGTTACCAGTTCACATCTGACCTTACAGCAGTGAGGATGATGATGATGATGAAGCTAATCATGCATACAATTCTGCTGTATTAAACCTTTTCATTTTTCAAAATCATTTTGTACGTGTTGCACTTCATACTAAATACACAGTAAAGCACGGCTGCAGTTCAATATCCTGACATCAGTAACACGTCAGTCTAATGGCTTGTGATACTTGTGGCAGAATGACTGATGGGCACACTTTGCTTAAGAGGAATATTACGGTGTTCCAGCTGAATTATATTAAAACATATTGTGATGAGCTCAATCTGACACACCCCTCTTGAATAATACAGCCCAAAACGATGAATAATTCATAATCATGCTTTGCTTTGAGTCAGAAATGCACAAATGCTTGTCTTTTTCCTGCCACTGATATTGTATTTTGGTCTCAACACTGTCTACAGTGGCATACATCAAGGTCAACAAAATAATGTAGATTTTCGCTGAATTACAATCTTAGGACAAGTGTTGTTTTTCTAAATACCAAGTCGATTTATGTTATTTTTGAGGCATTGGAACACTACTTTCCTTCTGCAGTCTTGACATTCAATCCACATGTCCAAATGTTACGATCCATTAGGCATCATTTGTAGCTGTAAAGCATTTAGCATTTAAATGTATAAGTCAAAGCTTTACGTGATCTGATTCTGTATTCTAGGTGCGAAGCGCTCTGGATAGTGTGATGGGAGAGTAGGTCATATCTGCAGGCTCTAAACTCAGGACATGACCTCACTCTAATGGTCGCCTGCTGCATGACTCATAGCTTTTAACTCTGGATGTCAGTATCTCTCAGGCCTGGATTTACGGTCAAACCCAATCTACATAGAAATGCTGTTTACTTGAAATAAACAGAGAACAAAAGATGATGACGTCACATACAGTCATAAAAAGATAAAGACTCCAGGTAGACTATGTTGAAAATGGAATATGGTGTACTGAAAAGCACCTGCTATTTCTTAAATATAGTATGTGAAGCAGTATGCAATGGCATGATGAATGTTTGAAACAGCAACATGCTGCTATTGTTGGCACATGACCTCAGTGCATGTTTAAATCAGTGAATGGCATCAATTTATCAACTTGTAAATAAATGTTTTTTTTTCAGAATTTTGAATCAAATTAGGTCACATAATTGGTAAGTTTGGAATAGCATACTACTAGCATAGTGTAGCACTTGATATTTCAATACAGTGAAATATTTCAGTTAATATTAATTGAATAACTTGCTTCAATAACTTACTCACTTGAATAAATGCTTGTTTTTTTTCCTTGGCAGTGATCTTGTAGTTTGGTCTCAATACGGTCCACAAAGGCATACATTAAAGGACTAGTTCACCCAAATATAAAAACTTGCTGAAATTGTATTCAGGTCATCCAAGATGTAGATGAGTTTGTTTCCTGATCAGAACAGATTTGGAGAAATTTAGCATTACATCACTTGCTCACCAATGGATCCTCTGCAGTGAATGGGTGCCGTCAGAATGAGAGTCCAAACAGCTGATAAAAACATCACAATAATCCACAAGTTATCCACACCACTCCAGTCCATCAATTAACATTTGTGAAGTGAAAAGGTGCTGTGTTGATATTTATGCACTAATAAAATTACATGTGAAATTTATTTATGCACCGAATGCAGATGATCTACTTTGTTTTCTAAAATGTGTAGTATACACTGCACTAATACAATGAACCGAAACTATTACCAGCTGACATTTATTTTTTTTTATTCTTATTAAATGATGCAACCAAAGACATTGACACAAAATGGATTTAAAATGTTAATTAACATTTTCATATCAGAGATAACTAGACCACACATGCTTGAAATAAATGTGTAAAACAATAATGTAAGATACTAAGATGTTTGAAAATTTCAATTTCATATATTTAACTATAAAATAATATTATTCAGTATTCCTTGTATACCACACAGTATACAGCGAGCAGTAAAAATGCACACTGTGCACTATACGCATAAGAAATATGTCATTCCGATGTTCCAATATGCAATAGTAACAGATTCTATTCTTTCCTCACTGGGAAAGCATTTGTTGGCCATCAAGTGCATGCGCAGTACAGTATTTTACAGTAATACTGCCATCCAAGCAGTGCAGTGGCATCTATGAATGAACAAATACAAAATACCTCTTTGACCTTTAACATTAGACCAGTAAAAACCAGTTATGACTGATTTTTGCATCTCACCAGTCAAATTTTATTTCCGCCGCAGACATGCAATTATAGTAGGCGTCTTGACACTTCCCGCTTCCTTTCCAACTCCTCCTTTCTCCCTTTATGTTTGGCTAATGAGAATTTGTATGTGTGGTGGCAGCAGCATGCAAGGGTGTTAAGATTGAGCGCTGGTAAACTCAACCACATCGTTACTCCCGCCGTGAAAATCCACAGCATCTGCCTGTTAGGTTTTGCCCACAACCTACATGCCATCAGAATTTGATGATCCCTCAACGTACACCGCGAAAGCTGCTCGCCTTCACGAACTACTCTATCAGAAACTTACAGACTAAAGTTAGATTATGCGGACTTGGATTCACTGGGTGTAAGCTTTGTGACAATGAGACATACCTGTCAACACGTCTTTAAAAGTACAGACGCCTACTATTAATGCAATTCCCGCAAGAAATACAAGCAAGGATTCAGAGTTTTGAAGCAGCCTATAGTGACAATCAGTCACCATAATCTACAAAAAGCCTTATCTGTGTGCAGGTTTTATGAAAGTACATTTTAAGACCAAGCAAAGAATTTAAAGGAATAATGGAATGGCACATATAAACAATGTCCCTCTAAATTTAAATGTCCAGCAGCGATACGTATATCAGCAAAACCTAAATTTGAAAATGCAACTTTCACCAGATCTTAATCCCTTTTTAATTATCTTACTAAAAAAACAGCTTCATGCGGCCTAACCACTAGAATATGGAAATTACTTTTACCTTTTGATCACACAAGGTGATGTCCCTCCCGCAGATCCCATTTGGGGGCCGTGGGGGCAAAGGTCTAAAGATCTTAAAGATCAATTTTCTTGAGGTTTGTTATTGAAACAAGAATCTATCTATCGATCCGCTTTTAAGCCACTTAAAGCAGCACTTCGCTAATTCACTAGCTGAATGCAATTTCAGAGGCAAATATTAATGAAGGTCATTCTAGCACCTATATTGTGAATAAAAGAACAGGAACTAAATGTTGTTTCCTCTAAAAGTTGACTTTCTATTACCTCTCCAGTACACGCATTCAAAGAAACTGAAAGCTGAAGGTCTCCCCGAGTGGTATTTCACACATGTGAAGGCCTACAAGAATCTTAATTCACGAAACAGAGGGGCTGAAGGCGTGAAGATGTATCCCACAGTCTCACTACACCCACTGGATCCCTCTGCCATATGGCTGCAAAACCACTACTGCCCACCCATCATCTCAGCACACGCTCGGCTCCATCGAATATGAACACGCTGAACGCTTCTTACTCAAAGAGCATTATGAAAAGTCAAAGCAAGAAGTTCACAGCAAAGCAGATCTTGTATATATATATATAAAAATATTTAATTTCCCATCATAGAAACATGAACTTTAAAGGTACAGGAAGTCAGAAGAGAAACTGCAGATTTTGGTTTCTGTTCCAGGTTGTTAGGAAATACTAAGCATTTTGATTAACAGCCAAATAAGATTGTAGAGTATACATAAATATATTATGCAAAAGATAAACAAGTTATGTTCTGACATTTTTCAGAGGGTATTTGTTTGAATACATGCTCAGTGGCGACCCAAGGCATTCAACTCCATGCTGATGTTCGGTTTTGAACTAATGCGGTCCTTAACCTGTTTTTATATTCTAATACAAATGTCTTTATTTGCAGTTCTGAAATCTCAGCGCAGACTAGCTGGTGTGGCAGCAGGGTGTGCAAGTAGCCACAACTAAGCTACAACAACTTATTTGAGAGTCATTCAATGTGGAAAGGTCAACGTTGGGGAACAGTATACATACATAGTGACTATTTCCTGCCCTCACTTTGACTTCCTGTTGCGCACCTGCACTGTTTCCTTTCTCTCCTTCAGAAAGTTGCTGAAAGCACCGGCCTCTTTACTTTCTTCTGTGACTGTTGGGGAAAAAGTGGCATCATAAACATGTGTGTTACATGGTGTGACAGCGATTATGGTTCTTTAAGAGCCATCTGAATATCCACCTGTGGGTGGGGGGTGGGGGGGGGGGTGATCGATCAGTCGGTATCAACTGGTCTGTGTCTTCCTCATCTTCATCAGGGTTCCCGCGAGTAAAGATGAGGTCACTGGGTCCACCCAAGATCTGGGGCTTCTGAAGAATAAAATAACCAGATGTGCCAGCGTATAAAGGATGCATGCATCATTTTTGGAGACAATGCTAATGACGAATCACTCTCAAAGACAGCTGAAATGCAGACTAGGAAAAAAATGGCCCCATCTGACTAAAAGCATTTAATGCAGCCTTAAGTGTCCATTTTTCGTAATTGAGATTTATACATCATCTGAAAGCTGAATAAATAAGCTTTCCATTTATGTATGTTTGTTAGGATAGGACAATATTTGAAACTATTTGAAAATCTGGAATCTGATGGTGCAAAAAAAATCTAAATATTGATAAAATAATCTTTAAAGTTGTCCAAATGAAGCTCTTAGCAATGCATGTTACTAATCAAAAATTAAGTTTTGATATTTTTATGGTAGGAAATTTACTAAATATCTTCAATGGAACATGATCTTTACTTAATATCCTAATGATTTTTGGCATAAAAGAAAAATCTGTAATTTTGACCTATACAATGCTACAAATACACCCCAGCTACTTAAGACTGGTTTTGTGGTCCAGGTCACATTTATTTTATTCCGCAGGATGCTACGTTTTGAGCACAGTGACAGTAATACAATAGTTTACTTAATCAATTTGCATTCTTTGAACTTTCCCATTCATTCAGAAGAATCCTGATAAATGTATTACAAATTTAGCAGCACAACTGTTTTTAAACCTTGATAATACATGCATTGTTTCTCTGAGCAGGAAAATCAGCAGATTAAAGTTCACTGTGAACACTGAAGACTAGCCAATGACTGAAATTCAGCGTTGCATCACAGGACACAAATTACATTTAAATATTTTCAAATCGAAAATATGTTTTAAATTGCGGGTGGGGGATATTTTTAACAATATGACTATATTGTGGAATATATGAATTACTGTATTTTTTGACCAATGATGCAGTCCCGCCCCCCCCCCTTGATAGCATAAGAGACGGCTTATGCTCTTACTTGCATTTGCCACCTACTTTTGAAACAGTAGTGGTAACTCAAACATTAGCCCACTCTCTTCCGATCAAATTATCATATCTTAACGTATTTTGAAGAGTCAACGTTATTAATGACTTTCAACCCGTCTTTTTTTGAATGGAACAGAGACGGGACAGTCTGAAGACTGTACCGGTAGGAACTGCAGGTTTCCATGTAAACGGCTCCCATGTCCTTCCGAGGCGTTCCAACTGTTCCTGTGGTTTCTGAGTCTGTGCTTTCAGCCTGATAGGAGATGAAGCATTAATAACTCAGACTTGACATTTTCTCATGAAAGAAAAGGGACATTTCATTTGCTTTAAAAAAATAAATACAATGATATATTTACACACATACATTAGGCATGAAATTAATTTTTACTCACCATCCCATTTGGCTACTAATTTTTTTAAGTTACCGGCCATTCATAACTTCTACCAGCCAAAAAAACCCCGAAATAAACCAACAGCTTGAGGCTGTCTACACTGGGCGTGACAAAGCGACCTTTGCAAATCATTTTGTCAGTACTAGGGGTGCGCATTATTGACAAAAAATAATATCTCAATATTTAATGGGATTTTATCGATAACGATAATTAAACAATATTTTGCTGAGTGTGTTATTGTGCTGATATCTTAAGGACGTGGACAGCTGACTCAAAGTTTTTAATATTCTTCATATTCTGTGGGTCGTTCACACCAGTGAGAGACATTATATTTTCCTAATTTTGATAGATTTTACCTTTTATGGGCATTTTTCCTTTATAAATTTCCATTTTTACTATAAGTGTGCATCATCTTTTGAGGCAAATTCTTACATTTAATCAGTCAATAATAATAATACATTCAGGCTGTTACTAAAATGAAATCAGTATCAATAAAAGTAAATCTTTGCAGAAGTTGCATATGAAGTGGTATTTAGATGCATTTACACACTGTTTAATGCAGCTTTGAGGGACATGGGATGCTTTAACCTGCATTTACAAATGCATAGATAATGTTTTGATATTTTAAACAAAAAAACGTGGAATACTGACATTTTGAAATTATTTAAAAATGAAAAGAAACTTTAAATGTGAAATTTGGAATCCGCCAGTAAGTTCATGCACGTCCCCTGTTAGTGAGCCTTGCTAATGAACCGAATCATTTACAAAACTGTTGATTTTGCTCAGAGAACCCAAAACGCGCTGTGGTTTGATGTGTTTCTGTTGGCGAAATACCAAAAACAGCATAGGGTGTCTAAACGTAAGTCCTTGATATTAAACCTTATTGGTTTTATTGTAACTGGTGTATAAATCAGATCACATTTGGAACCATGCTGGCTTCTTTATTTTCTTTTTTTTAACGTCACTCTTCGGTGCTATTAACTATAAAAGTGTATAACTAGTACATTTTCCAACCCCCTGATCTTCGCATTACTGTTCTCATTCGTACTGCATATAAGACTGCATCATCAAGGACAGAATGCACTCGAATGCGCACACACAAAGTTATCTACCAGACTACGACGTCCTCGTATGCGTCACTTTGTTAACTTTAGGTGTGTGTTTTGTTTGTTTTTTGCAAGTTTTCTCGATAATGTCATGAGGTCTCCACAGTTCAGTATTTGCGCTAAATCTGCGTAGATTTGGCTTGCATGAACTTCCCCTAGAAATTAATGAGTGAACATAACTTACCCGCTAAACTGGCTAGTGATTTGACAGCGTTACCCCGCCACAGCTGATTTTTACCCGCATTGGGCGGGGGTTATTCAAACCCTGTATATATATATATATTCTATATATAAATATAATAGTTTATAAGTCTGGATGAATTTGTGGCATGGCCAGTTGATTTATGACTAGTACATCAGCCTACATCAGTGATTACTCACCAACTCTCTGTGCAGACGTTCATATTCAGGGCGATACTCACTGCAAGACAGTAAAACACAACAACTGTTTGCAAAAAAAGCATTCATTTATCTTTAAACATAAATATATATTGTCCTTAACAACACATACATCATTATAATTCACATTACAATGAATCTGCTCCTATTTCGATTATATTATACCAAGCTGGAAGTGCTATTAAAACGGATGTCTTTTGACCAAATCCAGCTAGTTAAGGGTCCTATTATGCTCTTTTACAAATTTTTGATTTTGTTTTGGGGGTGTACTAGAATATGCTCTTATGCTTGGTGGTTCGAAAAACACATTCTTTTTTTACATATTTTACATTATTAAAATACCTCTCTCCCCAGGCTGGCACAAACGGCTCGATTAGTTCCGGCTTTGATGAAGGTGCGCCTTCCGAAAAACAAAATGTGATGTGATTGGTTAGCTGTCCCAGTGCGTTGTGATTGGCGAAAACGTAGACGGTGTTTCAGTACTGCCACGCCCCTTTCTCCGTCTTTCAACAAAAGCTTTTGGCGAATCCGGCACTTCTCACTTGTGTTGTGGAAGCTGTCCTCAGTAAAATGCGCGGCACACAATAGCAAATTGTGGTTATAATGCTCAGGAACAGAGTTAAAAGTAAATTGCAACCACTGTTTCCTGACATCATCTGCTTTCGGAAGTGGGGGGAAAAAAAACAGCGTTTCAGGCGGTCGCTCACCGGACGAGAAGCGCAGCGTCGCGCCAGATCTTTAAAATTCGAGCACATTATTTTCTATGAGTGTAGGCACACCGGCGTCTGTCCGCGGCGCCCAGCTATGTTTGTAAGAATTGTTCTAGACCAGCGGTTCTCAATTCCAGTCCTCTCGTACCCCCGCTCTGCATGTTTTGCATGTCTCTTTTTGTTAACACACCTGATTCAGATCACCATCTTGTTAGAAGTGAGCTCCGTGCACGAAACGGTGTTTCCATTGACATGGTCCCTAGCAACAGTGTGCATGCTCCTACTCCTGACAGGGGGACCTCCGTGAAGTTTTACTCACTTCGGATATTCATTTACGATTTGCGCTGCGCCGCTGCAGCAAGAATGTCACACCCATACCAGCGTACTAGAGAAGCATGAAGTGGGACTAATATACCCTGTAAATACATACAATTTAAATTCCGTCTCGCACACTTTAATGCCCTTTTATGGAACATATACACGTCCCTGTCAACTGGAACATGGTGTAATACCGGTAATGGTCCACTTCGCGGGCACTTACAGGTCCAAATATAGCAAACGTATGAAGCCCTAATAGAACATACAAAATTGCAAGAGCTTGGTACGCGTAGGACTAAAAGAGAACCGCTGTTCTAGACTGCAAAAAATTTTAGTCTACCGCACAGCAGCTCTTCTTCTTGTTTGCTCTGACTGCCGCTACCCGCAGCACTCGTCTTCGGCGTCGTCTTGTCTGATGCACTCAACCAGGCGTTCTAACCACGACCTCGCCCCTCCTCACCCCCCAATCATTCGAATTTCTGTAGGCGGGAATTGTTTGTAATGATATTCCAATGAGCCGCTTTTTGTGATATCACAAAGCCCGGAAACCAAATGCTGTTGTCCAAACGAGCTGTTTGCTGTAGTTCTTGAAAATTTATTTTTTTAAAAACTAAATATCTCCCTTTGGAGTGGACTTTTGAGATTTGTAACTTTCTAGATCTTTTTAGTGCCCAAACCTACACACTACACACTAAAATTAAAACCGTGAAAAAGCATAATAGGACCCCTTTAAAAACAAATTATTTATTTATAACCCTGTTAAGTTGTAAAAAACTACCCTAAAACAGTCCATTCAAATTAAATTTTACACTAATTAAAAACCCAAGAAGATTTTCTTTTTTTATTCTTCCTGAAGTGCAGCTTCCTTGGTCCCTGCCGAGGTGCTTTCAGTGTAGATAGCAGTGCTATTTTAGTATCATTTATATACTATTATAGTGTTTACAAACGTTTTAGTCTATAGTCGAAGTTAGAATTTCTTTATTCTTTATTAGTGTTGGGATACATACGTTTCATACTCTTTAGCAGCATCAGCAACCTGTACGAACAGTTCATCAAGTCCAGAACCCGTGACTGCAGACACACCGACAACCTACAGGACACAAAAAGAGTGTGTAACGCTCCTGCAATGGCACAAAAGACTGATCGCAACTGTGACCTTAAAGACAAAGTGACAAACAATACATTTCAGACACTGAGAGAGTTATATATCTTTTTTTTTTTTTTTTTTTTAGGTGGTCTAGCTTACACTCTAAACTAGTAATGTTTTGTTCTAAGCATTATTTACAACTCTAGAGTGAACTTATCAAATACTAGTCTAGGCTCTTCGGCAACTAATAACGGTCACCCAGATCATGTGGACTCAGTTTAACTGGACCAGAGCTTTGGACTCACCCTCAGGTTGGTGTAGAACTCATCCAGGACGAGACTCATAGAGCGGGTCAGGTTACTAACGAAGGACGTCTCCTGATTCAAAGCATCCTGGAACACCTCAAAGTCCTGCATCCACTCCACCGCAAAACTGTGATCAATGATGTCAGTCTGATAAAGATGCAGAAAAATACATGTTTTTCCAGAATGATGAAACAAATAACTTACACTGATTTGTTCTATTTAAAACTAAACAAAACATAGGAGATGAGATTGTGTTATCTACCAACAGTCTTGTCAATGGATAATACCTGCTGTTAAATCTTTGAACAGAAACTGTGTTCATAAAATTCAATAATAATATAAACAGTATAATACATATATTTAATGTGAATAATAAATACTAGTAAACATGTAAATATTTATCATTTGCCAATTAAATATATTATAATTATATTTATATGTTTTAAAATTACGATGAATTAAATAACTGTTAGTTTTATTTAAAAAAAAAACCTACATGCATCTAATTTGCTTGTATGTGTCATCCAATGTATATATATCGGTCATCCTGCTTTCTAGATATCAGTTATCAGCATAGGCCATTGAGAAACCCCTATCAGTTTAAAAATGAGCATAACCGTTTTATTATTATTACAATTATTTTACCTTGTTCATGGCAACTATGAAAGGTAGCTTGGTCTTGTAGAGAATGCTAGAGAAAAAAAATGAGATATTTCGGTAAGATCTACAGAAATCATGACAACTTTCATGCTGCTGTTATTAACACTGAATTATACAGTGTGAATGTAACACTAAGAAGAGCACACTCTGCTCTGAACTTGAAAACAACATGAAAATGTTTAGTGAAGTTTATATTTCCAAAATATTGCATAAACAAGAAAAAGAAAAAGGGAGACACTGACCTGCAGGCGTAGAGCATGTTGGACATAAAGGTGACCGGATTTACACTTCGAGACGTGTCCATCACATAAATAACCACACAGGGAAAAGAAGAGGCCTAGAAAGGAAACTTTATACTGATTTATACTCCAACTTAATGCAACTTGCAATGCAAATATATGTAAGTAACAATAACCCCAACTAAGAGTGAGAGTCACATACCAGTGCTTCAGTTATGATGGTTCCAGATGCAGACCATGTGAACACTTCGATTTGTCCAGGAGTGTCAATCAAAACATATCTGCAAAAAAAGAATATTCCATGCATGAGACTGTAGCAATAAGAAATATATAAGGATATCACCCAAATCTACTAAACACAAACTTACTGGTGGTTACTTTGCTTTTTCTCAATAAACTTCATGACCTAACAGAGGAGACAAGTTAAAACAGAAGTATGTGGACATAAAAGTGTACAAATGTGCCATCTACTGGATCCTTCAAATGCAATTCTACCTGATCAAATCGTGTTGCAAACAGATTGAGAGATGTGACGATTCCTCCATTTGGCCCTAAACCATATCTGTACAAGAGTCAAAGACAATCCACTCAGATGACATGAAATTTAACCAGGTGTGACGAGTGGGGGCGGGGGCGGGGCCGAGAGCCGAGAGCCGTGGGAATGGAGCGAGGCCGGTGGAGTAATCGATAATGAGCGACACCTGCACCACTCACCGGTCTGGAGTCCCACGGAGGAGCTCCGGAAGGATAAAAGGAGTTACGACAGTGAAAGACGAGAGAGGACCAGGCCTGGACTTTATTTTGTGTGCGGCAGTCGTCCGCGAGGGGCTGCCGCTTTACTTTCATTTTGTGTTTGTTTGTTTTATTAAGTTATTCTTTAAATGTTCGCCGGTTCCCGCCTCCTTCCCATACTACGAACTTTGTTACATTGTTGCTGAAACCCGGTAGGAAGGAGGTCACGGCGGGTCCGAGAGCCCGCTGGCTGATGTTCTCGTGGGCTGTGGATCGGGCGCAGACAGCGGATAGACCGCCGGGCTGCCCGAGGCGTTTGTTGCTGGAACCTGGAAACGCGGTGTACGGGAGAGCTTGCTGCCTTCTCCGTGGGTCGAGGATGGGTGCTGCTTTCCGAGATGGAGCGAGGATGCGCCCGTTCGCCAGAGGCCGTATCCTGCTGCCCATCCCGCCTGATTTGGGGAGAGCAGGGAACGGGGACTGTTGGCCGGCTGCCCTCAGACAGGAGAGCCATCGCCCGTCCAGCCATGAGGCGGATGAGCGGTTGCCCCACCAACGATTTCCCAGTCCCATCGCATGCACCCACGAGTGAGAGCCTCCAGCCAGTTTGAGGACCAGCGGCATTGTGTCCATTGAACGGACCGATAATTTTTTTTTTTTTCCCCTCTCGTCGTATCTGTCTCTCCTCATCCTTCATCTCCTATTCCTCTCCGCCTCGTCTGTCTGTCCTTTAATCCCCAGGTACGCCGCGGTCCCGCCGTGCGGCTCCACTCGAGTGGGGAGGGGGGGGTGAGTACAGCGCCAGTCTGGAGTTACCCCCCGCCTGCAAGGGACGATGGGTTATTGGCGATGGGGACGGCCGAGAGCCGTGGGAATGGAGCGGGGCCCGTGGAGTAATCGATAATGACGACACCTGCACCACTCACCGGTCTGGAGTCCCACGGAGGACGCGGACGGATAAAAAGGAGGAGTTACGACAGTGAAAGAGGAGAGGGACCATCCTGGACTTTATTTTGTGTTTTTTGTGTTGCAGTCGTCCGCGAGGGGCTGCCGGCTTTACTTTCGTTTTGTGTATTTTATTAAATTGTTTAAATGGTCGTTGGTTCCCACCTCCTTCTTCCCATGACTACGAACTTTGTTACACCAGGGTTCATACACTTTTTGACCAATCAATTTCCATAACTTTTCCAGTCATTTGTGATTCACTGGATAAGGATTTTTCATAGAGAATGCACTCACTAAAAGTAATGTATATCAAAAAAATGATATAAGAGCTGTGCATAATTACATTATTAAAAACTATTTAGAAAGCGCCGTAATCTTACAATTCCCTGATATTTCAAGTTTTCCATGCCAGCGGGCTGTGAAGAAGCTTAAATCTGTTGTAAAGTGAAGGTTTAAATGTTTAGTAAAACTATCCAAATTTCAGTGAAAATATGCATGATAATTATGATTCACAGCACAAGGCACCTCATTTCAAACTGAAAGGATACTGTTTCATGACTTCCTTGTAATTGACAGTGTCTCTGATGTCTGTAAGGAAAACCACAATCAGACGTAATCTTTGACATTAATGTAATCAACCAATCATGAACATTTATCCACAATAAAAACCAAAAGCGTCTTATTTTTCAGCGTTTTAATCAATAAATTAAGCCTGAGCGAAACTCCACTGCTTTTACATGGTGCTGGTTCCAGTGCCCAACCTGTTATATCAAAGCACTGCTATCAAATCATTCTGGACTTTAAATATGTTCTCAAAACTTCAAGACTCATAAACATTATTTTCTAAATCTGTCCATAATTATTTGGCAACTCATATGGCTTTTAAAATCACTTTTATCTTATATTTTGAATTTTAAATGTTTATTTTATGCTAACAAACACAAAAACATGAGTAAAGTGGCATGAGCAACTTGTAAAATCACTAAAATTATGAATTTAATTAGTTTAGATTTTTACATTTGTTTGAACGTACCTGCTCAGGTACGAGAACCAGCACCGAAAAGGAGTAACAGTAACATACCAATGTTGGCTGGAAAAGGGACCTCATGAACCGCAGGATCTAGATTGATAACATATGGAGGAGTTTTCTTGGAGTGCAGGTAAACTGTGAGTCTCTGAGAAAATAAGAAATATATATATACACAAGTTACGTTAATGTAAATAATTCTAGCCCATCAGAAATTCAAGTGAATGTGTTTTGGATTCCTTTATGATCAGTTTTCATTAGATTTTCTTCATTAGAAATACTTATCACATTTAAGACTGACAGAATCTTACTATAATCAAGTAAATGTTATATAATTTGAAAACTGTGATATCAGTCTTACCTGCACAAACGTTGTTTTTCCTGACCCTGCCATGCCTAAAACTATGAGACACACCGGTTTCGATTCTGTGTTCTGTTCGTTAGATGAACTCTGGCTCGGAGTTGGGTTATCTCCATCTTCTTTGCATTTATCACTTTCATTTGAAGCTCCATCGCTTATGTCTGCTGCTGCAGTCGCCATGCTGCTCCTACTGGACACTTACCGTAAAGTAATGTGTACTGGCGTAAAATGACGAAAACCATCCTGTCGTTATTACACACGACCACTAGATGGAAGCAGATTCAATAGGATTTGTTTGATTTTATAAAACGTGACTGACTGTGAATAGAATTAGAGACATTAAAATAGTTTTTTTATTTTTTATTATCTGGATACATTTTTCATTCCAAAATAAATAAAAGTGAAAGTATTAGTATTTGAAGTACATAATAATAGTAATGATGATGATGATAATAATAATAAAAAAATAATACTCAATCCTACTTATACATCCTTACCATTAATTTTTTTTTCATAACAATTAACCCCCTCCAGCATGGCGTCGCGCTAGAACCATTTTTATGGTGCGCGGTAGCTCTGATTCCCGCTTCTTGTCATAAATCACACCAGTTTACGAATAAATCCGAGGGTGAAGCAATACGGTTTCAACCATCTTAGCCACCTAAGATTTTCGCTGCTGATCAAACCCCGCACTCACCCACAGGTTTTCTCCAGTGAAAATGAAGCACATATGAACGCATATACTTTATAAAACGATATTGCCATTTTCATTTGAAAAATATAAATAACATACAATTTATATATAGTAAAAAAAAAAAAAAATAACAAAGAATATATATATATATAAATAGCCTATATATACCCTCATTGGGGCCTGAGCCCCCCTAATATAAATATAGCAACAAAATATAAATAATTTATTTCATATATTTAAATAAATATAAAAAATAAAAATAAATAAATAATAGATATACAGTGGGTACGGAAATTATTCATACCCCCTTAATTTTTCAACTACTTTGTTATATTGCAGCCATTTGCTACAATAATTTAAGTTAATTTTTTTCCTCATTAATAATGTACACACAGCACCCCATATTGAAAGAAAAACACAGAATTTTTGACATTTTGCTGAATTTATTAAAAGGAAAAACTGAAATATCAATGGTCCTAAGTATTCAGACCCTTTGCTCAGTATTTAGTAGAACCACCCTTTTGATCTAATACAGCCATGAGTCTTTTTGGGAAAGATGCAACAAGTTTTTCACACCTGGATTTGGGGATCCTCTGCCATTCCTCTTTGCAGATCTGTCAGGTTGGATGGTAAACGTTAGTGGACAGCCATTTTTAGGTCTCTCCAGAGATGCTCAATGGGTTTAAGTCAGGGCTCTGGCTGGGCCATTTAAGAACAGTCACAGAGTTGTTGTGAACCACTCCTTCGTTATTTTAGCTGTGTGCTTAGGTTCATTGTCTTGTTGGAAGGTAAACCTTCGGCCCAGTCTGAGGTCTGAGCACTCTGGAGAAGGTTTTCGTCCAGGATATCCCTGTACTTGGCCGCATAAATCTTTCCCTCGATTGCAACCAGTCGACCTGTCCCTGCAGCTGAAAAACACCCACACAGCATGATGCTGCCACCACCATGATTAACTGTTGGGACTGTATTGGACAGGTGAATAGCAGTGCTTGGTTTTCTCCACACATACCGCTTAGAAATAAGGCCAAAAAGTTCTATCTTGGCCTCAACCGACCAGAGAATCTTATTTCTCACCATCTTGGAAGTCCTTCAAATTTTTTTTTTTCGCAACACTCATGCCGGACTTAATCATGTGTCTGCACTGAGAGGACCATAAAGCCCGACTAGGATGCAGAGGCGGCATTGATTGCTATAGACTTAATATCTAACAACTATTCTCCACTCCGACTGCGCCTTCTCTGAGCGCAGCCACACAGTGAGGCTTGGTATTCTTCGTATACCACTGCTCTCCATCCCCCGGCTCTCGCCCCCTGGAGCTCAGGTTGGCCGGACCGGCCAACCGACGAAGGGTTGCAGGTCGTACCCAAACGTCTTCCAGGTAGCTGTAGAGGAGCCCACTAGACTCTTAATAGAAACCTTAAGTGCAGCAGAATTTTTTGTGTAACCTTGGCCAGATCTGTGCCTTGCTTAAAACAGCTGTCGCTAGAGCTTGCAGGCCAGGTCCGCGGGACCTCCGAGATGCGCATGGGCTCTGACAATACATGTGAGCGTAGGTCTTATATAGACAGGTTTGGCTTTTCCTAATCAAGAGCCAATCCTTATCCCATCCAAACACACTGACTCAATGGAAGAGGATGATAGACACCATCTCAAGTGGAGATCAGAAGAAATAGGACAGGCACTGCGTAAAATATATGAGTGTCACAGCAAAGGGTCTGAATGCTTAGGGCCATGTGATATTTCAGTTTTTTTTTTAATAAATCTGCAAAAAGGTCAACAATTCTGTTTTTCTGTCAATATGGTGTGCTGAGTGTACATTAATGAGGAAAAAAAAATAAACTTAAATGATTTTAGAAAATGGCTGAAATATAACAATGAGTGAAAAATTTAAGGGGGTCTGAATACTTTCCGTACCCACTGTATATATATATATATATAGCCTATATAATACCCTCATTGGGGGCTGAGCCTCCCTATAAAATGAAAATCCTGGAATCGCCCCCGCTCCCAAGTATCAGCAGTCTACTGTTATGTGGATAAATATAATTGGAAGTAAATTAGGAGTATTTGTTGTACTGAATTTAGTATTAATTTTAAAAAAGGATGATTTCCATTACTCTGAGATCCCCCCCCCCCACACACACATTACAGTAATAGGAGTGTGCTTAATTCATGTCTTAATTCAGGTCTTAAGTCATAAAAATATCTAAATTTAAAGTTTTGTTTATTATTTTGATTTGGGGGTGGAATATGACTCAACTGAGATTCACCTACCACGTATTATTTCCATATGTATACGTGACATATGCGTTTTCCCGGTTACTGTTTTTCCCCTTGGCTGAGAGACCAGAGTCAAATCAAAAGCATTTGCTGGCACCGTTTGTATATGCTAAGAATAGCATTTATATATCTTGTCTGTATCAGCACAAACATGAACCCTTGGTGTTTTTTCCATACGGCTCTGCTCTTCCTCATGTCAGTGCTGCATTAACACAGACTGAGCCTTCTGAGGGCAAGCAGCTAGTGTGCACAGGGCCTTCAGATGGTTTACACTAGACATTCCTCTAGAAGCACAGCACTGTAGAGGGCCAGGTTAACGTGGTCTGTGCGTATCATTTAACACGTTTATTCAACTTTCTTTACATGAAGGTGTCAGGGCTGGTGGCTCTAGGTGAGACACTGTGTAAGCTCGCCTCATATTCTTGGAGCAGGAGTAGATGGACTACATGAGATCAAACATGCTTGCAGACATATTATATGCTACACTTTTAGAACAACTAATTGCCAACCAATCGGAAGCACTGTCAGTGAAACCGAGTGAAAAATATTCCAGTGTTTAGCACTGTTCACACTTTCTTCAACAATGATTGACCGACAAACTTTCTTCACATTTCAGCTGCTTCCTTACTAGTCTTTTCATGGTGATTCTGATGACAGATTTATTATTGTTTACCGATCTCTTCAAGAGTGATGGAAAGAGTTGTTCATACACTCTCCGGAGAAAAGGTACAAAAGCGGTACCTTTTCAAAATGTACTAATATGTACCATTTAGGTACTATATGCACTTTAGGTATAAGTATGTACCATTAAGGAACTAAAATGTATCTTTTAGGGGTAAAGAAGGTACAAAGATATATCTTTTGAAAGGTTTTGTCCCAGTTACAAAAATGAAATAAATTCCAGAGAGTGTAACCATTGTTACTGGGTGCATTCTGTCTCGTATTGAGAACTCTGTCTCTTTTGGCCAGTATTCAGTATTCAGTTGAAATGTCAAGAACATGTCCTGCCATTATCTACTTTCTTCCATAAATAACCATGTTTTTTGCACAATATCTATAGATATCATTTTTCAAAATAAAATGCATTGTTCATAGAGGACATTTCAGATAAAGGACATTGTTCGTACAAGATACAGTTACCTTGAACTTTTGTCTTGTTTTCCAGTTAAAATATCTAAATATCCACAACAAATTCATTTAGGCTAAATTGGCAAACCATTTCTTTCTTTCTTTCTTTCTTATAAAAAAGTGAACAATATTTCACATTTTTATCTTTATTGTTTCATAGTTAGTATTCATTAATATTTTATATAATATTTAGTTTGACTTCCTGAGGTTGATAATCAACATTTTCTGAAGGTAAAGCACCTCTCACTGACCATTTACTGAAAAACAATCTTTAATTATTTTAAATATACACTGTAAAAGGATTTTAAAAAGTTTGACAGGAAAATACTATAACTATTCTGAAAAAATATTCTGCTTCAAATGTGCATGTTTAATTTAATGTGTTACTTGGATTTTTTTTTTTTGTGAAATTTACTTTATAATTTTTTTTTACTGAGAAATAAAAATCTATGCCATTTTTTCAGTGTATAAACAGTTTTTAAATAGTTTTAGGCCAATTTTGTGTTAAATCTTGAATGACGTTTATTTTTATTAGCCCACTGGCAATTAGCTTTTTTTTCTTGTTTTAAGCATAAACATCACAAAATGTTGTTTTGTTGATAGCAAATTTGTTTTGTTTTCTCATTGAGCGCATCTTTAATTTGTTTAACACACTGAGATAAATTTCCTTTCCCTTGCACACAAACCTGATCCACGTTGCATCCAATATTGGCAGTTTATCCTCTCTAAACACACTGAAGATCATAAATACATTAAATGAATGATTTCTTCTGGACTTAATGCATCTGTAGCTTTGTTTAGAAGATCATTTGCACTCTAAATGTGCTTTGCAGATGCGCACGATTACAGCGAGACAGATACTGATGGCTCCTTTCAGAGACCCCCTCTGGTCTCCAGCCTCTTCCGTAATGCTCCGAGTAATGGAAAATGAAATGTGCATGTGGTTTAAATTCATTATGAGCAATCCAGAGTGGAGAAGAAGATACTTCTCGAGTATATCTGAGACTGAATGTTGTATTCCTTTGTTGCTTATCATTTATTTCATTTGAGGCTGCTGCATGATCTAATGTGCCTTAAAAAGCATGGAGGATGCTGACAGTTGTTTTATTTATGCGCAATACAAATATGAGAAATATGAATAGTGATAACTCTCATTGCAAATATTATAGCACCAACACAATGTGGTTTAGAAACCCATAAACCTAAGTGTGAGCAATAGTGATGCTTGCCTTGGTGATAAATCTTGTGTTGGATGCCAGTATTGGTTTGTGGCCATTGGTTGACTTTATGGTTACAGGTCGTGAACTTAAACCCCATTTAGGTGATGTCAGTTTCCGTTTGATCTCAGACTTATGGCCTCTACGGGACTCTTCTCAGTGCTCAAAGGTCTTGTCAGTTTAATCAGATTCTGGAGGCAGTGAAAACAAACATGTTGTCTAGTGAAGAATCTAAGGAAAAATTAAAACCTTCTGCCAGTGACCTTTAATCCACGATCACAGAAAGACCTCCAAAAGACCCTCAAAGATAACAAACGTATATCAACACGAGTCCTGCACTAAATGTAAAAAATAGATCATCTAGGACTTATCAACGTCATATTAAAAATATGATTTTCCTTTTTTTTTACGTAGTTTTAATAATACAAGATTGCTGAGCACGACCTTTTCAAGATATACATTTCAGTCTTTCATACTATACAAAATTAAGTTGTTTTGTAATTATTTGTGAACATTTACTACAAAATTTTCAGAGAAAATTGTTTCACAAGTAACCCTAAACACCGCGATTTTTTTTTCAGTGCAGTGAAAATATTCTAATATGGGGCCATGTTCCTTAAATTGGCATCTTGCTTTTGTGGCCATACTACACTTGCCTTTCAGGGAAATATGTTATTACACTTTCCACAAACCAGATACATGCAGTGCTAATCTATTATGCTACTTTGCGGTACTATAATCAATACAATGTAATGAGAAATACGAAATTTTTATGAAATAACGGAATCAGATTTTAATTTATTAGATCATACTTTTTTTATGTATTGTTTTGTCATTATTTTACTCGCACTTTTTTACTACATTTTATTTTTGGTAAACAGTTAAAAACGACAAATGAAAAACAAGAACAATTGTATATATAAATAGAAATGTACATATAAATAATACTTGACATTAGATACAATAACAAGCCGCGTTTAAAAATCCAATTTGCTGACTTACACAAATGAGTTAATCCATAAAAAAGCATGCTCCAATGATCTTACAAAAGAGCAACATAATATATAGTGCATGACAAGTATTTTCTGGTTAGCCTAACGCTGTCGTACGCAAAATTACATACATACACACACACACACACACATAAAATAAAAACACAGATTTGTTTTTAATAGGTTTTGAGGGCCTCTACCATAGGCCTAATGGTGCAGTTTAGATTATATCAAAAAAAACAATAGGTTCTGAAATTATTTATAAAGACCCGTTATTGAATACGGGGACCACTAGGGGGGGGGGGGGGAAAAACAGGGCCGCATAACTTCACCTTCATCTGTAGGTATACCTATGTCATCCACCCTATAGTATATATACAAAATTTGATGGTCCTCATAAACCCATGTGAATAAACACAAAGGCACCGCGACACAATAACCAACACCCAACACAGAAAAACAAACGTAGATAGAATAAAAAGAGCGAAAGCTAGTATGTGATTCATGTTTTTGTTGCTTTAAAAAAAAAATTATCAAGATAAATATTAAGTAGAATTAAAACATAGAATAGAACGTGTTCTCGAGTTACGAAGAAGGTCAAATAAAGTGGAAAATTAATGTTTTTAGAACGTCGTATTCTTGAAGATGGTTTCAAGGACAAAAAAAAAAAATATATTTATATATATATTTTTTTATTATTTGTATTTTATACCCTGCAAGATAAATTTTTTTATGTATTAGATGCACACATTACAGCTGTACTTTATATGTATCGTACAAAGCAATTACAATTATACATGTGTCATACATATATAAATTCTCTGTGGGGAAAAAATAACTTATTATCATTATATTGAAGGAATCTCTTACTCTACATATGAGGGTGGATTCTTTGGGGCTCGAGGTCAGTACAAATAGAACCAAAAACCACCTGGAAAACACCGGACTCTATAAAAATCTAGGAGTTAAAACATGGGTTACTCTACCATGAGTAGCAGTCAGAAACTCGGATATCTAGCCGTGCGGGTGATTTGGGCATGGGTTTCCCCACGGGGCTCAGGCGATAATGCACTCCAGCAGGACGCTACGCCCAAAAGAAGGTACAAAAAAACACCCCATCTTATACCTCACATATGCCGGTGAAACAGTGCATACTTATGTCTGAGGCAGGGGTTATCCAAACTTTCTGCCGTCTATGATGGAAGCACTGACTGTCAATAGTCCAGGCAAACACCAAATGCAACATGTAAAGAACAGCAAAACGCAAAAGAAATATCATCATTGCTTACAGGGAGCCCCTTGCACTGTATAAATGCATTGTCTTCATATCACCACACTATGTTTGGTGTATAGTGTTGCCTCAGTCAGTATATTGTTTTGACCCTGAGCGTTTGAGAAATCACAGACATAAAAATAGTCTGCATTGCTTCCTTCAATGTGTCTATGAATTGAACTCCTCTATAGTTTACATATCCTTACTGTAAACACAAATTTTCCTACTCTACTATCGATGAGATGAGAGCACATGCTCCCATGTGAACAGTAGGTTGTCAATTCATAGAGAAACCTGCTCCATTTGTTTTTCGAACTATGTATATTCACATTTCAGAGCAGCTGTTACATATTTTTATTTTACGTATACCGCACTGGATCTGAGAGCATTACAAGTCCTTGTCCATAATAATTCAACGATTATATAACCACAAGTTGCCAATCCAAGGAAAACATTATAACAACAATATTTTTAGTGTCTATAAATATTACACCTATAACAGTGGCAAAGACCAGAAGTATTGAATACTGCCTTTCTGAATTTTGAAATATTATTCTGCCACCTTTTTCTTTTGAAGGGGCACTGAGTTGATAATAATTAATAATGAATATTTCAAAAGCCTAACATAAAGGTAAATCATTATCCTAAAAATTAATCTGGAATTTTTTTTTTTTTTTTAATGATCATAGACTTTATATATGATAAATTTTATAATAGAACATTTATATATTTGTTATATATTTCACTGCTAAAACGCTTACACTTAATCTGACAAAAAACTGCCATAACGCACTCACAAAATGTACGTTATTATATTTAAAATACTACTAATCTAACTCCTGTACAAACACTCTACATATATCGTTCTGTAGATAAATGCTAAAAGCAAATAAAATCACAATTATAAATCCAGAGTGTATTGTGCTATGGCCATAAACACAAAAGACCAACAAAAAACAGAAAAAGAAAAAAAAAACCATATGATGAACAACACACAAATCAGATAACTCCCCATTTTAAATGCATCGATCTTTATCATTGTTATACAATAAACTGCATAATCTAATTCTTCATTCAGTCAGTATTTGTAAAACATTTATTTATCCATAAAATCCCCAAAATCCTGTTGTCTTCAAATCAGAGAACTCTATTACTGTTTTCTTCTATTTTTTTTTTTAGACAAATTGTAGCTATAGGACCTTAGGAGGGAATGAAAATGACCAATTGTGAAATATCACAACTACACTTGTTAACAGTATGTGTGCATACTGTGCATATTCCCTTCACTGAAGATCTAAAATCTCATTCACTTCCACATTTACATATAAAAATCATCACTGACAGCAAAAGGCATTGGTTCTCAAATGTGTCATAGCTAACCATTTGTATACTGTATGTGGAATAGAGAATGATATTTAAGAGCCAAAAGTGAGGATAATAGGTGTACGATGACTTAAATTTTGGCTTTATGTTTCTCACACAAAGGCTGGGAATTAGTGCACAATTAGTGCATTTATGGTGCTCTTATGGTGTCCTGTCTGGATCTTGACAGTGGTGGTCTGTGAACTGTCTTGGTCACCATGAAATGTCACAGGCTTGTATGTGTGTTTACAATATCTCATTGTACAATGAAAGATACAAACCGCAGTCAAGCTGCATGTGCCAGATCTCTTTCTGGCCGACTCAGTGCTTTTGTTTTGCAGTAAGCATTTTCGTCGGAAATGGCTACAAAAAAAACGCCTGTAATGATGACACATTTATTGCCATCTGCTCTAGTATCTTCGATGTCAGTCATATAATCAGCATCTTCGCTAATAATGCTGTGGGGTTGTTTACACCACTTATGGGTCCAATTAGAACTAACCCCAACATCTGGGGTTCATGCTTACATTCATTTTGAACCCAAGTTGGGGGGGACAAAACCCACATTTTTAGTGTGCAGGTAGCATTGATGTAAAGCCTGTATACAGGAGAGGAAACCAGTACTACCCTTCGCGCACACACTTAAACGATTTGAGCCAACAGGATATTCAAATGCAAGCATTGCTCTCATATATGTGAGGACGGTGGGAAAAAGGCAATGAGAGCAAGCTACATCTTGCAACAGGGCCTACTGCATCGCTATCCTGCATTAGTACCTTAGCACCTTCACACACCTCTTCAAGGTGGCACAATGACAGACAGGACGCCTCAAGCTATCACAACCAGGCGGCCGCGCAATGATGAGTAAGGATTGGCAAACTTAACGATTGAACCCTGGTGCGGGAAGTCCCCCGGGAATTCCTCTTCACAGCTGCATTAAAGAGGACTTTCCTCCACAGTTTATAGAAAATCAGAAAAACACACACATCCACTAACTTGGCTCAAAAAGGGGGGTTTTGGTGACGATCCTGCGGTTGGTTAAGGTTAAATGCAGAGATGTTTTGACGGATGAAGTTCCCTGCCGGTAATTTTGGAAATATATACTCAAGGGTTTCACCGGTCCTCGGAATCAATACTTTTCTTTCTGCGTATTGGGAAGGGCCGGACAAATCTTTGCTACATACAGTATAATCCTAACCGCCTGCATGGAATGTCTTTCCAAAATAGTTTTCCATAAATTTAATTCATTTTAGTACCAACATATCTGATATCAAGGACCCCCTAAAGTTTCCGATTCAATCAGTGTAGTTTTTTATTTTACCAATCATTTATGGTTGACTTAGACTTGTGTTTAGGTTATATTAAGAATTTCTAATGGCGCTTTAAAGCTCATATTCATCTAAAATAAATGTAACTTCACCATATATCTGTGTGGCTGTAAATGCAACTATACAGAAAAAAAAGTTTTTCCCATTTACAGATCAAATTATAATAAAATTAACAACCACTAGAATTAAAATTTATAGACACGCTCCACCTCCCCGAAAGACTTTGATTATAGAACAAAGTCCCATGTTGAACTGCTTTTTAATGGGTGTTTAAATTTTTTTTTTTTTTTTCTTTCCTTTGCATCTTTGAGGACATTGTGAAACTAATTACTGAACGCTATATGAAATACCAAATTTTGCCATCTTTTATTTTCACGTTAAAAAGAAAAAAATACTTACCTAATCAGTGCCAAACAGTACAAAAACAAAAAAAAAACAAAAATTAACACAATATGTAAATATATAAATATGCATTTTTACATCAATGCAAAAATACATTAAGAAATTTACCCCTCACTAATAAAATTAAGATGTAATCAGATTCTAACGGTTTTTATATTATACTATGTAATACTACAACCATAGGGAACTTTCCCCTTATGTATATTTTATCATTGGTTTTATCTAAAGTAAAAGAAAGTTCCATGTTTTATTACATTAAGAGCTATAAAATAACCGGTCAACAAATTTTAAACTCTCTTTCTTCTCTCCCTCTCTCTCCTCTCAGACTCAGCACAGATCAAACGATTCTACATCACATACTTTTGTTAATCTACCTACTACTCTCTCTCTCTCTACTAAACTCTTCTCTCACTCAATCATCAAAAAACTCAAAATCAGCTCTCAATCATCTTCATCCATTCCTACCAAATCCATCAGAACTCATCTCTCTACTCTATATATCAGTATATTAATAATCAAGTCCCCCTTCCCCCTGGGTCATTGTGAATCATAACTGGCAATCAATATTGCCAAAATACTTTACAGCCTAATTGCTTCCAAACACTGATAAATATTAATCTATATAAAATATGTTTTTTATAAAGGAAAACTAAAAAAAATTTTTAAATGCACTCATAATTTTTAAGATTCATAATTTTAAGGGTTTTGTTTTTTCATTTTAATTTTATACATTTTACATATATTATTACAATTAAAAAATCTTAAGCGGAACTACATCAGCCTTCCTAGTTTTTACCTTGAGTATTATGCAATAGGAAAAGAACGTTCCCAGTTTTTAATTATAATGAGATCTATAAATATACCGTTGAATAGAAACCTTTATACCTTTTAAACAAACCTTTAGAATATTATGATCCTATTATTTTTTTATTTTTTTATTTATTTTTCATCTAATTTATGTCAGTATCATTTTAAAAGGTTGAAGTCTGTTTTTTTCCCTTGATTAAAAAAGAAAGAAGAAGAATAGACAGAACTCTCTGTGAACTGAGAACCAGTGATTCAGATTCACGTATCAAGTCAACAAGTTGTAGGAAGTGCTATGTGTGTATATGGAAGTGAGAGAGGGATGGCTGCCAGGAGGAATCCGAGAAGTATAGTTGCTGAAATGTAAGACATCCTCCTCTGCAAAAAAGCAGCAGCAGCACACCTCTGCTGGGAAAGATGCTCAGGTCAGCAGTGCTCACACACATTCACCAGTCAAACCAGTCAGGATCCAACACGTCCTTGGATAAAAATACTTAAGTCACTAAGTTTGTGGAACACGTCAACGGATGTCCTCATGCAAACCAGAGATCTTGGGAGTTGCTTCCACTTTGTGCAACAGGCTTTGATAACAAAATACGAAGCAATTAACTTCCATCTGGTGTTTTGTTGTGATTTATTGTGTAGCACTTCCTGTTGTTCTGGAAGTAATCGTTCTTGACGCATGACTCCAAATTGATCTCATATGACTCTATTCATTGACAATTTAGTGATTCCCATTCATTGCAATATGCTATGGGCATAATTTCATATTTCCCTGCCTTATTCAATAAGCATCATCTGTGTTTGAGACTTTTTTTAATGAAATTTTAAAGTTATATTATTGAAGGAAAAGTTCAACCAAAAAAAAAAAAAGATGTTATCATTTACGCCGCAATAAAATTAATCATGCCTTTCCTGCTGCCTTCAATTAAAATAATAAAGAGAATAGAATAGCAATGTTGACATCTTTGTCACATGTAAGAATTTTCCAAAGGGTCCCTAAACAAAGACGATGTAAAAACTCGCAAAGCATCATCCAAATCCCACAAAAAATTCTCAAAGCCAACTGCCTTATAATTGCCCTTGTCTTTAAGCAAAACAATAGCTCTAGAAAACCAAACATGTTTATGTATTTAAAGTTATTAAACTTTCGCAAGCAACTAGTAATGCACACAAGTTTTTGACTTGTTCCAATATAACATTAAAAAGAATTAGCTAAATCGTTCATTTCAGGCCCAACAGAAAACATAAACACACCTTAAAATCTGTTTAAATAAATCTACAAATAAAATTAATTAAATTAAAACAACATAACAAGAAAAAAAACTAATAAATTGAAAGTCATACAAGTTGCATCGAACTGATGTTGGTGGTGCTTTTATCTCTTCAATTTGGAACTTTCACAGTGTAGACTTACTCTCCATATTTACTATCATATTAATATATTAAATCCTAACATCTCTTTTTTTTTTAAGCAGAAAGAATCGGGTTTGAAAGTTCACCAGAGGTTAGTAAAAATGATGAACAGAAAATTGTCTAATGTTTCACAGATCTGAGCTGTTCCTGACTTTCACACTTTTTTAGTCCGATAATTCCAAAACTTACACCCACAAAGTGGAATTAGGATGGATGGCATGGTGGTTACAAAATGTGGGTCGGGATGACCCAAAGGATTTAAGATTCAAACTCCAAAAAGAGGTGATATCTTTAGCTGCCAGGGTATCCCTTGAGCAAGGTATATGAATTTTGCGGGTTGCTCCAGACAATCAGTATCAGACATGATACTGTATGTACTGAAACCAGAGGCACACACAATGAGCGGAGGCAAACTCTATGGAGGGGGCAACACACCGTACACAGGGTGTTTGTGTCCTGGCGGATCCATATCGCACTAAAAGGCTTATCTTACTTAACTGCACACCAGCGATGTCACCCTAGACGTCTTCCTTTCATAATGAGTGTGATGTGTCCAGCCGAACCTCCCTGGTTGCCTCATTAGTTGTTTATTAGTGGTGGGGAAATGCTAAATGCGTGGCCATTGAAATGAAAGTTACAAACAAAGGACAGGCATCTGTTTATTTTATTCCTTCCAGCCAGCCTCTTTCCACAATCAGCTCAAGAACCAGAATGCACCTCCAAAAACACAATACGGCGGGGCACCAGTTAAAGGAAGATTGAGAGTGAGCCTTGTCTCCCTCAGCCTAGTGTAGAAAAGGTGATGTTGACAATTCAGCGTGGAATAACATGGCTGTTAGTAGTATGGCACAATCCGCTCATGCAAACTAGACAGTGCATAAAATATTACAAATCGCAGTGACAAACCCGTACAGGTTTCAAGAAACTAGCGTTCGTATAGTTCCATTTAGTTGGGTGTGTGTGTGTGTTATGTGTGACTCATTGCCAAACAATCGTGGTCTATGTGCGTAGAGTGCCAGATGCCTATGCCTTTTTTGGGCAAATCACTGAGGAATAAAAGGTTTAGCACCTTGCCCACCGGCAGACCAATACAAAAGCAGACTTTGCCTCAACGTGCTACATATAGAAAGCAGAGGAGGTGGAGAGTGGGCTTTGTTTAAAATGAATAGGTAACTCCTACAGCAAAAATCTCAAATCAAAAAGTGAAATTTGGCGTCACCTTCAGAAAATCCTTCCAAGAGTTTGGGGAATATTTTTTTCAGAAGTTAAAGAGATTTAGTTACAATCACTCAAGTTGCTCACCAATGGATCCTCTGCAGTGATGGGTGCCGTCAGAATGAGAGTCCAAACTGCTGATAAAAACATCACCTTACAATCCACACAGTAATCAACAACAAAACTCCAGCCCTTAATAATGTCTTTTGACGAAAAAACTTGCCTGTATGAATACAAAGACACAAATAAGAGTAAGGCATGTATAAACTTTAAAAAATACTTATTGCTATCTGGTGCCAAACATACCCGACACCCCCACTCCATAACAAACCAAAAAAGGTTTCCCTCCAATAAAAAAGTCCGTTCCCGTTCCATCTAATTTGTTAAAGATGTTTGGTGATGACTAGTTGTTAAACAAAAAACAAAAAAGCTTGTAAAAAAGCTCAGCATGCAATTACTTCAGATAGAAATTACTTTTTTTTCACAGGAAAAGCATATATATGGAAAAAGGACTCATATGTTAAGCTTGAATGACAAGTTTATGAAGTTACAAACTCTTACTGAATGGATTTGTTGTTCTAGCACAGTTATTTATGCGTCACAAGATGTTAATATGAATGACTGCGGGTTAATGATAAGATATCCTTGCTGGAATATATTGTGAAGCTGCTAATATATAATTCAGCTGTAATGGACTCTCATCTGACGGCACCCAGCCCAAGATATCACTGCATATGACCACTTGTGACAAGTGGATTTAATGCTACATTTCCCCCAAATTTTTTCTGATGAAAAGAAAAATTCATATACCTCTTTGGAGGCTTGAGACTGTACTAAAACTTTATATTCACTATTATTCATTTTTGGGTGAACTATTCCTTTAAGAGTGCCTACACACTAAAGAAAACTCTGATGCGGTGTTTGACAGCTAGGAATCCTTTCAGATGGCACAGAAAAAGTAAGACAATCTTTCTCACTATGACCCGAAAGTCTACTAAAGTAAAGTATAAACTGAGTCGACCATTTCCCGAGATAGACTTTTGTTCTTTCTAGTCACATCTCTTTCACATTTCTTATCCAGCTCTCATCACATCAACTGTAAAAGTGGTGTAATGATATACTGTACCTGAGATGTAAAGGCCTTCACTAGAAACAGGTTGGAGAGTCACATCTGGAGAATAAATAAGTCTCAACAGCAGACACTGGATTTGCACTCAGGTATAGTGCAGTATATGTCTGAGGCACTGCTCTGTCAAATTTATAGGAAAAAAACGAGACTCAGAAGTGAAGAGATCCATTTCGACAAGAGCAGCCGCCACTCAACTCCCTGTCTGCATATGACTTAATATAACCACCCGCCATTCCTTAGAGAAATTATTTTTTGGTCCAACTATATTTCAGATATATGCTAAATATATTGCAGATTAATATTTTAACATTTATATTAGCAATATGTTTCAAATTATTGTATTTTTGCCACAGTTAAAACAATCCATGGAAACTAATAAATTCAGGAAGTTGTTCTATTATTTTCACACCAGCTGGATGGTATTAATTATGGATAGTATAACCGTCACCATCTACATTACCTAGTTTGAAGCTAGTAGTCTTGGTTAAAATAAATATGTGTATGTATGCCTTCAGTTCAATCTAGGGGCTCATAGTAGCAATGATTTCCTTGGAGGAAAATAAAAAGAAATGTCTTCTTTTAGTCTGACTGTGTAAAGAGTGAAACCATCGCTCATAGTGGTCCCCGGTGAGAGCTGCCTATTTATCCAGAGGAGATGAAGCGCATGGATACAGAAGGAGAGCGAGTACAGGGGTCAAGGAGTTCATATCCAGGGAATAACTCACAGTTTTAACCCATTCATGTAACGAAAAGAAGTGGGCACTGTGAGTAAGAGCGTTGGAATGGTTGAGAAGAGGGTGAATGGAAGCAGCAGGGTTTAAATTTCATCACCAGAAAAGGGGATTAACAATGGCAGTGTGGAGAAAAAAAAAAAGTTCCCCACTTTTGGCTGAACTTCATTCCATTGTATGGTTTCAGATTTTCCCAGAGCATATTTCCACAAGGGATAAGGACAAACAGGGCAGTCAACAGTTTATAGTGACTGAAATGTTCCAGTTTTTTTTTTTTTTTTTACATGTTTGTCGCTGTTAGATAAAGATCATATCTTTAGAGTCATTGTAAAAACAGCACCATTAGAATAATGTCCTGCAGTAACTTATTTCAGAATCAAAATCAGAATCAGAAGAGCTTTATTACCAAGTATGTTTACACACACAAGGAAGTTGACTTGATGACAGGAGCTTCCAGTGCAGAAGAAAGTACAGGCATAGTGCAGACATACATTATTGTGCAGACATACATAGGAATAACACAGTATGGATGGAATATAACACTAATGTAAGAAGAAAAAAAGAAATTAAATAGTGTACTATATTCAGAAATAGAAGTATAGATAAAAATTTTTATTGTTTAGATAAATGTACAGATATGTTATAAGTGTGCAGATATGTTATTTACAAAGTGTGCAGTTTACAAGTTTACACATTTTGGATTCTGTGTATAAATATGTCAGTTGTGATGGATGATGTATAATTATGAAAGTTTAATTGTTCAGGATGAATATAGCCTGTGGGAAAAAACTGTTCTTGTGCCTGACTGTTCTAGTAGTCAGTGCTCTGTAGCGCCGACCAGAAGACAACAGTTCGAAGAGAGAGTGGGCTGGGTGTGAGGTGTCCAAGGTGATTTTCTTAGCCCTTTTCCTCACTCTGGAGATGTAAAGATCTTGGAGGTTGGGCAGAGGGGCACCGATAATCCTCTCAGCAGTCCTGACTGTCCGTTGTAGTCTCGTTGATGTCTGATTTGGTAGCTGAACCAAACCAGACAGTTATGGATGAACACAGGACAGACTCAATGATAGCAGAGTAGAACTGTTTCAGCAGCTCCTGTGGCAGGTTGAATTTCCTCAGCTGGCGAAAGGAAGTACAGCCTCTGCTGGGCCTTTTTTGCAATGGAGTCAAATGTGAGTGTCCACTTTAGGTCCTGAGCGATTGTGGTGCCCAGGAACCTGAATGACTCAACTGCAGCCACCGTGCGGTTCATGATGGTGAGTGGGGGGAGTGCTGGGGGGTTCCTCCTGAAGTCCACGATCATCTCCAGTTTTGAGAGTGTTCCGCTCCAGGTTGCCTTGATGAGGCCGATGACTGTAGTGTCGTCTGCAAACTTCAGGAGCTTGACAGAGGGGTCCTTTGAAGTGCAGTCATTCGTGTACAGGGAGAAGAGCAGTGGGGAGAGAACACAACCCTGAGGGGCGCCAATGCTGATGGTGATAGTCCTGGATGTGAGCTTGCCCAGCCTCACTAGCTGCTGCCTATCTTGTCAGGAAGCTGTTGATCCACTGACAAACGGAGGTAGGCATGGAGAGCTGAATTAGTTTGGGCAGGAGGAGGTTTGGGATGATAGTGTTAAAGGCCAAACTGAAGTCCACAAATAGGATCCTTGCGTAATTCCCAGGTCTGTCGAGGTGTTGCAGGATGTAATGCAGTCCCATGTTGACTGCATCATCCACATACCTGTTTGCTCTGTAGGCAAACTGGAGAGGATCCAGCAAGGGTCCAGTGATGTCCTTCAGGTAGGCCAGGACCAGTCTCTCAAGTGACTTCATGACAACAGACGTGAGAGTGACAGGTCTGTAATCATTAAGTCCAATAATTTTGGGGACTGGAATGATGGTGGAGCATTTGAAGCACGAGGGGACTTCGCACAGCTCCAGTGATCTGTTGAAGATCTGTGTGAAGATGGGGGCCAGTTGGTCAGCGCAGACTTTTAAACAGGCAGGTGAAACACCGTCTGGGCCTGAAGCTTTCTTAGATTTCTGCTTCCTGAAGACCCTGTTCATATCCTCTACACAGACCTTAAGCACAGGTTTAATGGTGGGGGAGGGAGGGAGAGAGGTGGGTTGCATGGGTGGTAGGTGAATGTGTGAAGTGCAGATCAAAGCAGATAGGGGGAGGTAGACTGGCTTTTTCAAATCGGCAGTAAAACACATTCAGATCATCAGCCAGTTGTTGATTCTCCACAAACTGTGGGGGTGGTGTCTCCTCAGACCAGTCCATACTGACGACGGATAGTTGGCTGAAAACTGTTTTCTCAGCTTTTCAGAGTAGTTTTTTATAGCCACTCTGATCTCCTTTCTTAGTCTGTTCCTGGCCTGGTTATACAAAATTTTATCCCCACTTCTGTAAGCATCCTCTCTGGCGTGACGAAGCTGTTTGAATTTCACAGTAAATCACGGTTTATCATTATTAAATGATAAGAAGGTCCTGGTGGGGATGCACACATCCTCACAGAAACTGATATATGAAGTTACAGTCTTTGTGAGCTCGTCCAGATCGTTGGTTGCAGCTTCAAAAACACTCCAATCAGAGAGGTCAAAACAGGCTTGTAAATCACACTCTGCTTCATTAGTCCATCTTTTAACAATCCTTAAAACAGGTTTAGCTGATTCAGTTTCTGCCTGGAGGTCGGTATAAGATGAACCAAGCAGTGATCAGAGAGCCCCAAATTTGCTCGTGGGACAGAGTGATATGCATTTTTTATTGTGGTGTAACAGTGATCCAATATTACTGTCTCTGGTGGGACATGCAACATGCTGTCTGTATTTTGGCAGTTAACGGGAAAGATTTGCTTTATTAAAGTCCACAAGAATGATTAAAACAGAGTCTGGGTACCTTTGCTCCATTTCAGTTATTTGTTCGGCCAGCTGTTGCATCGCGGTGCTCACGCAATAGTCCGGAGGCACGTACACATTCACAAGAACGAAAGAGGAAAACTCCCGCGGTGAGTAGAAAGGTTTACAGTTTATGATGAGTGCCTCTAAGTTAGGACAGCATACCTTTTTCAGCGTGGTTACATCTGAAAACCAACTTTCG